>BSBN01002024.1:600000-1030000 GCA_027924645.1 Cunninghamia lanceolata | reverse complement strand
TTTTTATGTAACCAACATTTCTTTGGAAGGCTTTAGAAGAGTATTAATGCAAGATGGATGAGTAGTTGCCTATGAATCTAAAAAAGGTAAAATCATATTAGATAAATTATGCACCATACAATATTGAATTGGATGCCATAGTTCATGTCTTATAGGAATATTGTCATTTCCTTCTTGGAAAACTATTTAAGCTAAAGATTGATAATTTAGGGTTGAAGTATATCTTCACCTAGCCTAATTTGAATGCTCACCAGAGGCAATGGTTAGATTTTATCAATCAACATAAAGGGAAAGGAAAATTAGGTACCGATGCACTTAGTTGGTAAAGGTATATTATAGTAATGTCTATCACAAGGGTAACTTTGAGGCAATAAGTGTTGGACTCGATAGAAAATGATCCTTTATACCTTGAGGTATGTGAAGACCTAGAAGAAAATTCTCAATTGCTGAAATATGAGGGATACGATTTGGAGTAGGATGGTCTTGTTAGGTATAGGAACATTTTTATTTAATAAAAAGTGATGTAGGAGGCACACAATGCCTTCTATTTAGGGCATCTAGGTATGAGTAATATGCTTGTGGATTAGAGACAATTATATTTTGGACGTGAATGAAAGGGGAAGTAAACTTTGTTATCTAATGTGTAGAATGCTAGTGAATTAAAGTTGAGCATGTACAATGAGCTAGATTACTTTCTTTGCATGATGTTATAGAATATAAATGACAAACTATTAGCATGGACTTCATTGAGGGATCACATATGACCCATTTTAGGAATGATAAATTCTAGTTGTGATTGGAAAACTCATGATGATGGCTCATTTTGTTCTTAGAAATCTAAACGACGACTCTCCAACTTTAGCAAGGAGGTTCATGAAGGATTTTTTTGAATTCATGGTGTACTTGAGAATATCATATCAAATAGGGATGTAAGAATGGTCTCGTAGTTCTTGACCACTCTTTATGCCACCTTGGGTACCACCCTAAACTTTAGTACCACTTATCATCAAAAAATAGATGGGAAAATGGAAAGAGTAAACCTTGTAGTGGAAGACCTATTACACATGTACTATATGGATCAACAATACAAGTGGGAATAGTATCTTACCATAGTATAATTTGCATACAATAATTCTAACATTCTTATATAGGTATGGCTCCATTTGAATCCTTATATAGTAGGAAATATAGAAATCCTCTTAAGGAGACGGGATGCATTGGAGGATTGTGTAGTCATTAGACCACACAATGTTAAACTATATGGAGGAACAAGTCAAGTTGATAAAATAGAGGTTGAAAGAAGCTTTAGATAAGACCAAGAGTTATGTTACCAAGGGTTGGATTCCTAGAGAATTTACAATCGGTGGAAAAGTATTTCTCTAATTCAAATTGCATAAAAGTTCTATTATATTTGGTAATGCCACCAAATTGGATCCTAGATTTGTGGAACCCTTAGAGGTCTTAAGAGTAAATAAATCCAATGGGCTATAAGTTCACCTTACCAACTACTCTGGATAGGATCCATAATATATTCCAAGTATTGCCTCTAAAACATTCCATAACATAATTGACTCATGTGTTGAATTGTGATTCATTGCAAGTGCAAGATTTGGGCATTATAATAACAAAACCATTGGGAGTACTCAAGCTTCAACGCGTGTAACTCTAGAACTATAGACTCAAGAAATGCAAGATCTAATGTGACTAGTACTTTGAAGAGAGCGCAACTTGAGAAGATGCCTAAGAAATATGAGATGTTTATTTCCTTTCATATTTAACAAACATTAGCTTTAGGACTAAACTATTCTAATGGGGGAATGATTTAGTATCCTAAACAATTAACTATTAAATAATTTTTAAAATTATAACATTGATATATTTCAGATATAAAAAGATTTTGGATTTATAAATTTTGATCATGTTTCTAGAATAATATGTAAAAATAAATGAATTTATGATTTGATTTAGTCTTTAATTCAATATTTGAGAAATAAAATTTATAATGCATTGCCTAATTTAAATTGGTTTAAATACTAATCATTTAGAATAATTTATTATCAACATTTATTTATGATGTTTTTAGCGGTTTAATATGATGCACTAACCATGTTTTGTGTTTGAGATTGGTTATCATGGGGGAGGATCTCATCATGCTGAAGTAGTGCATGGGACATAAACAAGGTAAACCAATGCATAGTCAGTCATATTGGTAAGTTTTGTTTTGTGTAGTCATAAGTTGTCAAGTGGTTTTACCCCTTCTTGTGGCATGTGATGCATATTAATTTATGCTCCTTATTTTAGATTGTACTTGTTTGGTTTAAAAATCCTTTGGGTCTTAATGCCACTCTTGTGCATGGTTGTCATAGTCTTTATTTTGTTGTTATGATATATTCTTTTCTCAATGAATCTAATCCTATACCATCTTGGTCTCTTGACTTTTTCTCTTGCCTTGTCTACTTATGAACATGACATTATTCGGTATAGTCTTTTTTTTGGATTATATTAGTGGGAATGCATATTGTAATCAATGGAAACTTCTTTTCAATTAGTAAAAACCTTAAAATTCAAGGTTGAGGGCTTGGTTGTTTTATTGATCAAGGAGGAGTGGCCACCATACCATCATATCAGGGCTAGTATGGTGTAGTGGTGACCACACCACTCCCCCTCGAAGCCCTTTTTATCATTAAAATTTAATGTCATGATCCAATGGAGCATTGACAAGGGGAATAACACTAAATTACATTCCCATAACTATGGATGGAGGGGGATTTTATGGCTTCTTGGTTTCCACTGAAGGAAAAATGTGAAGTATGTTTGAGCATTCATTCAATGAGTGGGGACTATGACAGTTGGGTGCATCTAGGAAAAGGATTATGGAACAAACCACAATATTGTTGGAACTTGGGGGTGCCTTTAAGAGACTCACAATCAACTAGAAGCCCATCTCATGGTATGGACATTATTTAACTACATTATAAATATCACTATGTATTTTAGTCAAGGGTAAATGCACAAAGATGAGTCCACTTAAGGTGGAAGTTTCGGACTTAGAAAAAGACCTGAAATCGAGTAAACCAAAATGGGATCCTATTTTTTATGAAACGAGATCCCGTTTTGTATCGGGATCCCGAGCCAAAAGCGAGATCTCATTTTCTAGAAATGGGATCCCATTTTTTATGAAACGAGATCCCGTTTTGCATCGGGATCCCGAGCCAAAAGCGAGATCTCATTTTCTAGAAATGGGATCGCGTTTCAAAATGGGATCACATTTCAAAATGGGATCCCATTTTGAAGAAACGGGATCCCATTTCATAAAATTTGAATTTCTGACCCAATTTTTGCTATGGGTTTTGGGTCAGAAAAAAGGCTCGGGAACCCTTCCCTTGGCTTTGGACCTAGTTTGACCCACAAGTTGAAGGTCCTGTCAATATCACAACAAAATAGTGACTTTGGGCATATGTCTGAAGGCCTTTTTTGCAGAATTTTTTGATGAAATTAAAACCCATTATAGATGAGATAGTGTAGATTCCAAATATGTAATTTTTTTTACAATTGGATTATTTTTTCTATTTTTCAATTAATTTATGATGAAACAGGTCCATAAACTTGAATTATTAGGGTTTTTTTAGTATTTTAATAACTTTTTATTAAAATAATTTTTTGTAGAAAAATTGTACAAAAACGTACTTCAGACAATTATTTTCAATTTGAAAAAAAATTCAAAAAATGATAAGTTTAGGTCATCTTATGCGTGATGTACACGACGATTTTTTAAAACACCAAAAATGGCCAATAAAAAATTAACAAAAAAATTCAATAAAAAATTACAAAAAAATATGGAAAACATGCTTCAATGAGTTACAAATCTTTTCCCAAAAGGATTTATAAAAATATGATTATTTAGGTCAAAATATGGATGATGTACACGTGCATGGTATAGTAAAAAAAAGTGACTTTTAAACAGTGGTTTTTAGAAACGCATATTAAAAATCAATTTGTATCATCTGGGTATTAAAAAAATTACATATTTGGAAACTAGACTCCGAGTACTACATTTCATATTTACTAACTTTTTTCAAGATTCCCCCTTTAAGTGCTTCAAATTTTTAGGTCAAATGTGACAAATTATGAAAATCAAGGAAAACACTTCCACTTTTTGGCCAAAAAGTGGACACAACTTCTTGCACACACCCTCGATAGTTTCTTATGGGATACTTTGTTGTTGCTAAGGAATATGAAATAAGTCATTCCCAATAGACTCATTGAAGGGATAATTGTGCTTGTGTTATTTTTTAAGCATACTTTGAAATGGACATGGAAATTAGTTGTTAAGTTTGTTTAAATTTACTATTGAATTGGTCTTAGAGTCTAAACAATAGAATGATGCATCATATTACTAAGCTAGATGTGGGTAATGAATCAAGTTCTATTGAACAAACCCTCTTTATGAGGAATGTGGAATCAATATTTGAAGCTTAAAGACTCAACCCAAGAAGCAACTAGGTAAGCCATTGATGAGTTAACCTTTGTAGGGATCTAAATCAAACCTTGAATACTTCACATCAAGTTGAACTTTCATTTTAAAATAGTTTCTAGGATAAGCTAAATTGATTCTAACACCATTTAGGCAAGGTATTGCTTGAAAAGAAAAGATAGTTGAAATAAGATTTTTAAGGGATACTAGTGTGAAGGACCAATCTTATCCAACTCTAGTCTATTTTAAGTATATTAAATTGAGACTCCTTAGGGAGACTAATTAGATAGGAAATATGTCTACACAATGTCATTGATCTACTCTTTAGATCTTAATCTTTATTAGTGAATGACATGCCTATGTGAGTAGAAAATATTTCAAAGTTGTTGTAGTCCTTACGAAGGACTAATATATAAGTATGAGAAGGAATTTATCTTAATATTAATGGGGATAGCTATTGGCCTATGCATTGGAATAAAGACTTAGCACCACAAATGGTAAAAAGAATTCCAACTAATTCTAATATATAAATACACACACATATGCTTATATATCCTTATTCATATCAAAGTGAAATTTTTCTAGGCCTTAGAAAATAATGGAATAGGCATATTTGGATTTAAACTTCCTAGAAAGTGGATTTGCATTTGTCTTTGACTGATATGAAATATAAACGAACCCTGGTTGGGTAATAGAAATACAAGAGGATTATTCCTTTGAGAAATCTTAATGATAACATAGAGGTAGTTTAAACATTTCTTGACCCTATATGATGTTTAGGTTGAGTGCTCATAATAGGGTAACTATATTTAATCATCAATATCACCCACAATAATAGGAGAGTTGTTTACATAAAACTAGTTCTATAATTTTATAGAATAAGCTTGTAACATGTTGATATAAGTGTTGACTTAGTCATTCAAACATTAAGATGAGAAAATGAAAGACCCTTTAACAATAGTGTGATCCAAAACATTGATGAAAAATTCACACTTCTTCCAAAAGCTTTCTAATTCAACTGTCATGGACTATAGAAATATCATGGCTCTAATAGACCCTTTTATGTTAAATAGTTACTTTGCTTGGTTATTGAAATGTTATCCTACTAATAGCGAATTACAAATTTGAACCTTATTTTGAAAGGTCCCAAGTGATATATTATTATTACAATTGACTTATTTGATTGCTAAAAGTGGGTAAATGTCATAATCAAACTGTTTGGGATATATTCTTGGAAAGGGCGACATACCAGCCATTTTATGAATTGTTTGAATATGAAAATATCATTCTTAATATGATTATGCATTTATTGTACATTATATGATTATTTATGATCTGTGGGAGAGATTTCTTAGTTATTTTGTTCTATTAGTCTATGTATAGTTGATTCATTGATTTGTTCCCATAGGAGATGTCATAATTCTAGTTTTATATTCATGGACTAGTGTTGTCTCCAAATAGCTAGGGGGAGAGTTCTACTATCTTGTATAGGTGTAATGAAAAGTGTTGTACTTTGTTAGTGTTATTACACCTTAGGAATTGCTCCTATTTAGGGCGTCTATCTGCCTTGTGGAGATATGTGGTACATATGTACCATTTAAAATCCTTGGCCAAGAAATGTGTCTTATTAACATGTTTTCGGTTTAATAGTCCATTGCACTGGTTGCCTAAATTTGGTTCTCTTATATGATCCATTCGTTGGTAGGGTTCCACTAAGTAGTGGTGGCAAGGGAGCTATGTAGGCTTTGTGCTTAGTAAAAAAGTGCCTCCATGTATTCTCTTTCCTCACTTTAGTGGCATTATCATGACATCAACATTAATAAATGTTAACTAGTACAACTAGCAAGTTTTCATAGTTTCAATTTGATTTTGTATTTGTTAGAAATCTAAAATAGATGTATAACCCAAGAAATTTTTAAGAGAAATTCTAAGCTACAAAAGTTGTAAATGCATAAACAAAAAATAGCCCAGTGATTCCAAGAGATATACAAATGTCAAGATGACAGAATTGCATTACGAGCTCAAAAAAAGAAGCTACACAAAAGAGTGGCAAAAGATTACCACTAATAGACCATTTTATGTCAAATAAGCTACACAAAAGAATTGGAATATAGAAATATCATGGCTCTAATAGACCCTTTTATGTTAAATAATTACTTTGCTTGGTTATTGAAATGTTATCCTACTAATAGCAAATTACAAATTTGAACCTTATTTTGAAAGGTCGCAAGTGATATATTATTATTACAATTCACTTATTTGATTGCTAAATAATCAAATTGTCTAGGGTATATTCTTGGAAAGGGCGGCATACCAACCATTTTATAATTGTTTGAACATGAAATATCATTCTTAATATGATTATGCATTTATTGTATATTATATGATTATTTATGATATATGGGAGAGATTTCTTAGTTATTTTGTGCTATTAGTCTGTGTTTAGTTGATTCATTGATTTGGTCCCATACGAGATGTCATAATTCTAGTTTTATATTCATGGACTAGTGTTGTCTCTAGATATCCAAGGGGAGAGTTCTACTATCTTGTATAGGTGTGGTGAAAAGTGTTGTACTTTGTTAGTGTTATTACACCTTAGGAATTGCTCCTATTTAGGGTGTCTATCTGCCTTGTGGAGATATGTGGTACATATGTGTACCATTTAAAATTCTTGGGCAAGAAATGTGTCTTGTTAACATGTTTTTGATTTGATAGTCCATTGCACTAGTTGCCTTGATTTGGTTCTCTTATATGACCCATTCGTTGGTAGGGTTCCACTAAGTAGTGATGGTGCACAAGGGAGCTGTGTAGGATTTGTGGTTGGTAAAAAAGTGTCTCCATGCTATTATCTCTCCTCACTTTAGCGGCATTATCATGACATCAACATTAACAAGTGGTAACTAGTACAACTAGCAAGTTTGCATAGTTTCAATTTGATTTTGTATTTGTTAGGAATCTAAAACATATATATAACCCAAGAACTTTTAAAGAGAAATTGTAAGCTACAAAAGTTGTAAATGCATAAACAAAAATAAACTAATGATTCCAAGAGATATGCAAATGTCAAGATGACATAATTGCATTGCGAGCTCAAAAAAAGAAGCTACACAAAAGAGTGACAAAATATTACCAAATACAAGCTAGGTAGTGAGTTTATATAAACCAGGGAGAGGGGTGAAGGTGAAAAAACTGATCAATAGGGAGAGACCACCAAACGATCTAAACATAGTAAATGTAACTCCCTTGTAGGATGGAGACACCTCAAACTACCCACCCAGCTAATTAAACTCACTTTATTAACCTAAGAAAGCTTTTAAAAAGTGTAGGAAAAACCTAGGAAATAGAAAAATAAAAACCTACACTAATAGTATTTGTACACTATATTGTGTATAACCTATATCTTGGGAAAAATATATTATGTTGATATAACATTTATGTTACAAGTTATCATACATAGAAATTGTATCTGCTCATATGAAAAAGACATGATTACATATGTTAATGTGCTTCATTTATTATGTTGTTTATCTATCATGCATGCATCGATTGTATATGGAACTTGTTACTATTCATTATTGTATCTGGAACATTGTTATTGTTTATCATATACTTGTACTAAGAATTATTTGAAATGATCTAGACTTATTACTAGTTCAGATTTGAAAAAATTGAAATAAGCCCAAATTATTTAATTTCTAAATTATTTGACATATACGAATATTAATCATAGTCTAGATTGTGGGGAGCAAGTCTAAATTATTTGAAATATCCATACTACCGGTGCAATTTAGTTGGGATAAAAAAATTTCCAGTCTAATTTGTGGGCCATAAGTCCAAATCATTCAAAATAGTTCTTTACTAGTACTAGTTGTAAACACTTTGGAATCATATTAATCATATGATACAAATGTACTTTTATTGGATGAAACGTATGATGTTTATTATTATCATGAAGACTTAATATTAATTAAATTTCTTCTTGGTCAAATGAATGAACCTTGTATATATGTAATGGACATATAATATCATATATGTAACCAATGCCTATGAATAAGTTCATAAGGAAATCTTGTAATGAAATATTAATTTAAAATAAGTACAAAATATTGTGATATGACTTAGTGAACTTTAACAATTATGCTAATGGAAATTAAAGGACATAAAAGGCTTAAGTGCTTCACATTAAGATCTTGTACAATAACATTAATTGCCACCTTAGTAAACTCTATTCAAACCTAAGGTCATAATGAAATATATTATGACAAGGAAAAGCTAAAAAGTATATGGGTAAATTGATCTTTTAACCACCCTTGGATTTTTGGGTTCTAACATTGGATGATAAAATGAGTACAATTGAATATAGTTCAAATATAGGTTATAGTTACATAGCAATAAATCATGTAAACATGTGTTTAGTTAGCTCATAATGCTAGTAAAATGGGTGGGAGTTTGCCAAACTTGAATTTAAATTTTAGAATTTTAGGGGTCAGATTTGTAGATGTGGGATTTATCCTACACTTGTGAGAATGATTTAGGATAAGAAAACAATAATGTTTGTGCACGGAATGGATGTATAGATGTGAAGGGACCAATAAATGTGGACTATATAAGAAAGTGTACATGATAGATAAGGTACAATCATATATGTAGAAATGTATATTAAATAGGGATAGATAAAAATAGGGAAATGAGCTTAACTTCATACAAGACACATAATATATTGATATGTAATTATATAGAGACATTCTCAAAATAAATATAAATCGACATGATTACAAACTTAAACCCAATTTTTTTATATACTTCATGTGATTTGTGATAACTAAAGTTTAGATAAGCACTAAATGTAAAAGTCCAATTCCAATGTAATAGATGCCTCATTTAAAAGAAGAGGGTTCTTTAGTTTGAGGTGCACTTTATTCGAACAACATGCAAAGGGGAGAAAACATCCTCGGGCTAATTAATGGCCATTTCTTCAGAAAAGGTAAAGCGCAACACTATAACCGACACAAGGGATCAAACTTTAGTCCATCTCCAACTTCACCAAAAACCTTTAATAATATATAGGCTACTAGAGCAGTGTGGCCATGAGTCATTCAACCCATTTGCAGGGTCTGTTTTGAATACAGTGGGAGAAACATATGTAGAGCGGTCTGGCCAAGTGTTCTGAATTTTCCCATAACCAAAACATTCGGCCAGCCGCTCTATTTATGATTCTCTATGGTATTTGCCTTGACATTAACAAGTTTTGAGCCCAGCATCTCTATTCCATATGGATCTATGCTTTTAGATGGATGGTATAGATTCCTGTTTTGCATTGTTTTCTTTTACTCTTTGATTTATGTAATGGATTTTCAAGAATACTAACTACTAAATGTTGAAATAGTTTGAGCTCTTCTAGTTCTACCACTTGAAGTACTGTGTCTAATTCCTTTGGAGACGGGAACAAGGTCTTCCGATTGTGGCCTACCAGCTTTAATCAATTAAAAAATATGACCGTTTGTGTGTTTGGTTCTTTTTTCTTTTTCATAATGTTATTTGTTGTTACTCTTGATATAGTTTCATTCTCATGTTGAACGATTCATTAGCTAAATATACCCAATTGCTTCACTTGTTGGAATGACCGTTCTTGTCTTTTATTTTTTCTGATCTGCTCTCTTCTGAGCTCTGCTGTAACTGTTTGCCTTTTGACTTCCTCAGTGTTAAAAAATTGACACTTCACCTCTATGTTAATGAAAGAAATCAATGTTAAGCTTTCAAAATAAGGTATGTTTTCCCTATCATTAGCTGAGCCTTCAGTATCAAAGATGATTCACTATTAGTGTCTGAAAAAAGCAGTACCAACCCACCATGTCTTTGTCTTCACCACAAAATTAGGCTCCACAATGTCTATAGCAACTTTCGAGCTTAACATGCCAACCCAGTAAGTCCCTGTAATGTTTGTTGCAAGCCATGTAAGATACCTGCTAACAACAGTCGCACACAAGATTTCAAATTATATCTGACAACTAGACATTTGTTGCAAACTGAAAAAATCATTTCCAAGATTTCAAATTAATCAGACCTTATCATCCTTATTAGATAAATTAAGCAAAGATGTAGTCATGCTAGGCTGCTAGGTATATGATATGAAAAAAACATGGATAGCGTGAATAAACTGATTTGTTTCTCCCTCCAAAAGCATGATTTTTTTGTAAGTCCTTAATACGAGAGTTTTCAGCGGTGACGGTCAAATGGCCATCAAGTTTGATACTATAGAATTTTCCGTGGTGACGGTTAAATGGACGTCAAATTTATGCCAAGATTTTTGTGGTGAAGGTTAAGTGGACGTCAAATTTAAGTTCACAGGTTTTTTGTCGTAACAGTCAAACAAACGTCAAATTTAATACTAAAACGCTTTCAGTGGTAACGAGCAATTTGGCCATATTTTTCCTCTCCATTGTGAACACAAGAGGTCTCGTTGAAAATATAGATCCCCGTCTTAATGTGGGTGTAGCTAAAAAGTATGGAGTATGAGGTAGTCCCATATGTTATAAGCCACCTGTAGAGCCAAAAACAGGCCGCCCGACATCGTGGATTATAAAAGGATCCATTTCCATTTCCATGACAAGAGTGGCGAGTTTAGCGAAAGAATGTGAAAAGAGGTTGTTTTGGAGCTGATTTCCACAGCATTAAAGAAGCTCAACAATGGCTTTTCATATACTCAAAATAAAATTGCTGAAATTTTTGCCTCTTGAAAACAAACAAGAAGATATCATGAAAGTGTTGGAATTCTATGCAAAATTTGATGTCCAATGGATGAAGGAATTTAGAAGGAATCATGGAAATCAAGCAAGAATACAACGCTTCTTTAAATTGTTGAGACTTTTAGTGAATAGATGAACACTAATAAGGTGGTTGAAGAACCAATCCTCATTCTCAAACTCAATGGATGATGAATTGAAAGGTAATGCTTTTCTTTTTGGATTTGCAATGCTTATAAGTTAGTCTTTGTTGTTTTAAATTAAATTTTGTAATGGCAAAATTTGTATATTTATGCTAATTTTTATTTAGTTTTGGGTTTATTTTGAGATAATGTTTTAATGTATGTTTTTCTATATTTGGTTTCAAATATTTGTTCTTTGCCTCAAAATCCATTTGTTGTGTTTTGGGTTATGTTTGCAATTGTGCAATCTTGGCATCTAACTAGGAAAGGCTAAAGTCCAAGACTCCTTGACTTATTGATTCAACTGATAAGTTTTCTCTTAGAGACTAGTTTATTCCAAGAAGTGGGTCATTGTCAATCATTTTCAAATCATAAGTAGGGTTCAAAAATTGGCCATCATCTGAGAGCTCTGGAGGGATATCCTCTTTGATTTTGAAAGATTTCAATTCAAAAGCAATTAACCTATAGTAGCTCTTTTCCCTAACTTCAAAATCATGCTTGCAATTGGCCTAGAAAACTTCAAGAGCAGGCTCATGATCATTTACAGATCCTAATAACTTCCTGATTCTTCTATGGGGCTCAAAATTAGGCCTAGGTTGATAGACTTTGAAATTCATGGCCTCCAATTCCTCATCAAATACCTTGGTTGCAGCAATAAAATTGCATGTATAGAACCTCAAATCAAATGGGAATTGTACACATGGATTATGCTTGTCCTGTAGCTTTTGGTGCGCTTGGAGCATCTACCTTGAGAACTCCAGAAAAATTACCTTATCACTACAATACTTGGGTAGGAGGTATGGTGCTTTGGTGAATCCAACTATTCTAATGTATGTGGATCTTGGGAACTAAATAAACCATTGTACCCATCCTTATATGAGAGCCATATCCTCAACTGACATCCTGTCATTTAGGTCTCCTACTAATTTAATACCTTATTTTTCCCTGGAGCCTCTCCCATTACTCCTTTAGTTATCAATCTAGGGAAGTGAGCCTGTTTGGCTAGCAAATACATAATGTAGGAAGTCATGGTAAACTTCTTGTCATTGGTGACAATGGCCAATTGGGCATGTAATCTATCACTTATGATTTGGGCCCAGTCCAAGAAATGCTAGTTCTTGAGGATTACATTAATGTACCAAAACATCAAGTGTTGATATAGCATGGCATCTATTTTTCCCAGGGCTCTGTTCAGGAGGGTAATCATGTCTCCAATCTCTGATTGGAAATCTAACCTAGTCAGATTCTTTGGAATCTTTGCAATTGATTTCCTCTCCTTGAGGAACCAACGTCTATGTAAATGCTTGGTGTTATCTACCTGGTGGTCCTCAAAGGTAGTTTGAGACTCAATTTATTTTAACATTACCACCTCTACATGTACAAGAAAATTGGAAGGGGTAGTTTGAAAGATTTGTAGTGAACACTTT
Source organism: Cunninghamia lanceolata (assembly GCA_027924645.1). Lineage (NCBI taxonomy): Eukaryota > Viridiplantae > Streptophyta > Pinopsida > Cupressales > Cupressaceae > Cunninghamia > Cunninghamia lanceolata. Next base: position 1,017,174 of record BSBN01002024.1, on the reverse strand, counting down.
TAGTTGATAGGTATAATTTATAGTGATTTTATTGCATGTCCAAGGCTACTAGTCCATATGGACATTTAACTAAAAATACTCGTAAAAAAATTCAAACACTTATTTTACAAGTGTAATGTTGAAATTTGCATACCCGTGTTATTCTCGTTTAATTTTTAGCCCATTTTGAGAGAATGCCTTAATGCAATTACATATCTACAAATGACACAAGGAAATTGGTCTCATTCCCCTAGCATTACCCTCATTTACACATTTTCCCATGTTATGACCATATCTTATCCATTTCTACACATTCTTCTATTTATTCCAATTTATTGTACCCCCTATATCTAGACATTCATTGGAGCCAAACACATATATCACTACTCCCTTATCCTAGATCAATCTTGTGAGTGTAGGATTTATCCCAAACCCCTAAAATTTCAAAATTTAACTTCAAATTTCGTTGACTCCCTCTCATTTCACTAGTTGTTATGAGTTAATTAGAGACACATTTGTGCAATTTATTGATATGTCCTTGTATTTAAAGGCATTCATTTCACATCCTCTCTCATCCTAGATCATTTGCATTCATAGAGATTCTAAGGAGCATCTACTAGAAGAACATTTCAATTGATGCATAAAAAATAGCATTTTCTTCAACATAATCATCTAAGACATATGCACTCTTGATTGTTGTTAGTTGATTTTTTGCACAATCACAAGTTTGGTATTTTCTAGGGGTAGACCTTGGAGAATGTGTCCCCTAGTGATCTGGCAACCCTCTAAATGTATTCCTAAATACTATCCGACTTTTAATAGAGCAAATATCAATGAATTCAATGAACCAAAGAACAAAAACACATAAGTTGTAGGATTAGATTTGTGACCCATTGAGCAAATCTCTACCTATAGAATTGTCCAAAATATGTGGATTCAACCCAAAAAGAGACATAGATCTTGCACAAAATCCATAGCCATCCACAAAAATGAGGATCCAATTCCAATTCCAAAACAATAAAATTCTAGAAATACATTAAAATTATCCATCTTCCTTCCTAAAACTGAATACATCCATCTATTACATTTAATTTCTTGATTTAACATTTAGATTTGAATTATCTACTCCCACAACAAAATAACTAAGGTTGCAATGATAACAATTTAGTTTAAATGTTACAATTGAAGTAGACTAATTAAAAAAAAGAGCTTCCCTTAGCTTCAAGAATATTCATTCTCTATTAACAAGGCCAACTACATGAAGGTGAAAGCTCATGCAACCTCCCCTAACCTAGACCCACAACTACCTAGTCTATACCTTCTTCTACTAGACCTAAGACACCTACAACACAACAAAGACATGTACTATATATAAAATGATTTTGTTTTGTTTTTAAAATTTTTAATTAATTTTTTTTTGTCATTTTGTGATTTATCATTGGGTAGATCAAGGTCGCTTTAGCACATCGATAAAAGGAATTGTAACAACGTCTGCAATACATGTATCGTGGTGTCAAGTGCAATCGATTTTTTATACAAGCAATGTCTCAGGTTTATGGGCAATATAATGTGTCACGTCTATGGGCGAGAGTATTATGTGTCATGTCTACCGAAAGTGTTATGTGTCATGTCTATCGAAAGTGTTACATGTCATGTCTTTGGGCAATATTATGTCATGTCTTTGGACAACGTTATGTTTGAGTTAATGATTATGTCCATTGGGAACTATTTTTAAGGGAAGTAGTTAGCTGCCATTATAAAAGGAGTAATTTCTGATTTGTAATATTGGTGTTTAAATCATAAATATTCAGAGTGTTTTTAACTTTAAATTTAACAAACCTTTTTAAAATTTTGAAAAATACAAAAAAAATAACACAAGAGAAAGACCATAAGCAATGGCAATGGGTATGTATCCCATAACCATCTCTTAGGCCTTCAAAAGAACACTAGACCCGAAGGAATGACCTTGGCCAACGGTCATTCCTTTTGGGTCCTTAGAAGGGGGTTGTTAACCCCTTCCAGCAAAATGATTTTTTATTATTATTGAACACAATTTTTTACATGTTACAAGATGCTAGGTCATTTTAATTGACCAAATTATTTCCTCCAACAAGCCTTCATCATCTTCATCATGACTCCCTAACCCTTCATCATCTCCAATTATCAGATCCAGTCATAATACACATCTCTGCCTGCACCAAATACACGTACAGAGCTAAGTTCTGTGCATATAAACTTGACAAGAAAACAATAATCCATCATTCTAAGTAGAACCCAATTTGCCCACACAACCTTACCTTCATTCAGGAAATACATAGAGGTATCTGTCCATAAGAAATATATAATCGGTTAATTTAGAGCAAGAAATGCTTCAGCAAGGGTACAGAAAGAGAGAATTGGATATGAGAAAAACCTGCTACCCAGAAAGGAATGCAAGTGAATAATCACTTGCTCAAAACGCTCCTTGTTTGATGTCAAGGCCTGAGGTATTTTAACCGTCTCACCCTACAGCCCTTCCACATCTTTGCAAACTGCAGTGTATGTAGCAACAAAAAATCATAGGTTTTTTCTTGAAACTCTTGCATTGAATTTAATGTTGTGTTACCAGCTTGAGCTTGCTTTGAATTTATTGTTGTGTTACCAGCCATTTTTCACCATCTAGTTGTTTGGCTTGTCATCTTCTCTAGGCAACCAAAGGCCTCTTCTAAGTTTGGGTTTGGGTCTGAAAATGTTGGTCCACCTATTTGATCTTAAGTTCCCTCACAACGGCTGCAGAGGATGGAGTTTATTCATATTGAAACTGGAAAGGAAACACACGGTCGACCTTTCCCTGCACAGGACAAATCCCAAATCCCTCTGTTTGTTATTATGCCAGAGTGTGGCGAATATTATTAGCCTTACAAAATCCACTCAAGGTTAAAGAAATTCAGATATTTCACAAAGTAATATGTAAACTCCATCAGTCAAAATGATCGACATGGCAGAGTTTTGCCCATGAACCGACAAACAAATACTTACCAGTGCAGAAATTGAAATTGATGATATGCCTCTGCAGAGAATGAATCCTAAGTCTGTGTTCAGTTCGTAGGAAGGGATCGCCATCTCACTCATTGCCCATTCTACGGTGTTGATTGTTCTCTAAAAACATGTCCTGTCAGAAGGAAAGAAGCAAAAAAATTATAAGATGAATATAATTGAAAATTCAAGGATAACCTTCACTTCTCGGCACTAAATTAAAGAAGGTAAATAATTCAACCAAATGTCAATATAAAGAAATACTAGAATAGTCCAGAGGGAGGGAAGCATACAAAAATGTGTTCTCGAGTGATTTTCATTCTGTGCCATCTCCACAAGTCCTGATTTCCATCTCCATGTGGGCCTTCTTCATCTTGCGCTTCACACCACTCAAGTCATCAATCCACGCAATGGAAGGAATGAAGTCTGCTCCGATCATACTTGTGACCATTCTGTTAAGCTCCTTGCCTAACAAATCATCATCCTAAGAAAATTTAGTGCTTCTCCAGATTATAGAGGAGATGAGAGATGCTATAACCTTGCTCACATTCACAGCAACAGTGCTATGCTTGCTCTTCTCCGCCAAAGAGACCTGAAGCTCTCAATTCTCTTGGCACTCAGCAACTCCATAACACAGACCTTCCTCGTGTGTCTCCAGTAATCTCCAACCCAACATTCTTTTCGTTATAAGCTACAGCAGATTCAGGCATGTTGGCAAAACCCAAATCATGGGTTTTTAAAAACTCTTTGGCCAGAGACCACCACAGTAGGGAGCAGAACCCAATCTCAAAAACATAATGGGACCATATTGCTTAGCAAGGTCGCCAAGAGAATGGTGAGGGAGCTCCCCCAATTGATGGGCCAGGGTAGTGGCCCTGGTGGCAATCGAGATGCCTTTCGAAACCTAACAATCTGTACTCATTCTCCCATGGATTGTGGGTTTATGATGAAGAGATGCTGTGTCAGCCCCCTGATTAAGTAGAAACCTGGAGATACCCCATGGCAGCCGACATGTACAGAGATGTTGTTCCTCTATTACTTTTTGCATTAATCTCTGCTCCTTTACCAAGCAAAAATTCAATAGCCTCTTTCCTTCCACCTTCAACAGCACAGTATAGTGTCGTATGACCCTCTGCGTCTTCAACCCTAATATCTGCTCCGAATTCCATTAGTTTTGCAAGTACATCAACGTGCCCTTTCAATGCAGCACAATGCAGTGCAGTCCATCCATATTGATCACTTTTGTTTACAGGTGCACCCTTCTTCAGACACGCAATGACAGCCTCTAGATTCCCTCTTCTTGCAGCCGTCAAAAGCTCATCCCCACTTCAAGGATTTCAAGCACTGATGTCTGCAAACAAGCAAATTAAAATGTTAGCAACCAAAGGGATTACTAGATTTCCTAGGTTTATAGCATTATACATCTGTAAAGCAACAGCCCAAGCCACTGGAAAAGGGTAAGACGCAGTTTACAGGTACTATTGTACTATGAGAGATGACTGTACATGCACACAATAATGTGGGTTTTGAGTATGTAAACGAAGCAGTGTCTCCTCAAGGAAATAGGTATCCTTAGGAAACAGTCTAAATTGTCAAGAAAAGGAGAGTATGGTTTTCACATGCACAAATAAAAAAATGCAGGTCACCAAGGGTGTACCAAACACAGACGCCCAAATATTTAAACAAGAGGAATAAAATTGTGTACATGAGACTTACATGGCCTTTCTCTATAACGGCTCTAATTCGATTGTCTGCACCCACATCCAAAAGTAACGCTACAAGCTCTGGGTACCCATTTGCAGCTGCTCTAAAAAGAGCAGTCCTTCAATCGTTGCTTGTCCTTATTCAGACCCATCGATATTGCCTTCAAACCATTCTCTTCACAGACAATTCCCTTGTATATTACTTATTATTCAAACAAACCAGAACCAGCTATGTACTATGCAGAATTCTATGCCACGAATGCTAAAGAAAATTAACAAGAGTAGTGAAGAATAGCTGGATTAACAAGAAAATTATCTGTCCCCTCCTCCTCCCCTGCTACCGCCTGCCACCATTAAAAAACATACAAAACCAAACCAAAAAATGGACTGACCAGCGTGCACGCGACTGAAGACAAAAAGAAAATCAAAACACAAAAGACTCGAGACAAAAAGAAAATCAAAACACAAAAGACTCAAGCCAAAAACAAAAATATCCAGTTGAAATCAAAACACAGAGAAACAAAACAGAAAAGGGAGGAAAAAAATTCGCAGCAGAAAAGAGCAGAACCAGGCAAGTCGTAAAAAATTGATGAGGTGGGCGAAACATAAAGAATTGATGAACAACCCTTTCTCTCTCTTCATTTGCCTTTCCCGCTCCTAAAACGGCCTTGCTTTTTGAATTCTCTCTCCATTTTCCTTCCCTTAAATTTGAGGGTTAAGCAATTTTTTTTTTATGACTATTAGTCTGTTATCCATTCAAAGGTGCCCTTAAAATATTAGGACATATATATATTGAGAGTTTGTACAAAATCTCTCCTTTCATCTAATAGTCTTTTTAAAATGTTGATTGTATTGTACGAGAAAAATTCCTAAATACGGCCATATGACTATCAAAGACAAGCCCTCCCTCTTCAACCTCAATGGCCTTCCCAATTTTGAATTTTCCTTTGACTTTTGACTCCATTCTTTTGTCTTTTGCTTTTCTCCCATTGACATTTTCTACAATAGCTCTATGGTGGGAAGTTTCTTGATCACACGTGTCATTTTGGCTCTATGGTGTGGAGTTTCTAGACCACACATGTCATTTTGGTTTTATTACAGTGTTTGTTTTCCTTCAATTTTGATTTTGTTACACACAAACTTAAATTGCAATTTTAGATATTTACAGAGAAATAAGTGTAAATGGAAAACACACTTTCCCTAATGTTAATTTACGCTAATTAGAAAGAATGCGCCACCCTAGATTAAATAAATGAGATCTAGGAATGATAAAGTATGTAAATAGATTAATATTAAAGAAATCAACTCTAAGAGTGAGTGTACTTAGTTCTTGGGTCGAAGTGGGGGTGTGGAAGTTGATAATTTGCAGAGTTGATTAGCCCGGGGGCTGAAAATGGGCCCTCTCCTTCTGGTAAGTGCCTCAAAATAGATATTGCAATGTACGACCTCTATGCAAGTCAACCCCACAACTCTAGGATGCTTATGCACAATGCATATATCTATTATGTGATCCACTGATCAAAATTGGACTATTGTGCATGTAGATGTTGCCTAATTCACCTTGAATCCTGGTCCTTGCCAACTGTTTTAACAGATCGTGGGTATGTTACAATGCCTTGGGGAGTTTGTCAAATCACAAGGGGCAAGTTCTCGTGGGGTCAACCCCCTTGATTGGACAAGCTTTCCAATTGTGGAAATGATTGGGGACAACAATCCCAAGCAATGAAGATGTCCTAAAATCACTTTGATGCAAATTAAATTGTTTTTGGTGATCCAAATCAAAAGATTCCCATGACGAATGCTCCTTGAACTGTTAGGATGTCTAATGATTCTAGGATGACGATCAAATGAATGCCTTTATATACCAATATATAGGAATAAATCGACCAAAATGTGTACCAAGTGGGCTCGCGGTAGGAATGACATGGCGTGAGAGTCAGCAAAATTTGAATTTGAACTTTTGAATTTCGCGAGGTGCGAGATTCAAATCTCATGTCATAGGATTGACCCAGGATGTAATGGAATGCTTTAATGTCGATGTGGGGAATGAGTGTCTACACATGAAGGAATACTAAATGCCATATGTATGGAACTATATTTAGATGTGGATAGGATACGGTCCAGTGTATGGGAATGAATGGAAATGAAGATAAGTAGCGGATCACAGAATGGCCTTAGCTTTACACAAGAGCGTGCCATTTCTCGATTTGGAATTGTATTGAGCCATTCCATCGAAATGGGACTAGAATTAAATGGGAATTAGCATGGCTATGCAAATCTCACCATTACATAAACACTCTACAATTATTTATGCTAATCAAAGAAATGCGATCAATTAGGCATAATTGACATAGATTTATTAGAGCCGGGACAAATAATTATAATAAATACAAAAAGAATAAATGCATAGAATGAGAGTACCTAACCCTAGAATCGATGATGGAAGAGTGGTGTTGATTATGTTCTAAATTAATTTGTCATCTCCATAATATTAACGGCCTTCATCAAATGACTATCTCAATTTTTGTGTTGTCCAAAAAAACTTTGGGGTTCACTTTTGACCACCGTGAGTTTGATCATGATTGAATTGCAAACTTGATATGCCATACAAGTTTGATTTTGTACCACACAGGATCGACTTGACAAAATATGCACTTGAAAATTTATTCACTTTCGTCCTTTAAATAATCAAACCTATCAAGGTGCTGCCTAGGGACACCGTTTAGAGTTTGCAAACTCAATATGTCGCATCCCTAATTTTGACTATTTTACTTTTTACTTGTATGTAATTAGTAGATAATTTTGCATGGATTAATGATTTGATGTTTAGTGACAATGTCAGGATGAATCAATGATTTTATGAGTTTGAGATAATATGTATAAGAATTTAGACATATGTTCATATGATGTCAAGATTATTTATTTATAAGGTTTATGGATTGACTAACGATGCACTAATCTTAGTTTGGTGAATGCAAGTTGTAATCAGGAAACATGTTTCTGCCCTCCAAGAAAGAAAGGGGGATCATCATTAGAGAGAAGTGAATAAACATATGGGAAGGAACGGGTTGTTTCCATCTAAGTCTTATGCTCATATTGTTTAGTGAACCTGGTATGACCTGCATAACCACCCCCACCTTTGGTAGATTAGGACCCCTCTTTTTGTCATTTTTTTCATTTGTGTGTCAGGTTTGTGATGATCTTGGGATCATCTTTCATCCCTTATTTTTCTAAGGGAGTTTGTGTTTTGCCTTAAAAATTTATGTTTTTAGGATTTCTTTGTTGAGGGTTGGGAGTTCTTTCACTCTCAGGCTCGCAGGTTCCCGAGCCCATTTTGGTACTCAGGACTCAACTTATTGTGAGTCCAATCGGGACCTTGGGCCCCAGTTGGCTTTTTGGCCTCAGGGCTACCAAGGTCCGTTGAACCTTTTTGTGCCTTTTCCTATTTCTTTCCCACTTCCCACTCCCGTCGAGTCCCGTCGGGATTGCAGGGTCCAATCAACTTTTCGACCTCTTTGTGCAAGGACCAAAATCTTGTTTCACCCCCGTGCCCCACCCAACTATTGCATTAATGGTGGTATGGGCTTCATACCATGCAAAGGTGTTTAAGGCTTTCGAAGCCTTTTCTTCCTCACTTTTGCATCTTTTTTTCTCTCTCCTCCCCATTGAGCAATCCCTGGAGCTTAATTAACCCAATTTAATAGCGATTATTGGCGATTAGAAGTGATTGAAGGTTAGTTTGTTGGTTGGCGTGCGAGAGTGTCAGACATTTGGTCATGTTCCTCCCATTGTTTTGGACCAGGTAAGGTTTGTTCCCCCTAGATTGTATTGTTTCATTGTTTTGGTGTTTTTCTTCTCTGTTTGTTCGTTGTTGTTTTCAGTTCTTTGTGTTTAGTTTAGTCCTTGTTTAGTTTAAGATTTGGTTGGGTTAATTTGGCTTGTTTTCCACATTTTCCAGCTTTCCTTAGTGTTTAGTTTAGCTTAGGGTTTGAATTTGTAGTAGGATTAGTCAATAAAATGGACCGTTTGGACAGTAGATTCAAAACCTTTGGGAATCATTGAAAACTTGGTCCAAGTTTAATTGAAGTCCATTTTTGGTATTGAGCCCTGATTCTTTTTGAAACTATTGAGTTTCTACTGTGTAATAGTGGAGCCAAATTGGGACTTCGGCTCCCGATTAGCTCTTTGGTTTCGAAACCCAAGTTCCCAAATTCGTCTTTCGATCCGCTCCCCACAGACCTTTAAGAAAATTTCTAAGTCCAAAGTTCCTTTCAGGACTTCGGATCCCGAAAGGAACTTTGACCCAAAAGAGTGCAAAGGGCCAAAACCATTTTTCCGTCCCATGCCCAACAAGACCTTAGAAAGATCACTAAGACTTAGGTCCTTTTGGGGCTTCGAGCCCTGAAAGGTTTTTTGACCTTAAGATTTTAGAAGTGCCAAATCCGATCTTCGCCCTGCACCCTACCAATTGTTAAAGCGAACCATTTCGGGAGTCCGGGCCCGTTGGGAATTTTAGTTCCTAAGGTAAAAGTTACAAATGCCAAGTTTCCCCTGTCGACCCGTGCCCCACTAATTAAAGACTTTAGAAGTAATAACCTCATCGGGACTTTAGGCCCGAGGCGACCTTTTGGCCCTTTTAACAGTTTCATCCTAAAAACTGATTTCTCCCCAATGTATTTGGACCCGATTAGGACGATGGGCCCGGGGTCAGCTTTTGGACCCTGGTCCAATTTTCCAACTTGCTCCCGTGGACCCATCAGAGTGTAAAATCCCCCCAAAATGCTTAATTTTGAGGGTTTGTTTGGTATTTTCTTGAATTCTTATGTATCCCTTTTTGCTCCTACAGGTTAGATAAATGTATGATGGAGAGCCCTCTACCCATCAAAGTGAGGAAACAACATCCGATTAAGACAAGTCCATAGAGGAAATAGAGCTATAGGCAAGGGAAGTAGGGTCATCACAAACACCAAAGAAATAGGCAAAACAAAAAAGAAGAAGAAATAACTGCCCATAATAATGAAGTATCAGTTTTAGGGAGTTCCTTTCGCACACCACTACAATCCTAAAGAGAGGAAATGTTTTGATTTCAGTGGAAACCTTTTCCTAGACATCACCCCTGATCTTATCAGAACAATTTTTTATTTTCTTGTATTTTCACAAGCTGGTTTGTTAATAGTCGCTGAGGTAGCCAAATTTTACAATCAAGATGTTACTGGTAACAAGGGGTGCTTAAACAATAATTAGCTATCCAAACCAAAGAAATATGCCTCCAAGGTATCCTCCAAGCTGACAAGAGCATATTTTCAAGGAGAGGTTTCTGATGTTATTACTTTGCTAAGTAGAGCATTTGGAAGGGAGGAGTCCAGAACCTATGAAACATGGATGTTTCAATTTATTTATTGCACTATCAAGGGAGAGACCCAGCTAGACCAGGCTACTATTGTTTCTGACAACATTCATGCACAACTTTTGTTAGTGGTGCAGACCAAGAAATTTTGCATGAGTTCATATATCATTTGGCACTCAACAATTCGATGACACAAACTTTCCTCATGTGTCTCTAGTAATCTCTAACCCAACATTCTTTTCATTATAAGCTACAACAGATTCAGGCATGTTGGCAAAATCCAAATCATGGGTTTTTAAAAACTCTTTGGCTAGAGACCACCACAGTAGGAGTAGTGATGCAGAGCAACATAGTTGAAGCATACAAACAGGTGGAAAAACCCTTGAAAGGCCACAAAATAGCCACTATAGAATATATTGGCAAGATAACTCAAGGGTCACACCGAAAAGATACATATTCTTGCCTATCGGCAAGACAATCCACCGTCGGTCAAAATAGAAACTCCTGCGTCGATACCTATCTCTCGTTGAAAAGCACACAACATGAACTTCTCCTTCGGCAGGACTAGCCCACTATCTACCCGATGAACTTTCGGACTGAATCCATTGGTGTGATCTCCTATCATTGGTGAAGCCTTCGACACGTATCCCGACGGCACTTCTCACATCGATGAGCCTAGCATCAATTTGAGCGTCGGTAAGACTTGGACCATCGGTAGCACATTTTCTGCATCCGCCGATACTAGATCTCATGCCGACGAGCCTCCCGTCGGCTAGACCTCATCACTCTCACTCTGATGAGCATCTAACACCTGTTTCTCCTTTGGCGAGACTTCTATCTGTCGGGTTGAACCTCTTCATTGAACCGTTGCATTGAACTTCTTCATTGAACCGTCGCATTGAACCTCTTCATTGAACCATTGTCTTGAACCTCTTCATTGAACCGATGTCTTGAACCCTTCACGTGAACCATTGTCTTGAACCCTTCGCGTGAACCGTAAACCAATCGGTTGAACCCGTGAATCCCTTGAACCGATGAACCGGTTCAATCCGGTGGTTCAACACCGAGGTTCAACCAGATGATTCAACGCCAGGGTTCACCCCCTAATACTTTGGATGCCAACTCCCTCGTTGGCCAGATCTAAATTGTCGGCCCAACCTTAGATCCTTCCACCGATGCACCCTTCTCTTGCCGATGTAACTATTATCAGCCAGACCCCTCTCCACTCTCACCGACACCACATCCCCATTGCCCAGACTTAGCCTTTCGGCGAAGATGTCATTTCTTCCGTCGATGCCTTGGATCACGCCAACATCTTTCATCGGCGACACTCCATGATGATCTCTCCGATCGGCGAGAACATAAACTATCAATTTCCACTCAAAACTTTATGCCAATATACCTTCTTACGCCGATGTCTTCGGCCAAGTCGACCATCGGTGAGACCTTCCACATCGGGCCAGCACAACTCTTCTTCACCGACAGTAATCCTTACGCCGATGCTTCCTTCATCGGCGACACAGATGGGAACTCACACCAATGTCTCCAAAACATATATTTCAGACTTGAATTGGACCCCGACCTAGCTAGCGATAGATATACAGATACTAAGGATGGATACACACAAACTATTCATCTTGTAAAAGCAGTGCACACATACTAAATGACAATTCTTCCCTGGAGGGGTTCCTACAATTCCTAACCTTCCATACCAAAAATGAATAACCAAAAATGGGGAAATTAATCTACATATCCATTCCACTGATTTCCCAAAAATCTGCTAGTGGAATGGATTTATTAATTCGACTCCAGAGGCACAAAACTAAACTATATACAATTTCTACACAGAATGATCTATATAGAATATCTACACAGCATTCAGAATCAAAAAGGAAAACAATTTACAGAACTTCTATTCGTCCTCCTTAATGTTTCAGAATTACATTTCGACTGTTTTTCTCCAAAGGACAAAACACACACCACACCACACCATCGTCACTACTCTACTCCATTCCATATTTATCTTTCCCAATGTGAGGGACTGACATTCTCCTCTGTTTCTAGGATTTGAGCTTACCAAGATTATAGGTGGAAACTCCTAATTAATTTATATGACAACTGTTTTGCATGGGACAGCAAAACTCTTAAGGTTAAGACACATTTGTTTACCCTTCCCTTAATCCAACTTGTCTAGAATGTCAAGGTTGGAGTTTACAAACATGAAATGCCCATACAAAATGTTACATTTGAAAATGCTATGAGGTAGCATGAAATGTCTAAAAACATATTAATGTCTTATGCATATTTATATTGTCTATGGGGGACTCCTGCACCAAGTAGAACCCAATTTGAAAAAACATAATGGGACCATATTTCTTAGCAAGGTCTCCAAGAGAACGGTAAGGGAGCTCCCCCAATTGATGCATATTTCCTATGATGGGCCAGGCTAGTAGCCCTGGTGGCAATCTAGATGCCTTTGCAAACCTAAGAATTTGTACAAAACCCAGAAACCCAAGATTGTGAATAGTATGTGAGGCAGTGTGAGGTGCGTAGGATGGATGAGTCAATCACATGAGCCTTATTCAGACCCATCGACATTGCCTTCAAATCATTCTCTTCACAGACAATTCCCCTGTATATTACTTATTATTCAAACAAACCAGAACTAGCTATGTACTATGTAGAATTCTATGCCACGAATGCTAAAGAAAATTAACAAGAGTAGTAAAGAATACTTGGATTAACAAGAAAATTATCTGCCCCTTCTGCCTCCCCTGCTATAGCCTGCCACCATTAAAAAAACATACAAAACCAAACCAAAAAATGGACTGACTAGCATGTATGCGACTCAACCAAAAGGAAAATCAAAACACAAAAGAATCAAGCCAAAAACAAAAATATCCAGTTGAAATCAAAACACAGAGAAACGAAATAGAAAAGGGAGGAAAAAAATTCATAGCAGAAAAGCGCAGAACCAGGCAAGTCATAAAGAATTGACGAACAACCCTTTCGCTCTCCTCATTTGCTTTCCCCCCTCCTAAAACAACCTTTCCTTTTGAATTCTCTCTATTTTCCCTCCCTCAACCTCAACAGCCTTTTTTTAAAAATCCATCTCTCCATTTTGCCTCCCCAAATTTTTTATGATTGTTATCCATTCAAAGGTGTGACAACTTAAAATACCATGACATATCTTAGTATAAGTAAAACTATATATAAACCATATATATATATATATATATATATATATAGAGAGAGAGAGAGAGAGAGAGAGAGAGTTTGTCCAAAATCTTTCATTTCATGTGATACAATCTTTTTAAAATGTTGATCATATTTTACGGCAAAAATGCCAAAATACAGCCATACGACCTATTGGTGCCTGAATTGACTGTCAGTTTCTGAGCAATTTTTCATGCAGGCACCTTCCCAAAAAATCCAAAAGGTTCTGAGTTTTGGCACCCCTTCATCTTTCCTGAGGAAGGGGTCATCATGTTTTGTCCATCAGTGAAAGTTTTGTTTTTTTGAGTGCTCCGATTGTGTCTTTGAACTTTCGGTTTGAACCTCGCCGGCGAACCTCAGTGCTGAACCTCACCATTGAACCATCTGTTTGAACCGGTTCAATGGTTCAAAGCTTTATGTTTTTGGTTTCATCGGCGTGATGGCAGCTATCGGCATAGGTTTGTGGTCTTGCTCTGATAGTCTAAGTCACACTGACGGAGATGGGAAGCCAAGTTGCCATCGGCGTGACTTTTGTTGTCGGCGAGCGTTGCTTTTGGGTTGGCCGATGGTTTTTGTCTTGGCGACGAGTGTTTTTTGCTTGGCCATCAGTGAGACTTGTTTTATCGGCCTAGTCGATGGAAGTTGGCCCGATGGTCTATCTCTGGGCGATGATGGGAAATATGGAGTTTGCGATGGCGTCGGCGAGACTATTGAGGTCGGTCAGAGGAGTTTCAGGTTGGCCAATGGGATTGGTCTGGCCGACAGGGGATTGCGATGGGCTTCATCGGTGTAACACATGAGGTCGGGCAGAGGATTTTTGGATGCTCCGATGGAGGGAGTCACGGCGACGAAGGTTGTGTTTTGTTTGCCATCGGAGAGACTTGATAGATCGGCGAGAGTTTTTTGGGGCAAGCCGATGGCTTAGCTTTGGGCGAGGGCTTGTGTGTCGAGCGCGGTAAAAGCGCTCGACACTTAGTATGTTTGTGGCCATGTTTATAAAACGTTGAAGTGGTCTTCTCACTATGCATGTGGGATTAACCTCCCTACATTATTTTGAACCTGCGAGGAAGTGCTTCTTGGCGGGAAGCTCCATTTTGAACAGTGCGACAGTTTCCAAGTAGGCCGCAGGTGGTTGAGCCATCAATGGCGATTGTAGCAGGGGTGTGGGCGACAGTATAAGTGATTAAACTGCCTAATTTTTAGCATGAAGACTTCCAGATGGTGGCATAGGGCTCGAGGCCACCCCTGTCAACTCTCCTGCCTACTGCATTGATAACTTATGGGCGCCATCTCTCATGGGCTATATCTGGCAGTTTTTTGTAAAAATCATGTAATTAATTGCTGTGGGTACACTTTCTGGCCGATATAGGTAGACTGTGTTACCATTGTTTAGGTTGTTGAAAGTTGAACATTTGGCTCTGTAATACAATACAGCTGATTTGGTTGCTCTGTATAGCAAAACCTATGAGTTTATGTATCTCTTGTTGTATGTTTTTGCATGAATCCACTGATTTCATGGTTAATTCTATATGAGAAATGCTATGTTAGCATGTGTTTTGTTAATTCTGTCTCCAGTATTGCATGTATCTTTCTTCTGAGTCTGGATATCTAAGCAACGTCTAAGATTCTAGAACATAGAATTCCTGTGTTGAATGTCTGATCTTTAACTTCTGCTCAAGGGGTAGATTAAACTATTTTCAAATTGAATGTTGGGAAGGGTATACTGTAATAGGGATGCCATAAGTATAGATAGCTTAACACTCTGTATTGGGAGATATCTGTAGGGCAGGTATCATATGTATCCCCTTGAAATCCAATTTTAGTTGTTCATGCATATCATTCACAGGTGTATGTCTACTAACTCCAGGCCCTGGATAGGCACCAATCTTGCTTTGTGTTTGTGTTACAACCATGTCCAGCTTTGCATCCAAACTTAAAATCAAAATCAAACTCTAAAACAACCATTAGGACATTAGAATTAGTTTTAGGATCCTCAGTCCTTTGTCTACAACTGCAAATAGGCCCAAAGCTAGCCCCTTTGCTCTTATCTTTCAGTTTTGGTCTACTTACAGGAGGACTTATCTGCTTTTTGTCAGCATCCCAGCCTTTGTATGTATATCCTCATGGATGTTGAGTAGGGAATACCCCCCTAGGTTTTGCAGAACCTGAAGAAGAAGAGGAGATAAAATATAGAGTCTATCTCCTATACTGTTGGCCCCTGGCCCAGAGATCCTGTTGATCATTGATGGCTACCTTGTAGGGAAATCTGGGAATAAGCATCCAGTCTGGGAAAAAACCAACATGACCATCGAAGTTAAGCCCTCCCTCCTCAACCTCAACGGCCTTCCCAATTTTGAATTTTCCTTTGACTTTTGACTCCCTTTTGTGTTTTACTTTTTTCCCATTTGACATTTTCTACAATAGCTCTATGGTGGGAAGTTTCTAGATCACACGTGTCATGTTGGCTCTATGGTATGAAGTTTCTAGACCACACGTGTCATTTTGGTTTTATTACAGTGTTTTTTTTTTCCTTTGATTTTGATTTTGTTACACACAAACTTAAATTGCAATTTTAGATATTTGCAGAGGTATAAAATTGTAAATGGAAAACACACTTTCCCTAATGTTAATTTACGCTAATTAAAAAGAACGCATCACCCTAGATTAAATAAACAAGATATGGGAATGATAAAGTATGTAAATAAATTAATATTATTTTAAGAAATCAACTCTAAGAGTGAGTGTACTTAGTTCTTGGGTCAAAGTGGGGGTGTGGAAGTTGATAATTTGCAGAGTTGATTAGCCCGGAGGCTGAAAATGGGCCCCCTCCTTCTAGTAAGTGCCTCAAAATAGATATTGCAATGTACGACCTCTACGTAGGTCAACCCCACAACTCTGGGATGCTTATGCACAACGCATATATCTGTTATGTGATCAACTAATGTAAATTAGACTATTGTGCATGTAGATGTTGTCTAGTTCACCTTGAATCTTGGTCCTTGCTAGTTGTATTAACGGACCGTGGGTATCTAACAATGCCTTGGGGAAATTGTCAAATCACAGGGGGGCAAGTTCTCGTGGGGTCAACCCCCTTGATTGGACATGCTTTCCAATCATGGAAATGATTGGGGACAACAATCCCAAGCAATGAAGATGTCCTAAAAAGACTTTGATGCAAATTAATTTGCTTTTGGTGATCCAAATCAAAAGATTCCTGTGACGAATGCTCCTTGAACTGTTAGGATGTCTAACGATTCTAGGATAACAATCAAATGAATATCTTTATATACAAATATATAGGAATTTAAATTGAGCACAATGTGTACCAAGTGAGCTCATGGTAGGAATGACATGGCAAGAGGGTCAACAAAATTTGAATTTGAACTTTTGAATTTCGCGAGGTGCGAGATCGATCTCGTGTCGTAGGATTGACCTGAGATGTAATGGAATGCTTTAATGTTGATGTGGGAAATGAATGTCTACACATGGGATGCATTGAAAGGCATACTAAATGCCATATGTATGGGACTATGTGCAGATGGGGATAGGATATGGTCCAATGTATGGGAATGAATGGAAATGAAGATAAGTAGCAGATCAGGGAATGGACCTAGCTTTACACAAGAGCATGTCATTTCTCGATTTGGGATTGTATTGATCCATTCCATCGAAATGGGACTTGAATTAAATGGGAATTGGCACGGCTATGCAAATCTCACCATTACAGAAACACTCTACATAAATAATTTAGGCTAATTAAAGAAATGTGATCAATTAGGCATAATTGACATAGATTGATTAGAGCCAAGACAAATAATTATAATAAATACAAAAAGAATAAATGCATAGAATGAGAGTACCTAACCCTAGAACCGATGATGGGATAGTGACGTTGATGGTGTTCTAAATTAATTTGTCATCTCCAGAATATTAACGACCTTCATCAAATGACTATCTCAATTTTTGTGTGGTCTAAAAAAACTTTGGAGTTCACTTTTGACCATTGTGAGTTTGATAATGATTGAATTGCAAACTTGATATGTCATACAAGTTTGATTTTGTACCACACAGGATTGACTTGACAGAATATGCACTTGAAAATTTATTCACCTTTGTCCTTCAAATAGTCAAACCTATCAAAGTGTTGCCTAGGGACACCGTTTAGAGTTTGCTAACTCAATAGGTGAATGTTCAAATTCTCCTTGATGTCCTCTATTTTTTGGATCATGTTTCAATGCACAGATGGATGTCTTTAAATACAATGGCATTACAACATGTCTCGTATAAACATACACGTGTTAAGTCGGCTCATAATAACTAATAGAAAGTGAGGCAAGAAAGTTTGAATTTGGACTTAAAGCTTTTGATTTTAGGTTTATTCCTACATGCCTTGGGATTGAACCAAAAGAACCTAGAAAGAAAACATATGTGGGTGAATGATCTGGATTATTTTTATGTGTATGTAATTATAGAAAATGAAGCCTTTTCACTTTAATACTACTCTAATCAACTAACACTATAGCTAGGTCTAACAAAAGACCAAAGACTAAAATCAACAAGGCTTATGCTTAATAGTAAAAAAGAGGAATCCAATGCACCTACAAACAGATATGGCAGTTATAGAAAATGTTTAGAATTGAATGCAAGGACTGTGGTTGAAATATGGAGATGATCTGAGGTATGCTCAATGCCATCTAAGAAAAAGTATTTTGCCCAAGGGGCAACCTTGACCTTAACCTAAAACTAACTAAAACTTGTTGTGCAAGAATATCAGTCTATTAATGATTTCTCTTCACTGCCATCTATCAAGAAACAGAGTAGAAACTAGAATAAAATGTATAACATGTTACTAATCTAACAATTCAAAAGATGGAACAAAATTGATGAATTGCAAAGGTTTTACCTAATAAAAATGGATCGTAACTAGTAAAACTAGGTGTGAACAATCAATAAAGGTTGCACGTGAAATCTATAAACTATCTGATGTAAGGTCAAAGTTGCTTGGGAAAAGTGGAGCACCTCAGGGGCAACCTAGTCCTTGACTTTGAATTAGCTCAAAATTTGTAGAGGATCTCCTTGATGTGATTTTGAGCACTTTTCTATCAACCCCATCAGATCTCTATGGAACACTTTGTAAATGACCTGCAAGCACAAATTGATAAAGGAAACCATGCAAAACAAAATGCTTAAAGGACAGAGTTAGTCCCCTTGTGGGTATTCAAACATGGTCCACACGATATGATAA
The DNA here is from genome assembly GCA_027924645.1 of Cunninghamia lanceolata. Taxonomy (NCBI): domain Eukaryota; kingdom Viridiplantae; phylum Streptophyta; class Pinopsida; order Cupressales; family Cupressaceae; genus Cunninghamia; species Cunninghamia lanceolata. The sequence goes on along the minus strand of BSBN01002024.1, from coordinate 998,669 downwards.
TGGCAAAATATGAAAAATATCTCTAAGCCATAGACGTGCATGTAAATAGAAACCCTAATTGAACACTAAAACATAAACAAGGAACTAGGTGATGGAAAGAGATGCGGGGAGAAATAAAAAGGGCAACAAATGCCAACAAAGTGGATGAAAAAACTAATAGGAACTGAAGGGAATACACGTTAGCATTGTGGAAACTAGGTAAAATCAAGACCTAGGTAGAGAAATATTATTGCAGTAACATCCACGAACCTCAAGAAACTATTGAAGAACTTCACACGAATGCCATGACACTGCTTTAAAGATATATTGTTCCAAGAATATTAATTCAAGAAAAGATTTTGCTCGTAAACAAGCAATAGAAGGAAATCGATAGCTTGCAATGTTAAAATGAAGGAGAGGAAGGGGTATTTGTAGTTTTTTTGCTAATATTTTAAGAGAAGGGTAGAAACATATTATCTCGATGTCAAGGAATCTCACATTTGATTTTGGATGTTATAGGAGATGAGGTCGAGGTGGCCACCCTATATGTTAGGGTTAGCCGACAGATGATATCAATTAAATGCAAATAAAGATTAAACTGAGGAATGAAAATACACAGAAATAATAATAGCGAGAGACAATTTTAACGTGGTTTACCCGAACTCGAGCTACATCTTGTTGTTATATGGAGCCTAATCAGACTCGGAGCTTAAATTTTCCCCAATTTTATCAGCGCGATTTCCCCCTAAATTATTGCAGCACCCCCGAAGCAAAAATTGCCTTTTTTTATAAAGGTGTCAGGAGTTATTTTTCTATTAGTTGATATAAAAAACCCTATTTTTGTAACCGACATAAGGCTTGATAAAAGCGGCTAAGGGTTAGGGTTTCCGTTGATATTGTATTCTAGCATTTGCAGCTGTATTGAGTTGCAGGGATTGCTGGTTGTAATCGGTTTGATTTACTGGATAATAATATTGGACTCTGTGTTTGGTGGATGTAGCCCGAGTTTGGGTGAACCACGTTAAAACTTATCTCTCGCTGTTACTATTTCTGTGTATTTCCATTCCTCTGTTTAATCTTTATTTGCATTTAATTGATATCTTTTGTCGGCTAACCCTAACAAGTGGTATTAGAGTAGGTTGCGTTTGATTATTGTCTGCAAGAAGGTCTCACGGTTGAGTGGGAGCAATGGTGGATGAGGGTAAATTGAAGGTAGACAAATTCAATCAGCAGAACTATCAGTTATGGAAGATGCAGATGGATGATTATCTCTATTAGAAGGATTTATGGAGGCCATTAGAAGTTGTATCCAAGAAACTGACAGGAATGACGGATGAGGATTGGGAAATTCTGGATAGAAAGGCATTGGGAACCATTCGGTTGTGCCTAGCACCATCGGTGGCATTCAATATAACAGAAGTGAAGACAACAAGTGAACTGATGAAAGCTTTGGCTAAATTGTATGAAAAATCCTCAGCCTCGAATAAGGTATTTCTTATGAAGCTTTTGTTTAATCTGAAAATGATTTGAAGGTCGATCTAGGATAGATCGTTTAAATGAGTTTAATATGATTGTTAGTTAGTTAATTTCTGTAAAAGTGAAATTTGATGAAGAGGTGAGGGCTCTCTTGGTTTTATGTTCTTTGCCAGAAAGCTGGAATAGCTTAGTAATGGCTGTAAATAACTTTGTCTCTGGTTCAAATACTTTGAAATTTAATGATGTTGTTGGTGTTACCCTTAGCAAGGAAATGCGACGGAAAAGCTCAGGAGGGTCCACATCAAGGAGTGTTTTGAATGTATAAAGTAGGGGCGGATCAAAGGAGAGAGGAAACGGTTCTGGAGGTCATGGGAAGTCATAAGGAAAATCAAAGGACAAGAGATCCCAAATCAGAGGACAGAAGGATTGTTGTTATTGTGAGAAACTGGGTCATTTGAAGAAAGATTGCTGGTCTCGAAAGAATAAAGGAGACAAACAAGAAGGAAATAAGGACGCAAATGTGGTAAGTAATAAATCTGAAGATGATGCTTTGATTTTTTTCCTATATAATGCTGATGATTCATAGGTTTTAGATTCAAGGGCCTCATTTCATGCTACACCACATAGAAGTTATTTTCTTGATTATGTCCAAGGGGATTTTGGGCTGGTTTATTTGGGAGATAACGAACCCTGTCAGATTGTTGGAAAAGGAAGAATCAAGATTAAGTTGCAGAATGGAAATCATTAGCTACTACAAGAGGTAAGGCACATTCCAAGGCTAAGTAGGAATTTAATTTCAACAGGGCAGCTAGTTGATGAAGGTTGCATTGTTACATTTACTGATAAAAATTGGAAGGTTTCAAGAGGTGCCTTAGTAGTAGAAAAAGGTGTGAAAGTAGGCACCTTATATCTTTGTACAGGTCATACTATTCCTTCTACTTTAGCTGTTGCAAAGAAAAAACAAACAAGTTCAAGAACAGTTATTGCAGGTTCGCAGGAAGAGACTGAAATAGTTGCTGTAGGTTATGAGACAACACTGTGGCATAACAGACTTGGGCATATGAGTGAAAAAGGTATGAAGGTACTTAATTCTAAGAAAGTTTTACCAGGTCTAAAATGTATTAATATGGATTTCTATGAAAGTTGTGTGTATGGAAAATAAAAGAGAGTCAGTTTTCTCAAGGATGGGAAGCAAAATAAAGATGAAAAGTTGGAGCTTGTGCATACAGATGTATGAGGACCGGCTCAGGTATATTCTCTTGGTGGCTCTCGGTATTATGTTACATTCATAGATAATGTAACTAGGAAGGTTTGGATTTATTTCCTCCGACAGAAATATGATGTATTTGAAACATTTAAGAAATGGAGAAGCTTGGTTGAGAATGAGATAGGTAAAAGATTAAAATGTCTCAGATCTGATAATGGTGGTGAGTATTGCAACAAAGAATTTGAGGATTATTGTTCCTTTAATGGAATTGGTAGGTAGAAAACGGTTCCAGGGACTCCACAGGAAAATGGAGTGGTTGAATGCATGAATAGGACAATAATGGAGTGTGCAAGGACCATGAGATTGCATGTTGGGTTGCCTTTAAACATGTGGGCAGAGGCTGTCAACACTGCTGTATATTTAATTAATAGAGGTCCTTCAGTTCCTTTGGGTTGTGGTATTCCAGAGGAAGCATGGATAGGTAAGAAGGTGAGTTATTCTTTTCTCAAAACCTACAAATGTGAAGCATTTGCACATGTACATTCTAAAAATAGAACCAAGTTGGATGCAAAATTTAAAAAATGTACTTTCGTTAGATATGGCATGATGAATTTGGTTATAGGCTTTGGGATTTTGAAAATCAAAAAATTGTGAGAAGTAGGGATGTTATATTCAATGAGAAGGTGTTGTACAAAGATTAGTTGCAGTAGCATGAGAAGAAAGAAAAGGATTACGTGGTGTTGGATGATACTCCAAATAGTGATGTTTCAATAGTTCCTCATGCTCCGCAATAGTAACAAAAAATACCACAAACTCCAGTGAATGTTAGACGGTCAACAAGGCTAAGTAGACCTCCTAAAAGGTTTTCTCCCTCTTTGTATTCTATTTTTTTAACAGATGCTGGTGAACCAAAAGGGTATGATGAAGCTATGTAGGTGGATACAAAGGTTCAGTGGGAGCTTGCAATGAAAGAAGAAATAGACTCCTTGCTGAAGAATCAAACTTGGGAATTATGTAAGTTGCCTGCAAGTAAAAAGGTTTTACCAAACAAATGGGTTTATCGGCTGAAAGAGGAAGATGGAGGTAAGAAACGATTTAAAGCCAGGTTAGTTGTAAAAGGATTTGCACAGAAAAATGGCATTAATTTTGATAAGATATTTTCTCCGGTTGTCAAGATGACTTCTATTCGTACTGTTTAACGTATTGTGGCTGCTGAAGATTTGCATTTGGAACAGTTGGATGTGAAAATTATCTTTCTCCATGGTGATTTGGAGGAGGAGATATACATGGAACAACCCCAAGGATTTGAGGTCAACTGTAAGGAGAAATTGGTGTACAGATTGAAGAAGAGTTTATATGGCTTGAAACAAGCACCTTGGCAATGGTATTTGAAATTTGATAGTTTTATGGCTGAGTAAGGCTATAGCAGATGTAATTCTAACCATTGTGTTTATTTTAAGAGGTTGGATAATGACAATTACATTATTTTATGCTTATATGTTGATGACATGCTTGTAGTTGGGTCTAACATGGATCACATAAGAGAGTTAAAACAATAGTTAGCACAATCATTTGCTATGAAGGATTTAGGGGTAGCAAAACAAATCCCTGGTATGAAAATTTGTAGAGATAGGAAGAACAAAAAATTGACTCTATCTCAGGCTAATTATGTTGAAAAGGTGTTGCAGAGATTCCATATGGAGAATGCAAAAATTGTCAGCACACCTTTGCCTAGTCATTTGAAATTGACTAAGGAGATGTGTCCAAAGACACAAGAGGAGGACGACAAAATGTCCAAGGTACCATATGCTTTAGTTGTAGGAAGTTTAATGTATGCCATGGTATGCACGAGACTAGTTATTGCACATGATGTAGTAGTCGTAAGCAGATATATGAGTCATCCCAGATTGGAGCATTGGAATGCAGTGAAATAGATTCTAAGATATTTGAGAGGTACATCCAACAAACACTTATGTTTTGGGGGCTCTAATACTGATTTAGCAGGCTATGTAGACTCAAATTTGGCAGGGGATATTGATACCAGGTGGAGTACTACAAGTTATGTCTTTACTGTAGGTGGGACAACAGTGAGTTGGATCTCACGGTTGCAAAAGGTGGTTGCTTTATCCACCATGGAGGTAGAGTATGTAGTTGCAACAGAGGCAAGCAAGGAGATGATATGGCTGTAATTTTTCATGGACGAATTGGGCAAACAACAGACTAACAGTTATTTGTTTATGGACAGTCAGAGTGCCATACATTTTGCAAAGAATTATACCTTGCATTCAAAGACCAAACACATACAGTTGAGGTGTCACTTTATTCGATTGGTATTGGATGATGGATAGTTAAGGCTGGAAAGATGCATACAGATGAAAATCCAGCGGATATGTTTACAAAGGCAGTGACAAGGGAGAAGTTGAGCTCCTCTTCAGCTTCGGTTGGTCTTCAAGACTGAAAATAAAATCAGAACAACAGAGTCCAGGGTGATTATTTCTAGTGGGAGCTATAGGGTCGGCGGTGTTATGATCAGTCTCCAAGTGGGAGATGATATGGTGTGGAGTCTGATCAGTCTCCAAGTGGGAGATTGTTGTTATATGGAGCCTAATCAGACTCGAAGGTTAAATTTTCTCCACTTTTATCAACGCGGTTTCCCCCCAAATTATTTAACAGGGGAGTGCAGGGGGGCAGAGCCCCTCCTGCGATACCTGGGGGCAGAGCCCATGGTGTGGGTTTGGGGGCTATTGGGGGCAGCGCCCCCAAAGCAAAAATTACCTATTATTTTATAAAGGCGTCGGGAGTTGTTTTTCTATTAGTCGACATAAAAAAACCCTATTTTTGTAACCGACATAAGGCTTGATAAAAGCGGCTAAGGGTTAGGGTTTTTGTTGATATTGTATTGTAGCATTTGCAGCAGTATTGAGTTACAGAGATTATTGGTTGTAATTAGTTTAATTTACTGGATAATAATATTGGACTCTCTGTTTGGTGGATGTAGCCCAAGTTTGGGTGAACCACGTTAAAACTTGTCTCTTGCTGTTATTATTTCTGTGTATTTCCATTCATCTGTTTAATCTTTATTTGCATTTAATTGATATCTTCTGTCGGCTAACTCTAACACATCCACCAATAGAGAGTCCAATATTAGTATCCAACAAATCAAACTGATTACAACCAGCAATCCTTGCAACTCAATACCGCTGCAAATACTATAATACAATATATCAAAATCCCACCCGCAACATACATCCTAATCACTTATAACAAGATTTTGGAAGCTTCTAGAATTAGGGTTTTACAAAGTTATTTTTCATTTGTCAGGTAAAAAAATTAACAACCAACTCTGAACGGGTAAAAAAAAGAGGAAAAAAATTTAGGGGTTGTGCCCCCGAACCCCCACTCGGGGCCCGACCTAACCCCGAACCCCAGTAATGATACATTATAAGTGTATAATATTTGCATGATCAGTCGCCACATACCAACAATCTCCCACTTGGAGACTGATCAGGCTCCACACCAAACAATCTCCCACTTGGAGACTAATCCTAGATGACACCACCACGCGTGCAACTCCCACTAGAAATAAGCACCCTAGACTTTATTGTTGTGATTTTATTATTTTCAATCTTCAAGGCCAACCTAAAGAGGAGCTCAGCTTCTCCCTTGTCAACACCTTCGTAAACATATCTGCTAGATTTTCATCTGTATGTATCTTTTCCAACCTTAAATGTCCATCATCCAACACCGACCGGATGAAGTGATACCTTAGCTATATGTGTTTGGTCTTTGAATATAAGGCATAGTTCTTTGTAAGATGTATGGCACTCTAGATGTCCGTAAACAAATAACTATTAGCCTGTTGTTTGCCCAATTCTTCCATGAAAGATTCCATCCATATCATCTCCTTGCTTGCCTCTGTTGCAGCTACATATTCTACATCCATGGTAGATAAAGCAACCACCTTTTGCAATATGGAGACCCAACTCACCATTGTCCCACCTACAATAAAGACATAACCTATAGTACTCCACATGGTATCAATATCCCCTATCAAATATGAGTCCACATAGCTTGCTAAATCAGTATTAGAACCCCCCAAACTTAAGTGTTTATTGGATGTACCTCTCAAATATATAGTGTATACGCCTAAAAATGACATGACTTGGTCTAAATAAATATTCTTAATATTTATTTCATTCTAATTCTTCTATCAATAAATCAATAAACAAATTTATTTATTTGATTCATATTCCTCTAAATTAATTAAATATCAAAATATTTAATTACCTCTTCTAAAGTCAAAATCAAATAAAATCTTTTATTTAATTTAATTCTTCCAAACAATTAAATAATTCTTAATTATTTAATTAAAGTCAATTCTTCTTCCAAATTTAAATAAATCAAATCAAATTTATTTAAATCATCTCAGTCTCTAAAAATAAAATACAATCAAATATTTTATTTATTCTTCTATCTTACACAAACAATTAAATTTATTTATTTATTTAATTTTCTTTCTTATCTTCTAATTCTTCTCAAATATCTTCCAAATCTTCTAAAAATAAGTCTTCTTCTTCATGCACACAAAATTAAATAATTTATTATTTAATTCCTCTCAAATCATGCAAAAGCAAATCTCAAGATGAGTTAACTGATTCAATCAACCTTATTTTTATCAATATCTCTTAAATTAGAAAAAAAACTTTCTATTTTATGACAACATATCTTATTTTTAATAAATAGAAAAACAGTTAACTCAAAATAGCTTTTGTGTGCCACTTGTCTTCTTTCTATTCGTGCACATTCTCTCAACCATTCTATACCGTTGATTTTCTTATTCTTTCTATACCATTGATCTTCTCTCTCTCAAGTTTATAAATTAAACCCTCTTCTTCCATTTCATTCATCCAAGCTCTTAGTATTGTTACTCTGCAGAAATTACAGCACGCCTTTGGCACCCAAGTCATTCCATTTGCTTGCAATCAACTTGTTGCCATATCACTACCATTGTTGTGAAGCTCATCTTTATTACAAAGCACTATCATGGCGATTCTTCATTGACAATCTTTGAATAGCAAGGAAGTGCACTCTCTGAGGGCCTTATTCATACATACAAGATCGATTGAGATAGGAAACAAATGGAAGCTATGAAGTATTGAGGTTTGCAAAGGTTTCATCTTTGTTTGTTTGATCTTGATTATTTCCCTTTTCATTGAGTTTTGGGTATTATTGATATTGATATATTGATTATTCATGTTTACTCCAATTTTCCCTTAACATTTTTGGCGCCCACCGTAAAAAAAGTAAAGAGAAATTTATTTGTCCAATAGTGAAAATCTGGCAAACAGGCGCCTTGGATAAGTACCATGATGAAAACCTAGAAAATAGGCATCGTGTGTAAGTTGATCTTCTACGTCACCTACACTTGGGAGTACCTCGCCTCATCAGCATATCACTCATCTCCTATCAGTTTCCTTCCATATTCCACTTCCTGTCCTTCTACCCATTATGTACCTATATTGTCAAATCGAGCCATCCTAATATTCCATTCCTCTAATATTTTGATCTTGATAAAGATTGGGGGCACAATGTTGACAAATGTTTTAGATGTCTCTTGACATACCTTATCCCTCCAAGCCACGCCAATCCTTCATTATCCTCTCATCCTCCTATCGTCATAAACATTGCCATGAAAAAAACCTAAGTATTTTACCTACAATGGGGCGCATCATTCCTATGCGACATAGTCCTTGGAGATCACATCCTTGATTCCTTCTACCTAGCCATTCGTATCCACTATCACCCATCCATCTGCTTATCTGTGGTGTTTCCTTGTCATCAGTATCTAGCATTAAGGCTATCCAAGTTTGTTATCCAAAATCATCCCAACAGTATCAGAACCACCTAACGATAACCTATCATGGCTTGGTACTTTATCTCTTTTTTCTGCCTTATCAACTAAGGTCTTATCTAGTATCCTATCCATAGCGTCAGCCTGGCATAGTGTTTGTCATTGGTACCATAGGGTCAACCCCGAACTACATTGCCTCTGCATCGTCACGTAGGCAAGGCCATTTTCAATGCACCCCGGAGGCTCCACTTCCCATCCATCCCATATCTTGTCATCTATCCTCTAGTCCATCCATGGTCCAGGTCCCAAACTACGTTGCCTCTACGTCGTCACGTAGGCAAGGCCATTTTCAATGTGCCCCCGAGGCTCCACCTTCCCTTCCGTCCCATATCTTGTCATAGGCAAGGCCATTTTCAATGTGCCCCCGAGGCTCCACCTTCCCTTCCGTCCCATATCTTGTCATCTATCCTCTAGTCCATCCACATGGTCTAGGTCCCCAAACTACGTTGCCTCTATGTTGTCACGTAGGCAAGGCCATTTAGCAATGCGCCCCCGAGCCACTAGGTTAGTCCCTTAGGGTTTGTTTTACTAGGCAAGCATACGAGCACAAGCAAACCCGCTTTCAAGCAAAAAATTTGATGCAAGGCATCAACCTATCCAAAGCAAAGTAAGTAATTACCTAACGCACTCCAAATGATCCTATCTAAATTATGGCAAGAAAACACATCTAAATGCAAGAATATTTTGTGTTTGTGATCAGGTTAAGTTATAGCATCTTTATTTTTGTTATCATGTCTTTCTACGTTACTCGAGGATGCCAAAAGCTAGAGATGCTATGATGGGGGCATGATTCTTTTCTTTGTTTGTTGTTTGTGGATCAATCTTTAGTAATGTGAAGCCTTGTCTAATGACATGATCAACAAAAGATCATCGAGGACATCTGAGGTCTAACATGAAAGGGGGCAATCCTTGTCTGTTGATACGCAAGAAATACTTAGGACATCTTGGTTTAATTATACCTAGATGCTTGTATTAACTTGCTAAATCAAAATCCATGTAAGTAATACTCAGGTCATCTTGGTTCAATTATACCTAGATGCTTGTATTTTCTTACAACATTTTAAAAAATTGCCCAATGATGAAATAAGCACTTCAAAATACTTGCAATTTCAAGATGACAAAAAACTATTCACATCGAGAAAGCATCCACAAAGCATCCATATCCCATGCAATAAAAATTCTATGCAGAGTATCAATGTTTACAAATAAAAGCTTGTGATTCCTTCGTTCACATTTCTTCTTTTCAGTCAGTTTTCTATCTATTCATTGTATCTCTCATCCCAATCCAGTCAATCTGAGCAATGATCCAAATGCAAGTCCATCCTTAATCCATACCAATCAAGTCAAGTCAATCTTGTCAAATTATCCAATCGCACTCAGTGGTCTTGATCCTTGTCTGGTTGTAAACCAACTTAATCAATTATAATCAATCAACTTATCTTTTACAGGATGTTGCATTATCGAAATTAGACCAATACACAAGTCTTACATGACATGTTTCATTTCCTGAAACTAGACACTATCCTTTTTGTTGCTCTAGGGATCTATTGTTCCCCACCATGGCAACACTGTCGTATATCATTATTAGTTAATCAATGGTTTACCGCATGACAGGGGCAATACCTTGTTTGTTCTTGTATCATTTGTGCATACTTGCCTATTTGCTTGTGTGTGTTATCATTCTATCTTGCATTGCGTATCATTCGGCTCTTTCTTCAACCATTTTCTTCACCCTAACCTTGTTCTTCCACCTTCTTCATCATGAGATTGTCCGTCTCGCACCCTTGAAACTCTCTCCCCATCCAATCCCCCGAGGGGGCATCCGCATCCTATCTTGCCATTACCGTCTTTTTCTTCTATCCCTACCTTAGCTTCTTTGAAATGATGTTACTCGACACAAATCTCTTCATCTCGAACATCACATCAAAGAGGGGCAAAATGTATACGCCTAAAAATGACATGACTTGGTCTAAATAAATATTCTTAATATTTATTTCATTCTAATTTTTCTATCAATAAATAAATAAACAAATTTATTTATTTGATTCGTATTCCTCTAAATTAATTAAATATCAAAATATTTAATTACCTCTTCTAAAGTCAAAATTAAATAAAATCCTTTATTTAATTTAATTCTTCCAAACAATTAAATAATTATTAATTATTTAATTAAAGTCAATTCTTCTTCCAAATTTAAATAAATCAAATCAAATTTATTTAAATCCTCTGTCTCTAAAAATAAAATACAATCAAATATTTTATTTATTCTTCTATCTTGCACAAACAATTAAATAAATTTATTTATTTAATTTGCTTTCTTATCTTCTAATTCTTCTCAAATATCTTCCAAATCTTCTAAAAATAAGTCTTCTTCTTCATGCACACAAAATTAAATAATTTATTGTTTAATTCCTCTCAAATCATGCAAAAGAAAATCTCAAGTTGAGTTAACTGATTCAATCAACCTTGTTTTTATCAATATCTCTTAAATTAGAAAAAAACTTTCTATTTTATGACAACATATCTTATCCTCAATAAATAAATAAAAATAGCTAACTCAAAATAGTTTTTGTGTGACACTTGTCTTCTTTCTATTTGCACACATTCTTTCAATCGTTCTATACCGTTGATTTTCTTATTCTTTCTATACCGTTGATCTTCTCTCTCTCAAGTCTATAAATTTGATGAAAGGGGTAAATCATAAAACACACAACAAGAGAAATTGCACACAGAAAATAGAACTTTATTTATTGATTTGGACAACTTATTACATTACAGAAGCTCAAATACAATAAGAGGAATCAACCCTCCACAGGCTGCAACACATTACAGCTTCCTATCACAAGACTCTGGAATCATCTGCCTTCTGTAACCCCAAATCAGCTAGGGTTTATGTTTTCTTGCCTATTCTTGACTCTACAGTTTTCCCTTTAACTCTACTACTTCCAGGGTTCCCAAAAATGGTCATTAATAGTCTTTTTGGCGGCCAACAACCTAATTTCAAAATTTACATCTCCCTCCAAAAATAGGTCAACTTCCGGAAGCCATAACTTTTGATCCGGGTGTCTGATTGACAAATCGTTTTATGCATCGAAAATCTCGTGGAGTGCTCTACGTGCTAAGAACACACTCTATTAGTTTCGACCATTTTCGGGCCCGTACGGGGCCGTTTAGTGCCTTAAACCTGAGTTTGAATATTTTCAGGTGTTTTTCAGGAAACAGAAACTTTAATATCTTTCAGCTCGCAAATGATCTTTGCGTGATTATTTTGCCAGAGGTCTTATTTTTTAGTTATGAAGCTTCTTGTAAATTTTCACTTCATTCCATACCCAAATGCAAACTTTCTAAAAATAGCAGGTTGCTATTTTTAGTAGTTTAGAAAAACTGAAAGTTCTACATCATTATTCAAGCGATTATGGAACCAGAACCACAAATTTTGAAAGGAAATGGAAAGGACATCAACAATTTTGAAACACATATTTTTTTGGGTGATGCAAGATTGCCCTTACACCACTGGATGCTCCTGCATCAGACACCCAGGGTAATTTGAGAAGTGACCCTATCACGTCTCATGTGTTTATGTGAGGAAAACCCAAACGGTCAACCTCTACTTTAGACAACCAAGAAGAATCTTCAACAGCCCTTCATTTCCATTTCACCAGATATTCTTCATATTGCCTGTTCTGAGTACTTCTTCCCAGATGGCTATCCAAGATCTCTTCTATCTCTTCGGTTAAAGTAGATGCTGGAATACTCCACTATTCTTCTGTTGGTCCATCCTCTATTCCACCTTCATGATATTCTGATAAATCAACAATATTGAAAATAGGGGAAATGTCGATCCCACTCAGCAGCTCTATCTCATATGCATTTCTTGAATCATGTTTCTTCAAAATTCTACATGGTTCAAATTTCTTCATTTTCAGCTTATTGTATGTTCCAATTGGGAACCTTTCTTTTCTAAAGTGAACCATGACTTCATCTCTTACTTGGAATTCCTTATATCTCCTCTTTTGATCTGCCTTAGCCTTGTACTGAATATTCATCTTATTAATGTGCTTTTTCACCTCTTCATGCAAATTCTTCATGTGTTCTGTAAAGTCTTCAACCTCAGCATTTGTATTTTCTCTTTTGTCTAGATTTCTTAACTTTGAAGCATTTCTTGGACTATTCCCATATACAATCTAGAATGGTGATTTACCAGTACTCCTATTGACATAATTATTGTAAGCAAATTCTACCTATGATAAAATCAAATCCCATCCCTTGGGCTTATCTCCTACTAAGCATCGTAGCAGGTTACCCAAACTCCTATTCACCACTTCGATCTGTCCATCAGTCTGTGGATGGTGTGCAGAACTGAACTTCAAATCTATCTTCAACTTCTCCCACAATGTCCTCCAAAAATAACCAGCAAACTTGGTATCTCGATCTGTAACTATGGTCTTTGGTAAACCGTGTAATCTCACCACCTCCCTGAAAAATAACTCTGCAATATGAACATCATCATTAGTCTTCTTGCAAGGAATAAAATGTACCATCTTCGAGAATCTGTCCACCACCACAAAAATGGAATCATGTCCTCTTTGTGTCCTTGGAAAACCAAGAACAAAATCCATACTAATATCATCCCACGGCTTCTCTGGTACAGGTAGTGGCTGATATAGACCTATATTCTAACTTGATCCTTTTGCCATCTAACATACTCTACAACTCTGCACAAATTTTCTCACATCTTGCTGCAATTGTGGCCAATAATAATTTTCACCAACAATAGCAAGTCTTATCTCGACCAAAGTGTCCAGCCAATCCTCCACTATGCTTCTCCTTAATCAGGTTCTCTATAATTGAACTCCTTGGAATGCACAACTAGCTTCCTCTAAACAACATGCCATCTTGGATTATGAAATCCAACCATTTTGTCATGTCCAAAGTAACAGGTTCCAAACAAGCTTTCCAGGCTTCTGCAAAATCTCGATTTTCAAGATACAAACTTTTGAGCTCATCAAACCCAACAACCTCTATCTTCATTTCTATCAACAAATTTTGCCTTCTGTTCAAGGCATCTGAACTTTGTTGGACTTCCCACTCCTGTGCTTCAAAACAAAAGTATAGCTCTACAAAAACTCAACCCATTTTAAGTGCCTTTGATTTAACTTTCCTCGACTATTAAGATACTGCAAAGTCTGATGATCAGTATATAAAACAAACTCCGTTGGCAACAAATAATGTCTCCATTTCTTCAAAGCCTAAACTATTGCATAAAACTCATGATTATAAACAGAATATTTTTTCTTGGCATCATTAAGCTTCTCACTAAAATAGATAATGGGCTTACCTTCTTAACTCAAAACAACTCCTATAACACTACCACTAACATCACAATCTACCTGAAATACCTTATTGAAATCAGGAAGTACCAAAACAGGTTGCTCTATGACTTTCTACTTCAATGTATCAAGCTTTAATCTGCTTCTTTAGTCCATCTGAACTTTTTTTTATCCCCTCTCATTGTCTCAGTTAGGGGTGCACAAATGCTAATAAATTACCTCTGTTGCACTCCTTGGTGTAGGCCATTCAATGATAGCCCTTACTTTTTCTGGGTCCATCTTAAGACCTTCCTCTAAGACAACAAATCATAAGTATACTAGCTCTTTCTTTGCAAAACTACATTTCTTCAGATTAATCAACAACTTCTCCTCCCATAGTTTTTCTAGAACTCTTCTAATATGCATTAGATGCTTATCCCAAGTCTTACTGAAAATCAAAATATCATCCAAATAAACAATAACAAAACTTTCTAAAAATTCTTTCAATACCTCGTTCATGAGACGCATGAATGGGCTCAGTGCATTGGTTAGCCCAAATGGCATGACTAACCACTCATACAAACCCACCTTTGTCTTGAAGGTTGTCTTCCATTCATCTCATTCTCTGATTCAGATCTGGTGATACCCACTCTTTAGGTCAATCTTCATGAAGTACTTGGCTCCACTCAAATAATCCATTATGTCAACCATTTTAGGCAATGAAAATCTGTACTTGATCGTGATCTTATTGATGGCTCGAGAGTCTGTACACATTCCCCACTCTCCATCTTTCTTTGGTGCTAGTGCTGTAGATACCGCACATGGACTTAGGCTCTCTCTTATCAATCCCTTCCTTAACAACTCCTGAACTTGTCTATTCAGTTCTTCACTCTTGCAGGGGTCATTATGTGGGTTACCTTATTCAGCAAACTAGCTCCTGGTATCAAATCCATTTGATGACTTATCTTCCTCACCGGTGGTAAACCTTCTGGGACATTATCAGATATAATATCCTGAAATTCTTCCAACATATCTGAGACTTCTATTGGTACATCTTCACATTTTTCTTGACTAATCTTAGGAATCAATGCAAAGAAATGACACTCATACTTCATACCTTCCAAAAATTTCCTACCATCTACCAAGCAAATTCTGGCAGTACTACATATCTTTTCTACCACCTCCTTCAAGGGCTTCAACTTATGACAAACTCCATCCTTTGTTAGGGAATATGTGTTTGCACGGCCATCATGGACAGTGCTCCTATCATACTGCCACGGTCTCCCCAGCAGCATATGACATGCATCCATTGGTATGATGTCACACAACACCTCATCATAGTAGTCACCAATCTTGAACTTCACTAAACACTGCTCATTGACCAAAGCTCTGTGGTCCTTTTGCAACCATGCAATTCAATATGGGTGTGGATGCTTTCTTCTTGTCAACTTCAAATTGTCAACCATCTCCTCTGAAACAAGATTGTCAGTACTTCCACTATCAATAATAATATCACAACACTTACCTTCATATTTTGACCTTGTGCAGAATAAACTCTTCCTTTGATTGGGTTCTTTCTCCTAATTCAACAAAGTTCTTCTGACAACTAGGGTTTCTCCCCTTTTAGTATCTTTAGAACGCTCAGATTACGCATCTTCATCTACATGTGCAACTCATGCATTACCTTCAGGTCTTCTATTTATCCTTTCTTAATGTTGCGGACACTCGTATTCTCGATGCCCTTCTTCTCCACATTGGAAATAGGTTCCTCTGAAACCTCCTCTTCTGGGTCCTTGCCCAGGTCTACCTCTTCCTCTTCCTCTTTGTTCACCATTGTTTTGGTCATGAGGGCGATAGGCATTATCCCCTTTCTGATTTTGACTAGTGCCAACTTCTTCACTTTTTTTTTTATCTTCATTATGGCCTCCATAGGGTCTTCCACCAGTCCTTCCACCTTGACCTCTTCCCCTTTGCTTTCTATTGAATCTTTTATTCAGCTTCTCTTCCACCTTTAGGGAAAACTGGTACGCATCTTCTATGGTGATCATTCTGACTAGGCTCAACTCCTCTTGAATACTCGATCTCAACCCATTAATGTAATGGGCTACCTTCTCCTTGTTGGGCTCTGCATGGCCTGTCCTGATAGTAATTTTATAAAACTCTTCTGTATACTCCTTAACAGACATGTTACCTTGCTTCAGTCCTTGCAGCTTCTTCAGCAAGTCCATCTCATAGTCCACAGGTATGAACTGCTTCTTTAGTTTCTCCACCATCTGATCCCATCTGGCGATCTTTCCTTTTCCTCTTCTATTCCTCTCTAATTGGACCTTCTTCCACCAAATACTGGTGTGGCCCTTCAACTTTGTTTTTGCGAACTTGACCCGATCTGGGTCCTCCACATCTTCATACTCGAAATACTCCTCCATGTCATTAATCCAATCAATAAGTTGTTCCAGATTCAAATCTCTAGAATATGTAGAAACTTCGATCATGGGCCTCTTTCCGATCTTCAAAATGGCCCTCAACAACCTAACTTCTGCAAGATCTCCTACAACTTCTTGTTCTTCCTTGGATAGCTCTTCTTTAGCTTCATCCTCACTTTCTTCTCTTATTCTCAGATCAAACCCTCTTCGTAGCTCCTCTTGCAATGCATCAATTTGCCTTTACAGGGCTCTAAAACCCTCTTCCATCAAAGCATTGCTCCCAATACAATTTCTTTGTGGAGGCATCTTGATCTCTACAACAAACCCACAACCTCAAGTCCTAGTGCAAACTGTCTCACGGTCGGCGATCTATCTACACACTCAGGAACCTGGCTCTGATACCACTTGATAAAGGGGTAAATCATAAAACACACAACAACAAAAATTGCACACAAAAAATAAAACTTTCTTTATTGATTTGGACAACTTATTATATTACAAAAGCTCAAATACAATCAGAGGAGTCAACCCTCCACAGGCTGCAACACATTACAACTTCCTACCATAAGACTCCGGAATCATCTGCCTTCTGTAACCCCAAATCAGCCAGGGTTTCTGTTTTCCCACCTATTATTAACTCTACACTTTTCCCCTTAACTCTACTACTCCCAGGGTTCCCAAAAATGGTTATTAATAGTTTTTTTGGCAGCCAACAACCTAATTTTGAAATTTGTATCTCCCTTCAAAAATAGGTCAACTTCCGGGAGCCATAACTTTTGATCCAGGTGTCTGATTGACAAACCGTTTTATGTGTCAGAAAGCTCACAGAGTGATCTACGTGCTAAGACTTGCTTTTCTAGTTCTGACCATGTTTGGGCCCGTACGGGGCTGTTTAGTGTCTCAAACCTGAGTTTGAATAATTTTTAGGCATTTTCAAGAAACAAAAACTTTAATATCTTTCAACTTGCAAATGATCTTTGCGTGATTCCTTCGCCAAAGGTCTTATTTTTCTAGTTATGAAGCTTCCTATAAATTTTCACTTCATTCTGTACCCAAATATAAACTTTCTAAAAATAGCAGGTTGCTATTTTTAGCAGTTTGGAAAAACTAAAAGTTCTACATCATTATTCAAGCGATTATGGAACCAGATCCACAAATTTTGAAAAGAAATGGAAAGGACATCAACAATTTTGAAACACATCTTTTTTTGGGTGATGCAAGATTGCCCTTACACCACTGGATGCTCCTGCATCAAAATTGAACCCTCTTCTTCCATTTCATTCATCCAAACTATTAGTATTGTTACTCCGTAGTAATTACAGCGCGCCGTTGGCACCCAAGTCATTCCATTTGCTTGCGATCAACTTGTTACCATATCAATACCATTGTTGTGAAGCTCATCTTCATTACAAAGTACTATCATGGCCATTCTCCATTGACAATCTTGGAATAGCAAGGAAGTGCACTCTCTGAGAGCCTTATTCATACATGCAAGATCGATTGAGATAGGCAACCAACGGAAGCTATGAAGTATTGAGGTTTGCAAAGGTTTCATCTTTGTTTGTTTGATCTTGATTATTTCCCTTTTTGTTGAGTTTTAGGTATTATTAATATTGACATATATGATTATTCATGTTTACTCCAATTTTCCCTTAACATATGAGAATCTATTTTACCGTATTCTAATGCTCCAATCCAGGATTACTCATATACCTACTTACGACTCCTACAGCATGTGTAATATCTAGTGTTGTGCATACCATGGCATACATTAAACTTCCTACAGCTGGAGCATATGGTACCTTAGACATTTTATCTTCCTCTTCTTGTGTCTTTGGACACATCTCCTTAGTCAATTTCAAATGACTAGGCAAAGGTGTGCTGACAACTTTTGCATTCTCCATATGGAATCTCTACACCACCTTTTCAACATAATAAACCTGAGATAGAGTCAATTTTCTATTCTTCCTATCTCTACAAATTTTCATACCAAGGATTTGTTTTGTTGCCCCCAAATCCTTCATAGCAAATGATTGTACTAACTGTTGTTTTAACTCACTTATGTGATCCATGTTAGACCCTACTACAAGCATGTCATCAACATATAAACATAAAATAATGTAGATGTCATTATCCAACCTCTTAAAATAAACACAATGGTCAGAATTACACCGACTATAACCTTGCTCAGCCATAAAACTATCAAATTTCAAATATCATTTCCAAGGTGCTTGTTTCAACCCATATAAACTCTTCTTCAATCTGCACACCAATTTCTCCTTACATTCGACCTCAAATCCTTGTAGTTGTTCCATATATATCGTCTCCTCCAAATCACCATAGAGAAAGGTAGTTTTCAGATCTAGTTGTTCCAAATGTTTATCTTCAGCAGCCACAATACTTAAAACAATACGAATAGAAGTCATCTTAACAACTGGAGAAAAAATCTCATCAAAATCAATACCCTTTTTCTATTCAAATCCTTTTACAACTAACCTGGCTTTAAATCTTTTCTTACCTCCATGCTCCTCTTTTAGCTTATAAACCCATTTGTTTGGTAAAGTCTTTTTACCTGTAGGCAATTTACATAATTCCCAAGTCTAATTTTTTAGCAAGGAGTCCATTTCTTCTTCCATTGCATGCTCCCATTGAACCTTTTTATCCACCTGCATAGCTTCATCGTACACTTCTGGTTCACCAACATCTGTTAACAAAATAGAATACAAAGAGGGAGAAAACCTTTCAGGAGGTCTACTTAGCCTTGATGACCATCTAACATTCACTGGAGTTTATGGTATTTCCTGTTGCTATTGCGGAGCATGATGAACCATTGGAACATCACTATCTAGAGTATCATCCAGCACCACATAATCCTTTTCTTTCTTCTCATGTTGCTGCAACTGATCTTTGTACAACACCTTCTCATTGAATACAACATCCCTGCTTCTCACAATTTTTAGATTTTCAACATCCCAAAGCCTATAACCAAATTCATAAATGCCATATCCAACAAAGATTCATTTTTTTAATTTTGCATTAAGCCTGGTTCTATTTTCAGAATCTACATGTGCAAATCCTTCACATCTGAAAGTTTTGAGAAAAGAATAACTCACCTTCTTACCTGTCCATGCTTCCTTTGGAATACCATAGCCCAAAGGAACTGAAGGACCTCTATTAATTAAATATATATCGGTATTGACAGCCTCTGCTCACATGTTTAAAAGCATCCCAGCATGCAATCTCATGCTCCTTGCATGCTCCATTATTGCCCTATTCATGCGCTCAGCCACTCCATTCTCCTGTGGAGTCCCTGGAACTGTTTTCTGCCTCTGAATTCCATTAAAGGAACAATAATCCTTAAATTATTTGCTGCAATACTCACCACCATTATCAGATCTAAGACATTTTAATCTTTTACCTATCTCATTCTCAACCAAGCTTCTCCATTTCTTAAATGTTTCAAATACATCAGATTTTTGCTTAAGGAAATAAATCCAAACCTTCCTAGTTGCATCATCTATGAATGTAACATAATACCAAGAGCCACCAAGAGAAGATATCTGAGCCGGTCCCCATACATTTGTATGTACAAGCTCCAACTTTTCATCTTTCTTTTGCTTCCCATCCTTGAGAAAACTAACTCTCTTTTGTTTGTCATACACACAACTTTCACAAAAATCTATATTAATACATTTCAGACCTGGTAAAACTTTCTTAGAATAAAGTACCTTCATACATTTTTCACTCATGCCCAAGTTTGTTATGCCATAGTGTTGTCTCAGAATCTGTAGCAACTATTTCAGTCTCTTCCTGTGAACCCGCAACAACTATTCTTGAACTTGTTTGTTTTTTCTCTGCAACAACTAAAGTAGAAGGAATAGTATGACTTGTACAAAGATATAAGGTGCCTACTTTCACATGTTTTTCTACTATTAAAAGGCACCTTTTGAAACCTTCCAATTTTTATCATTAAAAGTAACTATGCATAACCTTCATCACCTAGTTGTCTTGCTGAAATTAAATTCCTACTTAGCCTTAGAACGTGCCTTACCTCTTGTAGTAGCTAATGATTCCCATTCTACATCTTAATCTTAATTCTTCTCTTTCCAACAATCTAACAAGGTTTGTTTCTCCCAAATAAACTAGCCCAAAATCCCCTTGGACATAATCAAGAAAATAACTTCTAGGGGCATAGCATGAAATGAGGCCTCTGAATATAAAACCCATGAATCATTAGCATTATCTAGGGAAAGAATCAAAGCATCATCATCATATTTATTACTTACCACATTTTCCTCCTTATTGCCTTCTTGTTTATCTCCTTTTTTATTCTTTCAAGACCATCAATCTTTCTTTAAATAACCTAGTTTTCCATAATACCATCAATCCTTCTGTCCTCTAGATTGGGACCTCTTGTCCTTTGATTTTCCTCGTGACTTCCCATGACCTCCAAAACCTTTTCCTCTCTCCTTTGATCTACCCCTACTTTCTGCATTCAAAACACTACTCGATGTGGACCCTCTTGAGATTTTCTGTCGCATTTCCTCGCTAAGGATAACACCAACAACATCATCAAATTTTAAATTATTTAAACTAGAGACAGAGTTACTTATAGCCATTACCAAGCTATTCCAACTTTTTGGCAAAGAATATAAAACCAAGAGAGACCTCACCTCTTCATCAAATTTCACTTTTACAGAAGTTAACTGACTAGTAATCGTATTAAACTCATTTAAATGATCTATCACAGATCCACCTTCAATCATTTTCAGATTAAACAAATGCTTCATGAGAAATACCTTTTTTAAGGCTGAGGTTTTTTCATACAATTTAGCCAAAGATTTCATCGGTTCATTTATTTTCTTTGCTTCTATTATATTGAATCCACAGATGGTGCTAGGCACAACCTAATGGTTCCTAGTGCCTTTCTATCCAAAAGTTCCCAATCCTCATCAATCATTGCTACCAGTTTCTTGGCTATTCCTTCCAACGGCCTCCATAAATCCTTCTGATAGAGATAATCCTCCATCTGCATCTTCCATAACTGATAGTTCTGCCCATTGAATTTATCTACCTTCAATTTACTCTCGTTCACCATTTCTCCCACTTAATCGTGAGACTCCCACTTAATCATGAAACTCCCACTCAACCGTGAGACATTCCTGCAGACTATAATTGAACACAATCCGCTCTAATACCACTTGTTAGGGTTAGCCGACAGATGATATCAATTAAATGCAAATAAATATTAAACAGAGGAATGAAAATACACAAAAATAATAACAGCAAGAGAATTTTTAACGTGGTTCACCCAAATTCAGGCTACATCCACCAACAAAGAGTCCAATATTATTATCCAACAAATCAAACCGATTACAACCAGCAATCCTTACAACTCAATACTGCTACAAATGCTATAATACAATATATCAAAATCCCACCTGCAACATACATCACAACCACTTATAACAAGATTTTGGAAGCTTCTAGAATTAGGGTTTTACAAAGTTGTTTTTCATTTGTTGGTTAACAAAAAATTAACAACCAACTCCAAACGGGCAAAAAATTATGAGTGTATAGTATTTGCATGATCAGTCGCCACATACCAACACTATACACCCAAGGGGGCCTGACATTGACCCTACACCTAAGGAGGCTCAATTTTCTAGGGAAAAGGCAAGGTCAAGAGAGGAGCATCCAAGGGCAGTGATTTTAATTTAATATTATCCACAAATTGCAAGAAGAGTTCACTACATGTGAGGATAGCTACAAGAATTAAATGTGGTGTTTGGAAGGGATGACTATACAACACAGGAAGGATAACTACCTGAGGATAGCTCAGGGGTAGGTAAAATGGTAAAAGGTGTATATGGAGATAATTTTGCAATTTATCATGTCATTCTTTTAAGAATATCTTATGTAGGGTTTCATGTGTAAATTTATGTACATGTCTTCATATAAAGGTTTAATGCATTTATAGGGTTATATTATGTTTGGTGATTTCCCTCCAACGAGTTTTAGAATCTTATTGTAACTCTATTTGTGATCTTGTCTACTAACAAATTCATATTACCAATTGTGATTATGTCCATTGTGAACTATCTATATTTTTAAAGAGTGGCTTGCAAAAGTAATGTTTTTTATTAGTTCAATAGGAAAAGAGGGTTTGAACCCTATACAAAACAACCCCCAGGGTAGCAGGCCTTAAACATGCCAGAAACGATACATTAATAGCACATGAACAGTAGACAAAAAAATGACTAACCAAAAACACCAGAGAACAAACAAGCAAAAAATAAAGGGTTGTTAGTAGCCCCAAATTTGGCCAAGAATTTGACCATATACTTGTAGTCACAAAGACTATCAATCTCCACCTTCTTGACTTTGTCATCTAGGTCCTTGACAACAGCAAAATTTGATGCCACCTGATGCAGGGCCTTAACAACAAACTCTTCCATGGTCTTCCACTTATTATGTATTCTCTCCATCTGAAGCTTGAGCCATCCCAGATCCTCAGTAGTTGTAACACACAGTGAACATATACCCTTGTTGTTAAGGCCACCAGCATCCTTGGCAGCAACTCCCAGGTCCTCAGAGTCAAACTTGTTCATGGAGGCAAAATGGCTCGCCCCTTCTTCCTCGTGCACAAACTCAGTAGGAGTTTCATCCTCACACTCCTCCATAGTGTCTGACAAATTCTGAATCATCAAAAATCTCCACACCCCAGGGATTAGCAGACAATTTCCTAGCAATGTGGCTCAACCGATGAACCCTTAAATTGCCTTCCTTCACAACAACCTCCCCTTCACCACTTCCAGTCTACTTGGGCCCTGAGCCTAATTCAATAATTTTCACAGGCCCTTCAGCCTTCTCTATGTCCTCCTTCCTAGTCTTAGCTTTCTTAACATGCCCAGTCCCCTCCTCCTCAGACTCCACTCTATCTCATTTGGCCGACACAACTTTCTCCTTCACCAACTCCAGAGTGGCTTTTCTCAGGGATTTAGTTTTAGATTCAAGGGTGGGGGTCCTAGCAGGGGTTTTGCATTCCACAATACGGGGGCCCCCTTGGAAATTTTTTAGGGAAATCTTAGGGGTCCCAACACACATTTTAACTTTTCTTTTAGAACCAGGAGACACAAGCGGATGGGGATCCTCAATCAACTTAACCTTAATATGCTTTGGGGGGCACAAGCCAAGATGGAAATGGTACAGTCTCAAGATGAGGCCTTGGTAGATGGGAACAAGAGGGTGACTAGGGTTTTTAGCCCTAAGCTCTTTAGCAGACTTGATGGAATTTTCCAATGAGGATAGAATAAAAAAAGGAAAACTAATTTCCATTTTGTTTCTAAAATGGTTGAGCAGGGCAAAGTGATAGTGGTAAAATACCTTAAACCTCCCTTCTAGCGTAAAATGTTTCATAATCATCAAGCATATTTGAGCCTAGGGCTCTAGCAACTTCTCCCTTTCGAACCTTCCACGAAGCTTCGCAGCTGCCTCCCGCTCCCTAAGGAAGAAACCCATATGCTCGGGGTCGGTCACCTTACTGAGTCTAGCATGCTTCTTCCCTTTAGCGGGGAGCCTCGTATCCCTGCCAATCACCTCTTCAAAAACCTAGAAACTGATTCCCCCCGAGCAGACTTGTCTGGTTTCTTCCTCCCATGACTTGGTGAACTGGCAAGACAAGTTGTTGTCATGGTTGATCATTCCTTCTAGGAAAGAAACCACTTTCCCCTCCTGAATAATGTGCCAAAGCAGCGAGGCTTGCGAAAGTAATGTTATTGTGATTGTTAGTTTCATTTTTTTTTTAATTTTAGTTTGATTATATTTATTTATGAGAGTAAATTATGAACTGTAATATTGTTGTTAATATTATCAAATTATCAAAATCAATTATTGACAAATAGTATTTAATATTTTTTGGTTATTTTGTAACTTATCATTATTCATGAATTAAATGCAAACCAAGAAAGGATACAATAATCCTGATGGGATGTGACATGAACCCACGTGGACGGAGCCTTGATCCTTATAGTAGATATACAATAAGAAATTATGGCTCTTCGTCCTCTATTGACATGTCAGTAAAGAAAGAAAAGGCAAAAGAAAGAAGGAAAGTTCAAATTGGGTCAACAAGAAAATGCGTGCCGAGTCCCGAATACTTGGCATCATCCCCACGTTGAGCAAGGAAGAATGAACAAAGATGAGAAGAAAAGACATAAAGATGAAATGCATGTGAAGGAAAGACAACATCAAGAGGAAATAGAAGAAAAGACAAGGAAATGAAGAAGAGGAATCAAAAGAAAAGGCAAGCAAATCACAACACAACATTGAGTGTTGCCTACCCAAGAGTGAGGGCATAATAACTCACATAGGGATAGGGGGCATCAGGCACAAAGACACAACATCGGATGCTACCTCCCCAAGAGTGGTGGTATAAAATAGCTCATGCACATAGATAGAGGACAACAAGCACAAAGACGCAACATCAAGCACTACCCTCAAGAGCAATGGCATGATAACTCATGCATGCATAGATAGAGGACAATAAGCACAAAAAACATAAGCTATAGGTTAAAATAAGGTAAGAGAGTGAAACATTAGGCACCTAAGCACCCCTCGGTGCAATATTGTCATCCGTTAGGGGGTAAGTGCAAGAAGATGGGTCCACTTTTAGTGGAAGAAATCTAAGGCAAATTTTTTTCAAAAGGAACAAATTTGGCAATATGGCTGATGACTTTTTTTTTCAAATTTTTGGATGAAATTAAAACCCATTATAAATGACAATGTCTATTTTTCAACTATGTAATTTTGAACATATTTTTCTATTTATTAGTTAATTTTTAAACAAAAAACAACTCTAATTTTTAGAAGGAATGGATTTTGGCAATATGGCTGACAACTTTTTTGTTAGAATTTTTGGATGACATTAAAACCCTTTATAGATGTCAATGTATAATTTTCAAATATATAATTTTTTAGTGTTTAACATGTTTTTCTATTTTTAAATTAATTTTTAAACAAAAATCCTCATAAATTTGACATGACATATTACTATTTTTTTAATAATTTTGATTTTGGCTATTTTTTGAAAAATAATTTATGTCTGACCAATCTAGACACCATTCTCTACATGATGGAAAAATACATGATGGAAAAAACAATTTTCATTTTACAATTAATTTAGCTCAAATTTTGTTGGTCGTACATGAGGGGTTTTAAAAAACACTAATTAGGGCCAGGAAAAAATTAATAAAAAAATATATTTATAAAAAAATTACAAAAAAAATCCTGACCAAACTTCAACATCATGTGCATCTTTCCACAAAAGGAGTTAGAAAAATACCTTCATTTAGGTCAAATTAAGTTGGTCGTACACATGCATGCTTTAGCCAAAAACAAGAGACTTTTAAAAAGCCACTTTTTGTACATCCTATAAAAAACCAACTTTTATCATTTGGGTATTAAAAAAAATTTACATATTTCAAAACTAGAAACAAAATCCTACATTTCATATTTTTACATCATATTAATATTCTATGTGTAAGTGCTTCAAATTTTCACTCCAAGTATGACAAAATTCAAAAAACACAAAAAACACTTCCACTTTTTGGCCAAAAAGTGGACTCATCTTCTTGCACTTACCATAGGTCATCATTAGAGAATGAAGTATCGATGAAATTGTTTACGTCAGTTGTCAAGTGAAGGTGGAACATGAGGGATGGAGTCAAACATGGTAGAAGGTGGATGTGGAACAACATTAAGTAAACATGGAGGATGAGGAGAATGAGTCACAGGAAGATTAGGAGATGAAATTGGTTACGAAGGAGACTCACTAGTGAGGGCCTTAAGGAGGGGCACTAAAGTATTGTCTATGAGCATAGCCTAAGGAGAAGAAAGGGTGGGATCAACACAAAGGGTAGAATGAAGGTGGAAGTGGAGGAAGTAGAAGGATGGGAAGAAAGAGGATGGTGAGGAATAGGGTTGAGTCTCTCCTAAATGGTTTTAGGGGTTTGTGGGTCTCGTGGCGCTAGGTAGATACCATCGGTGAGGGGGATGAATGATATTGGTCAAAGGCACGTGAGGAATCAAAAGTGGATGTCGTGGATGAGGATGAGTGGTGGTTTAATCTTTTTAGTGCAAAATATTTTCCAAATGGCCAATAGTTTAAATTAAGGCCACCATTTTTGTTGAATAGGACAACCTAAACTAAGTCATCATTTTTACGAAAATTTAGTTTAGTGCTGGTTAAATTGCCTAAGCATTATCTCATTAAACTTTAAAATTGAATTATTTCTCCACAATAAATGGTGCATGATTGGAGCCTAAGTGCGAGAAGTTTATGATATCAAATTACAAGCCTTAATCATATTTTCCTTTAATATTACATTCCCACTTATTTTGTGGGCCATATCGCCGTTACTATTAAATTCTCGCTTGCTTTTGGGGCCATATTCACTTTGAAATTGATATTTGGCAAGATTTTCCACCTAGAAATTGTATATAAATAGGTCTGGCAACAACAAGACCATTCAATGATGAATGTGATTGTTTCACTCCTTTGTTATCATGGCCTCTAAAATCTAGGGCATATAAGTCCTCAAATCTAATGATTACAAAGAATACAGGTAACACAGGGTTCATGTACTAGTTAATATCATTTTTAAAGTTTGCATGGATAATAAATTAAGACCTTGTCTATAATCCATGACATATTTGATAAATATAAACGCTTGCAATGGCTCTTGTGTTCGGTGGTCTCCAGCTGAGACGATTGCAATATTAAGATTTATGCTCTTTTTGTGTGCAAATAGTGAGTAGGAACATCTAAACCTCTTGTAATGGATGTGACCTAGATTCTATTGACAATGCAACTTAGACTTTCTATTGATCCCCATGGGCCTATATGCGTCATGAACTAGTGAGGCCCCTATAGATAGTAGGGCATTTGTGTAGTTTGAATGTGTGAAGGAATAGGCCATTCGTTTCCCATCATTGATTTCCACTATGAGCTAACAATTGTCATTTGATTTTGTAAGTTTATAACCATATGTCATAAAATCTATTTACTCTTCCCTAAAATTAATTTGGGTCTGATGACTAGATATAATGGATGATTGTGATTTGATTCTACGAGTTATAAGCACATCCATCAAAAATTATTTGCACTACCCAAAATCTATTCTAGGTTGCACGATTAGATTTTGGTTGACATACCAGATTAAATTTTGAGTAAAGAAAATGGTTTTTCGTGACACGTATTCTTATAAACTTGCAGGATCAAATCACAACAACCCGATCAATACGGAGACATGAAGTGTAGATTCATTCATATTTAGTGTCTTATTTTTTATGGTAGGAGATTTTCAAAATGTTCAGTATGCATGTGTTTCAACATGTTGCGGACTTGTGCCCCCTGGCCCTCGCAAGGTGGTGTTGCCCCTTGTCCCCATCGATGGTTTCTACCCTTGAGCCTTCGCTTTAGCATTAGGAAAAAATAAATGAATATACGAGGGCACCATGCTGATGAAGATATTAGTTTTTAGAGGAAGGATCTGCCATGGTAATTAATTCCTTCAGCTAGTATTTGTTAGGATCCGTCGGGATTTTATACAAATCTCAAGTAATGTGGATAAATTCTCCAAGAAAATTAATATTTTTAAACATATGATAGATTCTCCATGAAAATTAATGCCCTTAGCCAAGATTCACGAGGATTTTATAAAAAATTTGAGGGGCATTTTCTTAGATTTATCACTAATGAGTGGGTGGAACATAGGAAAGAGAGGAGGAAGCAATGAACCGAGAGGAGGAAATGGAGAAGGAGAAGGTAATAACAATGGGAAGGTAAACGAGGAAAGTGTTCAGAGGAGGAGGATTGGATCGAGTGTTTAAGGTGAAGAGTGACAGTCGTGGGATATGATGTTGCAAGGGATGCAAATGAAATAGTCCAAACTCTACCCTGATGAATAAATCTGGGTGATTGATGAAGGGTCGAGGGCATGGATTACATAGCATGGATCCAAGGTCTACCTAAGTGAATGCCAAATGAAAAATGTCCTTGCATATAATGCAATAATGTGTCAAGACTGATGTGGCCAAAAAAATATGAAGAGTGAAAGTTCCGCATGAATCTCGATGAACATCGCCAAAGCCACTAATAGAATTGTTTGTTGTATCTAATGAAGTGGGGTCAACATGGATCTTGGTCAAGGATCAGGTGGTGCAAACATTAAAGCATCATCCATCATCAATGAAGGTTCATTTGATGTCATTATTATGATAACTTGCAATGGTGAGTAAAGCATAATTTACGTGAATAACAGGTGGTGATGGAAGCTTAATTGTGGGAAAAATTATGTCCATACTACCCAGAGAAATAGATTAGAAGATAGATGTGATTTTCTCTGGCAGAGTGTTAAGATGAACAGGGATACGATAAATATCTTTACAAAGGGATTCATTATTTCAAGGAGATGTATTGGAAAGGTCCCCACATAGATGCAAGAATATGAAATGAAGAATGACAACCATATGGTGGAAGAGAAGGTAGACCTTGGACTGCTACAGGTGTAGGGATAATAGGTTGCATATGACTCAATGGTACAAAATCATGGGTACACACAATGATCTTGATAGGAGAATGATAAGATCAAGTATCGTGTGTAGTAGAAGATGAAGAAGAGTGGTGGAGGTCAGTGGGTGGACAAGATATAGAACGTGTACATGAATGGGTTTGGGTGTCCTCGTGAGATAAATGTGCAATGGAACAATCAGTGAGAATAAATGATGATGAAGTATGATGTGAATGGTCTATTGGTATAAGAACTAGGTGTGATGGAAAAGCTAGGCTCATCAGAATATGAAATACATGAGGTAGTGGTAGAAGAAGAAAGAGTAGCCCAATATTGACGTATGGATCTAGAGGGTTTTGGTCAAAGCAAGGAGGATAAGTGAAAGCGAAGGACAAAGGTAAAGAAGTGGTGTCTATAAAGGGAGAAATAATGTGAGGTGGAGGCAAAGTGCAAACTTAGGGGCAGGGAAGGTGGAAGAATAGAAAATTTACTGCCAATCTAACAACGCAAAAAATAGATAAAGAGTGATGAATTGGAAGGAATTCATTTTATAAAAACTAACTCTGAGTCCCACTAAAGTTGAATATGAACAACTGACAGAGGCTACCCATGAAATCTAGAATCTATCTAATTCAAGATGAAACCTAGTTAGGAAAATGTAGTGCACCCAAAGTGGCAGGCTTGACATGGGGAGGCCTAATCCTCAACCTGGAATTAGCTAAAATTTGAAGAAGGCCTCCATGATGTGATCTTCAATAGTTTTCACTTTTTTCACCTATGTTGGATAAACACATATTGCTCCAAGCATGGAATAATAAAGGAAATCCTGCAAAAAATGTTTAAATTGGAGGTTTCCTTAGTTAGTCCCCTCATAGGTGAACAAAGATGGTGGACATGATACGATAATGGTAAATATGAAAATTAGATCTAAGCTATGAAAGTATGTAAATTGAAGCACGTAAATGAAAAACCCTAATTGGACGGGGAAATGGAAACAAGGATCTAGGTGATGGAAAGAGACAAGGGGAGGAAGGAAATGGGCAACAAGGTGCATGGGAAATGAACTAGGGATGGAAAGGGGTGAAGGGAGAAGGAAAATGGGTTAAATTGGCTCAACTAGGGAAAAACCTAATGGGAAAGAAAGGTAAATGCAAAAACGCAATGGAAACTAGAGAAAATAAGGACCTTGAAAGAGAAAAATGATTGTGGAAATTTCCACTAGCCTCCAAAAACTATTGTAGATATTTACAAGGAAGCCCAAACACTGCACACATATTTGGTGCAAGTAGAGGTGTATGTTATGATCCAATCCAATAACTGAGGATGATGAGGGGCTAGGGTAGATGTGCATATTGTGATCAGGATGAAGATGATAAGGGAATTTAATAGCATTGACAGAGGAAATGATTTTAGTTAATTAAATAAACATAGAACCTTGGCCCTAAAAGTCTTGATATCCTCTACCATGTCATACCAATTTCTGATCAATTCAACACATTCTCTTGGGTTTTCCTTGGATCAACATTTCACAAGTTGTTCCCTTAGTAATTCACAAGTGCCTAAAGTTTATCCATGATAACGAGTAATTAAGATCTAATCTCATGAGTATCGGCCTCTCTCTGAACTTAGGAACTTTGCCACCAATTCTTACATTATTAAGCATAAGGGGCCTCCCTATACATGACACGACACTTTATGTAATATTTACTAGTGTTATAGATATGAAAAGACCCACATACTTTCCAAAAATCTTGTTGTTTCCATCCACCCTTCCTAACCCCTTACATTTACAATTGTGCATATACAAAAGTGAACCATAAAAGAGCAAATTAAACTAAATTAGTCATAGGCTCTATTCACAATTATAAGCCTCCTCAAGACTAGACTAAGAAAGTTTTAAACAATGATTAAAATATACAATAATTCCCACCCAAAGCCTCCGTGTTGCACACAAGCATGTGTGGATGTGTCCAAGGATACATTGTGGGGAGAATTGGGATGTCAAGCGCTCACACCGGCAGAGTAACTTTGCATTCAAGTGAGTTGTAAAAATGGCCTATGGGAGGTCCAATTTATAGATTTTTTGGAGGATTGATGGGGGGCTAGGATTGCATTGAGAGATCAAGGGATCACATTGAGCTTGAGATGATTGGAGGCATGTGAAGGGCCCCCAAGTGTCATGATTTGGATGGTGGCCAAAGGGGCTCCCAAGATTCAAGGAGAATCAAGGGTGGAGATTTACCTTGGAGGAAGTGGATGGTGAGAGATAAAAAGTAGATTTTTGGAAGGATGCGAAGATCTTGCCTGCACTTCCAAGTACCCCAAGTTGTGTACATGTTGAATGACATGTGTAGGCCCCTTTAGCAATTTGTGCATATATTACCTTGATTAATCATATCTAGGCATGTGCAAATGATTAATGATGGTTGATGATGTGATTTGGTCAACTAACGAAAAGTGCACAAAATAGAGAATTAAATAAATATTTGAATTTATCTAATTTTTGGATGGATGAGATGGGCTTAGGTAAATAGATATTTGCATTTATTATCTACGATTGGACTATAGAGGAAGATTAATTAATTGAATAGATAGTCTGAATACATATTCAATTAATTGGGGGCAGATAGTGATGAATAGTGATTTTATTAATTAAATAATAAAAAATATTTAATTAATGGTGGAAGGGAAATCGGATAATTAATCCTCTAAATATGAGTTATTTGATTAACTATAGAAGAAATAGCGGGTGATGAAGTGATTAGAGCTGAAATGGTGATGGGGCGATTTCAGGTGTCTATGACAACCTACATCCTATTGAGGGCCTTGATATTGCCTTCATGTCCCTCACATGCCAAACCCTATTACACCTCTCATACTAATCCTGAACCTCCTACTCATCCTCCTAGACCTCCTCCCTAACCTATGATGCAACCCAACACTAGACTTAACCTCAATTGCAACCCCAACCCCAACCTCAACCTAAGCCAAAAACCCAACCCTACCCACCCTAGAACAAATCCAAATCCAAGGGACCTCTTGAACCTAAACCTATTGTGATTCCCCTCCTCCTACCCTACCTCCATCGCTACCTACTTCCCATTAATGTCCTCTTCCCAACACATTGAAAGCAAATTTCTCCCAAAAGTACCTTACTTTCTTTATGACCCAAACCTAGACTTATACCCCTCATGAACTTTTAGCTTCTATTTATGATCCATGTGCTACCCCCGCAACTTCCCCTTCTCTACATGTTATTAATACAATGCCCTTATCCATTCCTAAGCATCCTCCTACTATCCCCACCTTATCTACTACTATTAGTACCGTTCCTCCTCCTATGGTGCCCAATTTTCCTTTTCCCTCTTCTGATGAGATGTTAAATATTTCGGTCTACTACTGGCATCCCTCTCCTCTCTCATGCATTCACCTATTTCTCCGCTCTTCTAAGTTGTCTCTAGATCTTTCTATTGGCCTTCTTAAATGCTTGGAAGACCTTTACCTAGGATGTTCTGGGTCAACCATACAATCATGAACTTGTCCTCTATTGCCAAATTTGACCCTACAAGATGTTCAATTATACTCCCTGACATGTCAAATTTATTTCTACTTCTTCAACCTTTCTTTATATCTAAGGCTCTTATCATATATAAAAATACCTTGGAAGGGTTTTCATTAACTATATAAGGTACACGTTCTTCTAGGTGAACTCGCAAAATTGTGCAAACAAAATGGAATATTGCATGCAAGCCTCTTGGAGTGATGCATGCATATTTGTTACTCCTTTTAGTGCACCAAATCCAAATGTTGAGGTATTGATTGTTCAGTTAAAGCTCCGGCATGAGAGATGAGAGAGGATGTAGAAGAGACGAGTGAAATAAGTGCAAATGAATGCCTCTAAATACAAGCACATAACACCAAATCACACAAACATGTACCTAATCAACTCAAGGGACGAAAATAATAGCTAACACTCAACCAAAATATGAATTTGAATTTTGAAAAGGCAAGGATCAAGTTCATGGCTAAAAGTTCAATATTCTAATCATGAAAATGACCATAGGTTGGTAACAGATCAAATCTAGATGGATAGTGATTTTATTGGAGTAGGTACACAAATAGGTATAATAAATGCAAGGCTCATGCGGATATATCAAAGTATGTGTGTATAAGGATATGACGGGAGCTAAATGTGCACGCGCGCATATAGATAGGTAAAGGCTATGAGAATGAGCCCAACTTTGCACAAAATGGAATCATTTGTTGATATGCATATATATTAAGGCACTTCCTCGAAATGAGCACACCACCGAATGGGAAATGACATGCTCATGCAAATTTCACCATTGTAAGTGTTGACAAAAGGGAAATGTAATGTCACTTGCAAAACATGTTCAAAGCGAGTTGTTTCTGTATCAAACAATAATAATGTTACGTGAGGGGTATGTAGGCATCGTGACGTGAAGTGAGTTGTTTCTTAAATTGGTCTCTCCAAAGCTTGTCAGGGACATTTATCAAGAACATTTTGTAAGTATGGTTACGTCATTTGTAATTTACTCTTTTTAAAATATTTTATGTAATTTTTCATGTGTATGCTAATGTTCATATAAAGGTAATACGTTTATAAATTATAAGTTGACATTGTGTTTGGTGAATTCTTGTGGGGTGACTTTTATAATCTTATGGTAACTCTATTTGTGGTCTCTATCTGTCAACAATATCATATTGTGAACTATCTATTTTTAAAGAGTGACTTGTGAAAGAAACGTTATTGTGATGGTTAGTTTCACTTTCTTTTTCCTTTTTTAAATTTCAATTTGAATGTAATCATTTACAAGAAAAATTATGATTCCTTTAATATCATTGTTAATATTGTAATTATCAGAATTAGTTATCAACAAATGGGATTTAAAATCATGATTTTGTTTATCTTTTATAAATCCACTGTGCAATCAATACGAAATAAGTAAGGTTGCAATGACAACATTTTGCTTTAAATGTTATAATTAAACTAGACTAATAAAAAAGAACTTCCCTTAGCTTCGAGAATATTCATTCTCTATTGACAAGGCCAAGCATATGAAGGTGGAAGCTCATGCGGCCTCCCCTAACCTGGACCCACAATAACCTAGTCTATACATTCTTCTAGTATACCTAAGACACCTACAACACAACAAAGACACATACTTCTATATAAAATGATTTTGTTTTGTTTTTAAAAATTTTAATTAATTTTTTTTGGTCGTTTTATGATTTATCATTGTGTGAATCAAGGTCGCTTTAGCACATCGATAAAAGGAATTGTAACGGTGTTTGCGATACATGTCTCATGGTGTCAAGCACAATCAATTTTTTTATACAAGCAATGTCTCGGGTTTATGGGCAATATAATGCATCACGTCTATGGGCGGCAGTATTATGTGTCATGTGTATTGGAAGTGTTATCGTGTCATGTCTTTGGACACTATTATGTCATGTCTTTGGACGGCATTATGTTTGAGTTAATGATTATGTCCATTGGGAATTATTTTTAAGGGAAGTAGCTAGCTGCCATTTATAAAAGGAGTAATTTCTGATTTGTAATATGGATGTTTAAATCATAAATATTCAGGTTGTTTTTAACTTAAAATTTAACAAACCTTTTTAAAATTTTGAAAAATACAAAAAAATAACACAAGAGAAAGACCATAAGCAATGGCAATGGCTATGTATCCCATAACCATCTCTTAGGCCTTCAGAAGAACACTAGACCCTAAGGAATGACCGTGGCCAATGATCGTTCCTTTTGGGTCCTTAGAAGGGGGTTGTTAACCCCTTCCATCAAAAGGATTTTTTGTTATTATTAAACACAATTTTTTACATGTTACAAGATGCTAGGTCATTTTAATTGACCAAAATTATTTCCTCCACCAAGCCTTCATCATCTTCATCATGGCACCCCAACCCTTCGTCATCTCCAATTATCAGATCAAGTCATAATACACACCTCTGCCTGCACCAAATACACATAGAGAGTTAAGTTCTGTGCATATAAACCTGACAAGAAAATAATAATCCATCATTCTAAGTAGAACCCAATTTGCCCACATAGAACATTACCTTCATTCAGGAAAGAGATAGAGGTATCTATACATAAGAAATATATAATTGATTAATTTAGAGCAAGAAAAGCTTTAACAATGGTACAAAAAGGGAGAATTGGATATGAGAAAAACCTGCTACCCAGAAAGGAATGCAAGTGAATAATCACTTGCCTAAAATGCTCCTTGTTTGATGTTAGGCTTGAGGTATTCTAACCGTCTCAACCTACAACCCTTCCACATCTTTGCAAACTGCACTATATGTAGCAACAAAAATCATAGGTTTTTCCTTGAAACTCTTGCATTGAATTTAATGTTGTGTTACCAGTTTGAGCTTGCTTTGAATATAATGTTGTGTTACCAGCCATTTTTCTCCCTCTAATTGTTGGGCTTGTCATCTTCTTTAGGCAACCAAAGGCCTCTTCTAAGTGAAAATATTGGTCCACCTGTTTTCTCTTAAGTTCCCTCACAATGACTACAGAGGATGGAGTTTACTCATATTCAAATTGGAAAGGAAACACACGGTCAACCTTTCCCTGCACAGGACAAATCCCAAATCCCTATGTTTGTTATTATACCAGATGTGGCAAATATTATTAGCCTTACATTGAAAATCAACTCAAGGTTAAAGAAATTTAGAGGTTTCACAAACTAATATGTAAACTCCATCAGTCAAAATGATCGACATGGCAAAGTTTTGACCATGAACCAACAAACAAATACTTACTAGTGAAGAAATTGAAATTGATGATGTGGCTCACTTACCCGCTCTATAGAGAATGAATTCTAAGTCTATGTTTAGATCATAGGAAGGGATCACCATCTCACTCATTGCCCATTCTAAGGTGTTGATTGTTGTCTAAAAACATGTCCTATCAAAAGGAAATAAGCAAAAAAAATTATAAGATGAATATAATTGAAAACTCAAGGATACCCTTCACTTCTCAGCACTGAATTAAAGAAGGTAAATAATTCAACCAAATGTCAATATAAAGAAATACTAGAATAGTCCAAAGGGAGGGAAGCATACAAAAATGTGTTCTCGAGTGATTTTCATTCTGTGCCATCTCCACAAGTCCTGATTCCCCCTGCACCTACGCTCTTCCATGTGTTCTTCTCAACAATTGCATCAAAGAAATTGTGGGCCTTCTTCATCTTGTGCTTCACACCACTCAAGTCATCAATCCATGCAATGGAAGGAATGAAGTCTGCTCTGATCATACTTGTGACCACTCTGTTAAGCTCCTTGCCTACCAAATCATCATCTTTAGAAAATTTAGTGCTTCTCCAGATTATAGAGGAGATGAGAGATGCTATAGCCTTGATCACATTCACAGTAACGGTGCCATGCTTGCTCTTCTCCGCCAGAGAGACCTGAAACTCTCAATTCTCTTGGCACTCAGCAACTCCATGACACATACTTTCCTCAGAGTCTCTAGTAATCTCCAACCCAACATTCTTTTCATTATAAGCTACAACAGATTCAGGCCTGTTGGCAAAACAGAAATCATGGATTTTTAAAACTCTTTGGCCAGAGGCCTGTTGGCAAAACCCAAATCAGAGACTACCACAGTAGGAGTAGAACCCAATCTCAAAAACATAATGGGACCATATTGCTTAGCAAGGTCACCAAGAGGATGGTGAGGGAGCTCCCCTAATAGTGTCCCTGGTGGCAATCTAGATGCCTTTGCAAACCTAACAATTTGTACTCATTCTCCCATGGATTGTGGGTTTATGATCAAGAGATACTATGTCAGCTCCCTGATTAAGTAGAAACCTAGAGATACCAGGATACCCCATGTACATAGATGTTGTTCCTCTATTACCTTTTGCATTAATCTCTTCTCCTTTACCAAACAATGAAACATAGTTTATAGGTACTATTGTACTATGAGAGATGACTGTACATGCACACAATAATGTGTGTTTTGAGTATGTAAACGAAGCAATGTCTTCTCAAGGAAATATGCATATATCTATTATGTGATCCACTAATCTAAATTGGACTACTGTGCATGTAGATGTTGCCTAATTCACCTTGAATCTTGGTCCTTGCCAATTGTATTAACGGACCGTGGTTATCTGACAATGCCTTGGGGAAATTGTCAAATCATAGGGGAGCAAGTTCTCATGGGGTCAACCTCCATGATTGGATAGGGTTTCTAATCATGGAAATGATTAGGGACAACAATCCCAAGCAATGAAGATGTCCTAAAATGACTTTGATGCAAATTAAATTGCTTTTGGTGACCAAATCAAAAGATTCCTGTGACAAATGCTCCTTGAACTGTTAGGATGTCTAACGATTCTAGGATGATGATCAAATGAATACCTTTATATATAAATATATAGGAATTTAAATCGAGCAAAATGTGTACCAAGTGGGCTCGTGGTAGGAATGACATGGCTCAAGGGTCAGCAAAATTTGAATTTGAACTTTTGAATTTTGCGGGGTGCAAGATTGATCTCGTGTCGTAGGATTGACCCGAGATGTAATGGAATGCTTTAATGTCGATGTGGGAAATGAATGTCTACACATGGGATGCAATGAAAGGCATACTAAATGCCATATGTATGGTACTATGTGCATATGGGGACAGGATATGGTCCAATGTATGGGAATGAATGGAAATGAAGCTAAGTAGCGAATCAGGGAATGGACCTAGCTTTACACAAGAGCGTGCCATTTCTCGATTTGGTATTGTATTGATCCATTCCATTGAAATGGGACTAGAATTAAATGGGAATTGGCATGACTATGCAAATCTCACCATTACAGAAACACTCTACATAAATAATTTAAGCTAATTAAAGAAATGTGATCAATTAGGCATAATTGACATAGATTGTGTAACGTCAGAAATTGTCCTCCTACATGGTATGGTACAATTTCCCCTAGTTTAGCTCCTCGCTTTGGGTGACCTCTCAACCTTTCTCTTTCTCACCTTCTCGAAACCTTGATTGACTAAGTCTAGTTGCAAAATGTTCACTTTTTGAGGTAATCTTTTGATGGAACCTGGAAAGGGAATTTGAATTATAGGTCCCTGGGACCCCCAAAAAGTAGATCTGATCAGAAAATGGAGGCTTGGACTCGGGCACCTGCACCCTAGTCCTCCCTTATTTCCCAGGATTTTGAATTTTTACGAGGTGTCGGCTCACGCCGTATGCCTCAAGATTCCGTTTTCAAATTCTTGATTTTTGCACGATATCGAGACGTTATTTTGAAATTTGAATTTCCCTAAAGCTAGATATAAAAAGACATTTGAAAATCATTTTAACACACACAATTCTTATGCAAGCTTGATGCCAAAACTCTACTAAAATTGCCATTGAAGATCAGTGACTTGTTGAAGCTCTTGAAAGTACTTTGAATTTGTTATCATGGAGACAATGGATGGAGACTAGGAATCAAGATCTTGAGACTATCTTTCTCTTCCTAGGGTTTGTATACCCTTTGCATGATCGGGAGAAGGGTTGAAGCCTCCAACATCGAGCTTGGAGATCCTCTGTGGACATTGCTAATTCACCTTCTTGTTCATGCAAGTCTTCAATGAAGTTGTATGTGTTTATTGATTCAAAGCAAGTTGTTGATCTTCCCTTGATTGAGACATCTAGGGTTTGATATTTTTGCATACACATTATTAGGTTTGCACACACTTCTGCAATCTTTATCTCTGGCTATTGTTGAGGTAGAAATACCAAAGATGGGGCTTGACTGAGGCAAGCTCCTATATAGCCGTAACATCTTTCTCCTTCTTTCGTAGGTGCAGATCATGTTTTGCAGGTTTCGACGGAAAGAAGCTACAGAAAGGGGGATATTGCAAGTACAGTTGTCATAGGCTTTTGAATTTCTAGATTTTGACACTTGCGGGACTAAAGAGTGGGCGCCCTAGTCCAATTGGCAGAAATTTTCAGGATCTGGAAGCCATTCAAGAGTGTCAGACAACCTATGCGGAGGATTTTTAGTACCGAGAACTTTCAGGACTAAGGAGCGGGTGCCCCGCTCCTTAGTCCAGTTGGCCCTCAAAATCTGGGTGCATAGTCTCTGAAACTCTTTCTCTGCATTTCTGTGATTAGTTTTGCCTGTTTCATTATTGAATTCTAAATATCTCTGATTTAAGGCATAATTAGGGTTTTACTTGGTTTATGAACAAAACACTTAACAAGACCTTGGTTAGGCTCTTGAAATCAGACCACGTGAGCATAAGGGACAGACAAAGTGATTAGTAGCTTGATCTAAGAGATTAGTCCTTGTCCTCCCAATGTTTAGCATGGTGAAATAGTAGTACTTAACCTAGTTGAGACAAAGCTACAATTTTTCCACTAAACATTTTGGTGAACCCGAGATTTAAAGAATTTGCATCCTTTTACACTTTAGATCTGAACTAATTTGCTATCCTAGAGCATAATTAGATTGAAAAATCTCTTTGGTGAAATTGCATGCATTGAATTGAGAATCATATTCTCTATCTTTTCACTAAAAGAGTTGAAAATTATCATTTATTGCTTTGCATAGTATTTTATGTTCATAGGCCATCATTGTGCATTTGAATCTTGGGATAAAAAGAGCATGTTAAAATGTCAGATTATTTTTTGCAAGAATTTCATGCTTATGATGAGCCGTTTAGTCACGATGACTTTGATATGTTAGATGAAGCCCTTGAGGACTTTATCTCGATTGAACATTCCACTACGGCCTCTAAGCCGTCATTATTTCAAAGATTTGTAAATGTGATTTATGTTCCTAAACATAAAGAAGAGATTGAAAAACCAAAAATTGTGGTCACTTTATGTTTAAATGTGGTTCAACCATCTTCTAAACCCATGCTCACTATTAAAGGTTTTCCATCTTCTTCTCGACCTCCTGATCACATTTATGATTATACTAAACAAATAGTGAAACAAAACTTACAACAAACTAATCATAATGTGGTTGCTTATGCATATAACACTCAGAATAATAAACAAAGTACACAACAATCAAGCATTCTGATATCTTTACCGGCTTCTCAACCTATGCTTCCTCAATCACTTCATTTAACATATAAAGGTGGTAAAGACTATGATCTTGTAGAGCAGCTTCGCGCTACTCCTGCAAAGATATCTCTTTGGGAACTTATACAAACTTCACCTACTTACCATGGAATGCTCCAAGAAGCTTTACAAAAGGTGATTGTTCCACCTGCTATTAAACCAAATTATGTTGCCGCTCTATTGCATTGTATGCATGCAACAAAAATAGATATTTTATTTCAACAACATGAATTGCGATCTCTTGAAGTTCAAAATCAGTATGATCCTTTGATTATCTTCATTACAATAAACAAAACATATGTTAAGAGAGTTATGATCGATAATGGATCAGCCCTTAATGTTTGTGGCATTGACTTATTACATAAGGTTAAAGTTGATACATCTGCAATCAAACTGAAATCATTAAGTCAATCAAACTGGAATCATTAAGTATCTGTGGTTTTGGCAATGTTGGACGACAATTCGTGGGCACTATAACTTTACCTATACAAGTCAAACCTGTGATGGTGCCTACCCTGATTCATGTCATGCCTTTCTCTCTATCTTATAACATGATTCTTGGTAGACCTTGGATACACGCATTAGGAGCAGTTCCTTCTACTTTACATTGTTCAATCAAGTTTATATTCAAAGACAAGCTACACATTATTCATGCTGATCCTGAACCTGATAATTGCTTGCAAATGGAAGTTCATAAGCATGTTGTTTGTCCTAAGACTCTAAACAATATGAAGGTTGATTTATCAACTCCTCTTGCTTCCAAAAATGTTACGCAAGAGTCTAAACAATCGAATACATTTGTTGGTGATGACTGGGGTTCGTTAGATTTCACATCTTCTTCTACAAGAGAATACAAACCTAAAAACCCCATCCCTGAAATATCAAATATTAGATTGATCACATCGCATGCTTTGAATAATAAACATAAAGCTTTTTTGATGACAAATGTGGATAATACATTTACTTATACTACTGATTATGACACTTATGAAGCTCCACCTTCCTCTAAGGAAATGGTTTCTCTTTATGGTATAGGATTATGAATACTTTATAAAAATTGTGATTATGTAGGTAAAGGTTGTGGTATAAATCAACAAGGAATCAAAGTCCCTATAGAATCTGCTCTGTGACATTGCACCAGTGGCATTGGATACAATCCTTTCAAGGAATCCAAAACCCGTAAACGCCCTACTCTTAATGTGAATACAATATCAACACTTAGTTTGATATTTCCTGAGATGATCGACACTAATTGTCCTCCAAGACCACTTCCATTGGATGTATTCTGAATAAATGAAGCAATAATAGAATTCTTGGGTGCTTATGACAATATTCCTTGTTATCATCATACACGCGACTTACCTTATTATTTAAACAACACATATTTTGGAAAAAATACTAGCACAATAAATGCTATTGTAAATCCCAATGGAGAATTTGAAGAACAATTACAACCATATAATCCCTTAGACCATAGTACTCTCCTTAATGGAAAGGTTGTTGATGTCATTATGGATAAGGATAACACTG
The DNA here is from genome assembly GCA_027924645.1 of Cunninghamia lanceolata. Classification (NCBI taxonomy): domain Eukaryota; kingdom Viridiplantae; phylum Streptophyta; class Pinopsida; order Cupressales; family Cupressaceae; genus Cunninghamia; species Cunninghamia lanceolata. The sequence continues at coordinate 957,148 of BSBN01002024.1, read as the reverse complement.
AAAAAGTTCTCCCTATTGGTGATTGTTTAAATGTGGAAGAAAAAGAAAAGATGATTAAGTTATTGCATGAATTCTCGAAATTGTTTGCTTGGAAGTATTCTGACATGCCTGGCATTGATCCTCATATTGTCACACATAATATCGTGTTGAAACCAGATGTTAAGCCATTTAAACAGAAGATTCGTAAGACGAATCCTAAGATTGCACTGCTTGTTAAAACTCAGATAGAAAAGCTTCTATAGGTTGGTTTCATCTGACCTATTGATTATTCACCTTGGATTTCAAATATTGTGGTCATTGCTAAACCTGATGGTCATATAAGAATGTGCACAGATTTCTGAGATTTGAATTTGGCATCCTTGAAAGATGATTATCCACTCCCTAATATTGATATGATTGTTGATTCTATAGCTGGTCATGAATTGCTATCTTTCATGGATTGTTTTTCAGGATGTAATCAAATTCTAATAAATCCTCAAGACCAATATAAAACAAATTTTATAACACCTTGGGGTACATTTTGTTGGGTAGTCATGCCGTTTGGACTTAAGAATGCAGGAGCTACTTACCAACGTGCAATGACTCTTATATTTCATGATTATATGCACGATATTTTAGAAGACTATGTCGATGACATCTTGGTGAAGTCTATCCATCATAAGGATCACGCTACAAATCTTCGACAAATATTTGAATGCATAAGGAAATATAATATGCGATTGAACCCCCGTAAGTGTTTTTTCGGTGTGGACAATGGAAAGCTATTAGGATTCACTGTCTCAAATCATGGTATTGAAGTGGATACGAAAAAGATAGATGCAATTGTTAATATGTCAATACCTAAGAACATATCTCAACTCTGTAGTTTGTAGGGAAAGATACAAGCCATCCACTGATTTGTTTCACAACTCACGGATAGGACTCACCCCTTTACACAACTATTGAAGAAGGATTATAAATTTCAATGGAATTCTAAATGTCAAAAAGCTCTCGACGACTTAAAAGATTACCAAGCTAATCCGCTTGTTCTGCAACCCACTGTCCCTGATAAACCATTCCTGTTATACATTTCAACATCTAATAATGCCCTAGCAGCTTTGTTAGCACAACATAATGTTGAAGGCAAGGAATGCGTTGTCTATTACATTAGTCAAACTTTTCTCGATTACGAAGTGCGATACACTGTTATAGAAAAGCATTGTTTAGCTTTGGTGTTTGCAACTCAAAAGCTTAGACACTACCTCTTAAATTCTGAAATACATGTGATGGTAAAATTTGACCCTCTGAAACATCTCTTTGTAAAAACAGATTTATCAGGTCATCTCACTAAATGGGTGATGTTACTAACATAATTCGATCTTAAGTTCATTTCCCAAAAAGTGATTAAAGGGCAAGTGCTATCTAATCAGTTAGCTAAATCTCCTTCACCCTTTCTACACAACATCAGGATGTATTTCCTGACGACCACATTTTAACAATCTCTAAGGATGAAAAATAGGAATTATACTTTGATGGATCAAAATGTCAAGCTGGCTCTAAGGCTAGTGTTATATTGATGCCCCCCACAGGAAAGCCGATTCCTCTATCTTACGGCTTAGACTTCTCACACACAAACAATATAGCTGAATACGAAGCTCTCATTGCCAGACTTCATGCTGCTTTGGCCCTTAATATAAAACACATTACAATATACGATGATTCTTAGCTAATTGTCAAACAAATAACCGGATCATATCAAACTAAGCATGATAAGCTATCTCAATATCGTGACTTTGCATTATCTCTCTTAAAACAATTCACATCATATTCAATCAACACTATTCCCAGGAAAGACAATCGACATGCGGATGCAATGGCAAGCACAACTTCCGTTATATCCCCTAATGATTCTCCTGAGGAATTTACTTTTGTTGTTCATAATCTTAAAACACCGACAATTGAAGATCCTACAGTTGCGAATACAAAACTCTATGGTAATACATACACTGATGAATGGTTCTCCTATATATTCAATTATTTGCGTGATGGAACTATTCCTAATTCAACATCTAAGAATGCTTGAATCCTCTTATGCAAACTAGCAATGCAATACATTATACTATCAAATGTCTTATATCAATGAAGTTACAATAGTGTTTTACTCCGTTGTTTAAGTAATTTAGAGATTCTGATAGCTTTAGAAGAAGCTCGCTCTGGTGCCTATGGAGGGCATTTTGGAGGAAAATCATTGGTGCAAAGATTGTTACGAATGGGCTACTATTGGTAGCATATGGAATAAGATTCCTTTACTTATGTCAAGAGATGCCCGCAATGTCAACAACACAAACACCTAATCCATGCTCCTGCTCAAGAGCTTCATGCCCAGGTGTCACCATGGCCATTCTCTATTTGGGGCTTGTATCTAATTGGTAAAATTTCCCCACCCTCTTCTCAAGGACATACGTTTATCATCATCATCACTGATTATTTTACAAAGTGGGTCGAAGCGGTCCCCTTGCGATCTACGACTGCAGATGTAATCTGTCAGTTTATACAAGACAACATTATTTCTTGATTTGGAATACCTTCCTCCCTCATTTCAGAACAAGGATGTGAAAAAGTTCCTCGAAAAATACCACATACAACACCGCTTTTCTACGCCTTATTATCCTCAATCAAACGGCCAAGCAGAAGCTTCAAATAAAGTTATTGGACAGATTTTACAAAACACTATTAATAAACATCAAAAAGATTGGCATACTCAATTATCCTATGCATAATGGGCTTATAGAACAAGCATTCAGACGCCTACTGGTAATACACTGTATAACCTCGTTTATGGCATAGATGCGATAATGCCCTTAGAGTTAGAAATTCCTTCCCCAAGAATTTCCCTAAGAGACATCATGGATGATGACATGGAACGTGAGAAAAGATTACAAGAACTTGAGATGCTTGATGAAAGATGAATTAACGCTCTTGAGCACCTCAAGGCTTATCAAAAAGGTATACAATGATCTTATAATGTGCAAGTCATACAATGTTCATTCAACGTTGGGGATTTGGTTCTTTATGAAAATCAACACAATGTAAACGCACCACCTGGTGACAAAGGTAAGTTTAGCCCTAATTAGCTTGGACCGTAGATAATCATTGAAGCCTTTGGATCCGGAGCGTATAAACTAGCTGATGAGTAAGGTACGTCGCTTAAGGAACCTATTAATGTAACACACCTCAAAAGATTTTATGCTTAAAGATTTAATGATAAATGTTCCTAAGCCAATTTATTACATAGATTAGCTTCAATTTTGACAAGATATTACTATTTTGTCTTAATTCATTTAACATTATATCTTTATTCAGTGGATCATTGTTGTATCATGTTTAAGATCTCTTTGGCATTAACTAAATATGGCATTAAAATTTGGATTATATGTGTAAAATGCTTGATGATTGTGCTTATTACTACATGTTCTCTCAAGAATTGTTAGTATATCACAATAGCATTAATTATAGCATTTAAATATCATCACTAGTTGCATTGTTTCTACAAAAATCACATGTGATAGATCAAAAACCATTACACATAGATGAAAAGAAATAAACATTATATATATATATATCCTCAGTTATTAATATACATCCGAGTTGACTATCCCTTAGGACAAAATGGGATGTCATAGTGCCTAAAATCTATACATCACATAGCTGAACCTCGATCGCCAGTACCCTTAGGCCCTCGTGGTGTGTGAGTGACAGAGGCCTGACCATGTGTGGCTACAGATTGTGAATGACTCCTAGAGATGCTTCACGATCGTAACCCCTGATCTCACCTCTCATCTCTATCATCTACTCATGTGCCTCCTGGTACATCCTCTGGTACTGATCTCTCTTAGTCTGAACCCTGTCTCTGTCAGTTCTCGCCTAACGAAGCTCATGCAGTAAGAACTCACTGATAGCTAGCTCTCCCTCTGAGGTAGGCACCCCTACCGTCTGCTCTTGCTACGCCTTAAGCTCAGCTTTGGCGCACTCAGCTCTTTGTCATAACTCCTCTCTCTCCCGTGCATACTGCTATAGCACAACCTCTATAGTGGTCATGTACTGGATGAAAGACATAAATATCTTTGCATGTCACCTAGCAGATGACCGTGGTGAATAACTTTCCCGCACTCACTACTCTGAAACATCTATAGGTACTATGTCTGCTATGACGCGACCCAAAAGTCTCACCAAGAGTTCGTCCCAACTACAAAATAGAGGATAATATAAATATTAGACTCTCATATAAATCTCACAAATAATAAACTATACAAAACATCAAAATAATAAATCAAACTTAACCTGGATCTCCATCTCGCTAGGATAGATCTCAGATCGCCGAAGGTGTGATGAGCTATGCAGTTTGATCTGTAGCTGGGGGCACAGACCTACTACACTCCCCCCGCTCTCTCTGACTAGGTCTCACATCACTTGCAGGTATAGGACCACAAGCCCTAGACCGTGGTATCGACTCAGTCTCCTCGTCAGCGTCTGCCTCCTGCTGGCTCTGTCGTGGTCTCGCTCTGAAGATGCACTGCGATGGGACCTCCTCTGACTCATTCTCATCATCCTCCACATCCTCATCGAGATCGTAGTATCCTGCAAAATCACTAACATCATCCTCTACCCCTGTGTCACTAGCGTGACCAGCCCAAGGTCGAGCATCACCTGTAGGGTGACCAGGTCGAAAGATAGGAGTAGACTGTGCTGTATGCCACTAGGTCTGATATGCTCAGGTACAACTAACATCGTCTGCATCTGACACTATCTTTGCATTCTCAGAATTCTCCTCATCACTAAGTGGCACGTCTGCTACTGTTGGCCATCAGATGGTATTCGCCCTGACTGCGCTGCACACAACACACGCGTAACTCAAATGCAGGAACATCCTGTATCTATCTGAACTGTAGTGCCACCCCTTGAAAATAAAACCATGCCACGACATGATCGAGGTGACTGGCCATCATGGTCTCCAGATGATGTCATCGGGCTGTAATCTGTCAAAAACAACTCTCCAGTATAACAGATCCCCGTGCCTCCAACACCTAACCAGTGGATAGGCATAAACACACGGATGGGTGAATGCTGCCTCTATAGGATAACCCACCGGTTGTGTGCACCTGATGTGCTCAAAAGCCCAGACTGCGCCCCCATGCATAGACCGTTTGATGCTCCTCCATCTACCTAATGGTGTGAATGAGACCCCTATGTAGGTGAGTGCCTCATCCATCTGGCGCAATGGCTAATGCGACTATGACTATCATAATCCTTCGTAACAAGGGAATGTCACCGCATCCCTACTCTAGAAGTCAGAGATGAATGTGTCCTCGCCCTGCCTAAGAAACAGTGTGACCCAAGTAGTATAACTGACTCTCGCGGGTGTACCTCACTCAGCGATGTCCTACTATCCTCACTATCTCTCCTTAGATAGGTAGTCGAAGGATCCTGTATACATCCTCTAGCGTGATGGTTATCTCGCCTATAGGTAAGTGGAATGTGGATGTATCTGCATCCCACCTCTCCATCAGTGCCATCAACATAGTGCAGTGGAATCTGATAGTGGGCATATCAAACACCCACCATAGGCCCATCGTCTGTAGGTGCTCTCTCTCTACGATAGACAAGGAGCTAGCACGCTCTCGTAGAAGTGCCATTAGGCGACCGCCTATGTGCATCAACGACATCCTACAGGTTGAAAAGCAAACAAGAACATCAGAATCTCCTCAGAAACTGAAAGTAGTTATCAAAGACAGAAAAATAGTGTCTGTACCTAGGGCCGGTGTCCTCTGTGGACCCGGGTGCCCCAAGAAGACTAGGGTGCCCCAGAGGGACACTAATGCCCCTGTGGGACTGGGCACCCCAAAGAGACTCTGGCGCCCTAGGTGGAACTGGGCGCCCCTCTCAGGGACCCCTATCCATTCCTCCCTCTTGGCATAATAAGCGAAAAAGTCAAAACAAAAATACATTGAAAGATGACAGAAACACATGATTAGGACCCTACCTTGGCCTTGAAATGCCTCTCTGCTACTCAGACTCAGAGCATCTCCAGTCGTGGTGGCTGATACGGGTGTCAGCTCGGCATGGTCATCCTCCTATTCTCCTCTCTCTCTCTCCTCTACTTTCTACAATGACAAGAAACAAGAATGAGTAAGTGATAAGTGACAACTCCCCTCTACATAAAGTAAATGAGTGAGAATTCCTTTCCCTAACTAGGTGCAAGATTGATCTCTTTTACTCTTGAGCCCTTATCTTAAGCTGTCGAACTATGATTTCCGTGTCATTTGTTGCATTGGAATCCTGGTTCCGCTCTCTTTATCACCCAATGTGTTATGTTTGAGTATTGTTTCTTCAAATGACCCTCATAACACATTTCTCATCAAGTTCCCCTCGAAATCGATGCACGTGGATATCTCCTTGTTTCTCCTTTTCAGACTAAGCAAGCAAAAACAAGGGGGGCATATATCTCCTTCGATTTCCTCCCTCATCATGTCTCATCACTCAACCCCCTTAGTGTTTTTGTACTGACTCATTGGTGGTGGTTGTAGGTCAATTTAATTTTTGATTTTCTGACAAAAGTGTTCCTCTGTAGGTTGTGGTTCCTAACTTTGTTGTCTTGCAGGATTGCAAACTTGGGGGCTCCTTCCTTCTCGGTGACAACACTTTAGCTTCCTCTACAGTATCCTTTTGCGTATCCTTTTCATGATTGATGCATTTACTTTCCTTTAGTTGCATATGCACATAGTGTCATATGGCCACTAAAGTGGGGGCTAAATGTAACGTCGAAAATTGTCCTCCTACATGGTATGGTACAATTTCCCTCAGTTTAGCTCCTCGATTTGGGTGACCTTTCAACCTTTCTCTTTCTGACCTTCCCAAAACCCTGATTAACTAAGTCTAGTTGCAAAATGTTCACTTTTTGAGGTAACCTTTTGATGGAACTTAGAAAGGGACTTTGAATTATAGGTCCCTGGGACCCCCAAAAACCAGATCTGATCAAAAAATGGGGGCTTGGACTCGGGCGCCTGTCCCCTAGTCCTCCCTTGTTTCCCAAGATTTTGAATTTTGGTGGGGTGTCAGCTCCCGCCATATGCCTCAAGATTCCATTTTCAAATTCTTAGTTTTCGCGCGATATCGAGATGTTATTTCAAAATTTGAATTTCCCTAAAGCTAGATATAAAAAGACATTTGAAAATCATTTTAACACACAATTCTTATGTAAGCTTGATGCCAAAACTCTGCTAAAATTTCCATTGAAGATCAGTGACTTGTTGAAGCTCTTGAAAGTACTTTGACTTTGCTATCATGGAGACAATGGATGGAGACTAGGAATCAAGATCTTGAGACTATCTTTCTCTTCCTAGGGTTTGTATACCCTTTGCATGATCGGGAGAAGGGTTGAAGCCTCCAACATCGAGCTTGGAGATCCTCCGCGGACATTGCTGATTTGCCTTCTTGTTCATGGAAGTCTTCATTTGTTCTCATCTCCTTGAGGTGAAGTTGTATGTGTTTATTGATTCAAAGAAAGTTGTTGATCTTCCCTTAATTGAGACATCTAGGGTTTGATATTTCTACATACACATTATTAGGTTTTCACACACTTCTTCAAATCTTTATCTCTGGCTATTGTTGAGGTAGAAATACCAAAGATGAGGCTTGACTACGGCAAGTTCCTATATAGCCGCAACATCTTTCTCCTTCTTTTATAGTTGCAGATCGTGTTTTGCAGGTTTCAGTGGAAAGAGGCTATAGAAAGGGGGATATTACAGGTACAATCATCACAGACTTTTGAATTTCTAGATTCTAACACTTGCGGGACTAAAGAGCAGGCGCCCTAGTCCAACTGGGGGAAATTTTTGGGATCTGGAAGCCACTCGAGAGTATCAAATAGCCTGTGCAGAGGATTTTCAATATCAGGAACTTTTAGGACTAAGAAGCGAGCGCCCTAGTCCAGTTGGCCCTCAAAATCTAGGTGCACAGTCTCTGAAACTCTTTCTCTACATTTCTGTGATCAGTTTTGCCTGTTTCATTATCAGATTCTAAATATCTCTGATTTAAGGCATAATTAGGGTTTTACTTGGTTTATGAACAAAACACTTAACAAGACCTTGGTTAGGCTCTTGAAATTAGAACACATGAGCATAAGGGATAGACAAAGTGATTAGTAGCTTGATCTAAGAGCTCATTCCTTGTCCTCCCAATGTTTAGCATGGTGAAATAGTAGTACTTAACCTAGTTGAGACTAAGCTACAATTTTTCCACTAAACAAATTGATTAGAGATGTGACAAATAATTATAATAAATACAAAAAGAATAAATGCATAGAATGAGAGTACCTAACCCTAGAACCTATGATGGAAGAGTGACGTTGATGATGTTTTAAATTAATTTATCATCTCTAGAATATTAACGACCTTCATCAAATGACTATCTCAATTTTTGTGTTGTCCAAAAAATTTTTGGAGTTCACTTTTGACCATGATGAGTTTGATCATGAGTGAATTACAAACTTGATATGTCATACAAGCTTGATTTTGTACAACACAAGATCGACTTGATAGAATATGCACTTGAAAATTTATTCACCTTCGTCCTTCAAATAGTCAAACCTATCAAGGTGCTGTCTAGGGACACCGTTTGGAGTTTGCTAACTCAATAGGTGAATGTTCAAATTCTCCTTGATGTCCTCTATTTTTTGGATCGTGTTTCAATGCACAAATGGATGTCTTTAAATACCATGGCATTACAACATGTCTCGTATAAACATACATGTGTTAAGTCAGCTCATAATAACTAATAGAAAGCGAGGCAAGAATGTTCGAATTTGGACTTAAAGCTTTTGATTTTAGGTTTATTCCTACATGCCTTGGGATTGAACCGAATGAAGCTAGAAAGAAAACATATGTGGGTGAATGATTTGGATTTTTTTATGTGTATGTAATTATAGAAAATGAAATCTTTTCACTTTAATACTACTCTAATCAGCTAACACTATAGCTAGGTCTAACAAAAGACCAGAGACTAAATTCAACAAGGCTAGAAATAGAAACATATGGTTGCAAAAGTATGCTTAATAGTGAAAAAGAGGAATCCACCTGTTATCGCCTGTATGAGTAGTCTGGTTTCAATTGAAAAATGCAAAAAATCAGTTAAGGTACAAGTGTCTTTGTATATATACAAAGGTGTTTGTATATACATGCAGGTCAAAATGTGTGTTGGCAGGCTTGTGAAATCTTAATCGGCTTCCATAAAATGTTGAAAATTTGACTTATATGCATGTTTTAATGTATATCGGGTTGCATATACATTAGTGGAATCTTTCGCAAGACTCCCGGGAATATTCTGCACTTGTATGCATTTTCAATTGCATATCAGGTTCAAGATGGAAGATACATTGAGGGAATATTCTGTAGAAGATCCTATGTTTGTATGTGCAGGAATGAATGTATGTCAATATACATCGGGTCTTATGCAATGAAAAATGTACAAGGGTGAATGTATCTCTAATATACAAGTCAACATGCAGGCGTTGAAAGATACAAGGAAAGTATGCATTCATCAAATATTCTGTCGTAGATACCACGATTGTATATAATAGGTTTGTATATTTGCGGATGCAAGCGAAACATACAAAGGTGCAAAGATGCATTTGCTACAGTGCAGCGGAGGTGATGCATGTGGTAGGGCCCGCGAGCATATACAAACAGGTTTGTATTTTCAGCATGCAGGAGGAGCAGATACAAGGTTGAATGTATGTTTGACATACATTGGCGACATACAAGAGGGAATCTATATCGCATATCCTAAAAGATTCCTTGCTTGTATGTTGGGGGATTTGTATGTTTGCATATACAGGTAGATATGCAAAAGGAGAGACATGCAATCCAGATGCGATGGAGGAATAAGGTGCAACGAATGAAATTTGGTGTCCATGGGTTGTATAAAGCGCTTGTATATGCTGATATACAAGTTGATGTGTGGTAAAAGGGATACAAGCTAGATTTGAACTGATTTTCAAATTGTTCTAATAAAATTTTGAAGTCTGACTTGTATATAAGGTGTTTGTATATGCATGTGTTTTTGCATATACAAGGGCGAAGGGTCAATGATAGAAAATTAAGGTGCCTACATGGCACGATATCATTGGCTGGTGACTCTTTATGCATGTTTTGCGATCGTTGATCCCAGCGATGAATTCTTTGATCGACGGCCTTGTTTTGAGCCTGCAGCAATGGATTTTTCCTGAGCGGGTGTGACCATTTTTGAGCAGGAAGTTCTCAGTGGGTGCGCTATTACTGTTTCCGGGAGGAGCTGCTGGTGGTTGAGCCATTAATGACAAGATTGCGGATAGGCATGGGCCGATGGTTGAACGGCCAAGTACCAGGTTCATGATGAAGGTCTTCCAGCGGCGACATAGGGCTCGAGCTCAACCACTCCTCGCCCTCCTCTTGTTTCTTCCCATTTTGTCCCTTGCTGCATTTATTATTTTGAGCGCCATCTCTGGTGCATTGTCTGGCAGGAATTTTGACCTTGTCATGTAATTAATTTTTGAGAAGTACACTTTCTTGCTGTTTTAAAGCAAACTGTGTTACTCTTTTGTGGTGGTTGAAAACTGGACAAATTTTTGGTGCTGTGACATGATACAACTTCATTGGTGGCCCTGTTCTTGATGTCTTGTAAGTTTATGAGTCTCATGTTGTATGTTTCATGCATGAGTTCACTGGTTTCATATTATTTTATATGAGAAATGCTCTATGCATGTGTTTAATCATTCGTCTCCAAGTTGTGGGCATAGTTTCTTTTGAATCAAGATAGCTAAGGGTTGTTAAGGTTCAGGAATATAGTTTTTCTATATTGAATGTTTAATCTCCTACTTTTGTTCAAGGAACAAATTAAATGTTTTAGGTTAATCATTGATAAAATGTGTTGCACTAGGGATACCATTAAATATGAATGATTAAGCACCTAATTGTTGGGGAGTATCTGTAAGGCAGATATTGGAAATCCCCTTAATATCCAGTCTTTGGTATATGTTCACGTTGGCCATTCACATGTGTATGTCTATTGACTCCGAGCCCCAAATAGGCACCGATCTAGTCTTGTATTGAGGTCACAACCAAAGTCCTAGTTTTGCATCCAGATATAAATCAAACTCAAACTTCATAAACAAACCTTTTAGGATTTTAGAAGTAATTTTAGGATCCAAAATCCTCTGTCTACAACTGAATATAGGCCCAAAGCTAGCCCCTTTGTACTTATCTCACAGTTTTGGTCTGCTTAATAGAGGATTTATCTGCTTTATGTCAGCATCCCAGCCCTTTCATAGCATATCTCATGGATGTTGAATAGGGAATACCCCCCTTGGTTCTATAGAGCCTAAAGAAGAAGAGGAGATATCTATAGAGTCTATCTCCTATACTGTTAGGCACTGGCCCAGGAATCCTATTGATCATTGATGGCAACCTTGTAGGGATAACTAGGAATAAGCATCTAGTTGGATTGAGAAGTAACACCACCTACATTTACAAAGATATCAATTATAGAAAATGTTTAGAATTGAATGCAAGGACTGTGGCTGAAATATGGAGATGATCTGAGGTATGCTCAATGCCATCTAAGAAAAAATATTTTTCCCAAGGGGCAACCTTGACCTTAACCTAAAACTAACTAAAAATTGTTGTGCAAGAATATGAGGGTCTACTGATGATTTCACTTCACTGCCATCTATCAAGAAATAGAGCATAAACTAGAATAAAATGTTGAAAATGTCACTATTCTAACAATGCAAAATATGGAACAAAATTGACGAATTACAAGGGTTTCACCTGATAAAAATGGATCGTAACTAACTAGTAAAATTGGGTGTGAACAATCAATAGAGGTTGCCCTTGAAACCTAGAAACTATTTGATGTAAGGTCAAGGTTGCTTAGGAAAAGTGGAGCACTTCAGGGGCAACCTAGTCCTTGACTTGGAATCAACTCAAAATTTGTAGAGGATCTCCTTGATGTGATTTTGAGCACTTTTCTGTCAACCCCGTCAGAACTCTACAGAACACTTTGTAAATGACCTGCAAGCACGAATCGATAAAGGAAACTGTGCAAAAAAATGCTTAAAAGGAAGTCTACCTCAGTTAGTCCCCCTTGTGGGTATTCAAACATGGTCCACACGATATGATAATGGTAAAATATGAAAAATATATCTAAGCCATAAACACATTTAAAGAGAAACCCTAGTTGAACACAAAAATGGAAACAAGGAACTAGGTGATGGAAAGAGATGTGGGGAGAATGAAAAAGGGCAACAAACACCAACAAAGTGGATGAAGAAACTAATAGGAACTAAAGGGAATACACACTAGCATTGTGGAAATGTTGGCAGTGAGCCAGCATCTCTCGCGGGATTCATGACATGGCTTAACTGCCTCCCATGGATTCATTAACTTTGGCAGTTGTATCGGGCATTAATAGGTCCACCTTTTGGTGCAATGACAATCATGTTTCCAACAATTAGTATCAGAGCCAAAGGTTTCAGGTTCGAATCTCCCCTGCGAGTGACGCTAGGGGGATTGTTGGCAGTGAGCCAGCATCTCTCGCCGGATTTGTGACATGGCTTAACCGCCTCCCGTGGATTCATTAACTTTGGTGGTTGTATTGGGCATTAATAGGTCGACCTTTTGGTGCAACAATAATCATGTTTCCAACAGGAAACTAGGTAAAATCAAGACCTAGGTAGAGAAAAATGCTTGTAGTAATGTCCATGAACCTCAAGAAACTATTGAAGAGCTTCACATGAAAGCCATGACACTGCTTTAGAGATCTATTGTTCCAAGAATGCTAATTCAAGAAAAGATTTTGCTCGTAAACAAGAAATAGAAGGAAATGGATAGCTTGCAATGTTAAAATGAGGGAGAGGAGGGGGTATTTGTAGTGGTGGTATAAAATAGCTCGTGCACATAGATAGAGGACAACAAGCACAAAGATGCAACATCAAAAACTACCCTCAAGAGCGATGGCATGATAGCTCGTGCATGCATATATAGAGGACAATAAGCACAAAAAGAGAAGCTATAGGTTAAAATAAGGTAAGAGAGTGAAACGTTAGGCACCTAAGCACCACTTGGTGTAGGCTTGTCATCCATTAGGTCATGATTAGAGAACAAAGTATAAATGAAATCGTTTACGTCCATTGTGGAGTGAAGGTGGAAATGAGAGGTGGAACATGAAGGATGGAGTAAAAAATGGTAGGAGGTGGATGTGGAACAACATTAAGTAAACATGGAGGATGAGGAAAATGAATCATAGGAAAATTAGGAGATGAAAGTGGTTGTGAAGGAGACTCACTAGCTCGAGGGCCTTAAGGAGGGGCACTAAAGTATTGTCTATGAGCATAGCTTGAGGGGGAGAAAGGGTGGGATCAACAGAAAGGGTAGAATGAATGTGGAAGTGGGGGAAGTAGAAGGATGGGAAGAAAGAGGATGGTGAGGAGGAAGAGGGGGGTAAGTGCATGGAAATGCTATTCAAAAAAATAGCCAAATGTCCAATTTTAGCCAAAACGCGATCATGTTTTGAAAAAATGCGATCGTGTTATTTTGAAAATCCAAAAACGTGCTCGTGTTATGGCTTGGTAAAGCCCAAGCCAAAACACGCTCGCATTTTGGGGCTCCCAAAACAAACTCACATTTTGGGGCTCCCAAAATGCGAGCGCGTTCTGGGCTTCCAAAACGCGCTCACGTTTTGGGCTTCCAAAAGGTGCTTGTGTTCTAGGCTTCCAAAATGCACTCGCATTTTGGGAGCCCTAAAATGCAAGCGCATTTTGGATCTGATAAAAATGTAAAAAAAGACCAAAACCTGCATTTTTTTCACTTTGGCCGCGACTCTCTGCCATCTGCCCGCCGCTTGTGAAGCATAAAACGTGATCACGTTATCAAAATTTCATCATTTTGCAACCAAAACCTACATTATGTCAGGTATGTTCATGATTTTATCATTTTATAATTAAATTGTGTTTGCATTTCAACAAATTTGATTGTTTTTGATGAATTTCTTTTTTTTAATTTTTTTTTATATCAGATCCTATAGACTCTGACTTGGAACCAAATGTGGATGAGGAAATGCCCAAAGCGAACCCTACAACACCCCAATCTCCTCCAAGACTTCCGAGAAACCCTGGACAAAGTCAAGAGGATTTGTTAGGGCATTTAGAAGAAAATAAAAATTAATTGACAAAAATAGTTTCAAAATTGAAGGCATCAATATCAAACACGCATCATACATCACTCGCTTCATCATTGGAAGCAATGATGAAGAATGTTGACTCAGTGATGAGTCAAATATATGAATGGAAAAGATATAAAGAATCATGCCATGACTTCTATGCAATGCAATTGTCCTACAATGATGTCAAAAAAAAAAGAGATAACAAAAGGAAAAATTTGTGCTCTTTTTACTAATCCTAGAACCAATGCACTGCTTCCTTTAAATTCAAAGAGACTTCCAATACATTGGTGCAATCATAATGAAATAAGAAATAATTTTTGGGAGAGGCGGTGGATGGTGTTTGACCAACCTCCATGTAATAACCACGAGGTCCCATTATATTTTCTCAGTAAAATTTATTATGAGTTTGTTCTTCATAAAATTCCCAATTATTTTGATATGAGGGAGTTTCAGGGTAGAGGTGGAGGCTCTGCCCAACATAGATTGGGAACTTGTCGGGATGTAAACCGTCCACAAGGACCACTAGCACAAAAAATCAACCAACATGTGACGATTCCATTAGTTGTCAAGGAGACTATGGAGGTGTAGACTCTCCATGCTATTGCTAGCCTCACAGACACACTTGTACAACATGGCACACAAGTATCTCAATCTTGTGCTTCAGCAGATAATCAGGAAACACAACCATCCAGCTCTAGTGCTCCTAGCTCTCACCTGTGCCTTAGTTGTTCTAATTATGTTGTGGAGTATATTGTGATCTAGAGGGTGTAGAGGGTGCCACCTCCCATGAATGCACTCATTGTCATTTTAGATGTTTTGGGAGCAGAGTGGGTGATCCAGTAGTACGAGGTCATCAAATAGACGATGTGGTGATGGATGATGAGCTATTAAATGATTTGTTTGTTAATCACACACAGGTATTTCAATATGAATTTATATGATTTTTATATATCTTATACTTAAATTTTGAAATGTAAATTGATTTAATAATTATAGAATTGAATTAAAATTATACATGTATTATACATTTCATGGTGTAATGTCACAACCAGATGTTACGACATCGACCATCCCACCAATGATTTGTACAGGTGCATCTGTTTCAAAGGTAAAAATCTAATATATCAAAAAGAAGTATTCTATATCTAGAATAATACATTAAATATTTGAAAATACAATTTTTTGTTGAACAGGTGGGCATTACATCACCATCTAACATACATGTTCCTATGGTTAGTTATGGCATTGGATACACAGACGTACGCTATAACTCATTTTAAATTTTTATTTTGCAAAATATAATTTTATTATTTATGCGTTTTAGAGTTTCTGAGTTAAATCTGTTATTGTTTGTTTAGTTGATGTATTCAGCTGTCACACCTCTTGGTATATGAGATAATTTGGATATTGGTGTTTCTGTAGCAATTTCATTGGCAATGTGTCTAACACAGGTATGAGTATGAACATATACATTTAATTATGATTATTTTGTTTCAATTGACATCATTAGGTATTTGAAAGAAATTGATAAATACATTTTTGTTATGCTATAGATTGATGTAAACACTCCTATTAGAGGAAAAAACTCTCTTGATGATGCTGAGCATCATAGACAAGAGCAACTAGACTTCCAATATGTTGTAAGTGTGTATATTATTTTTATATCATTTTAAAATAATATATTTTAATTATAGAGTTTGACATGGTATCTAATTTTATAATTTGTATATAAAGCTAGAAATACAAACAGTGAGGGATGTAGGAGATTTGAACGACACAAGACAACTAGTAATTCAAGGGATCAAGGTTCAATTTCTGGTCGAGCAAAGAGAGGCCGAATGTTTGAATAATTTAGTGTTTTCTACCTATGACGAAGACACTTTTTATGCCTTTACATGGCACATCCATAATGTAATTTGTATGACTATATATTGATGACATTTTGTAGTTTGAGAGACAATGTTGGCATCATGGCATTGTATGACATTTTGATGACATTTGTATTCCTTCATGGATTTATCAAGACTAATGTATGTAAATATTTTATGTGTATTCATAGCTTAAATCATTTTAATGGTTTGTACCTATTCTATGTCTCTATATTTCTTTGTCTCTATCACTATCTCTCTCATATGTACATGGTGTACATAAGGGTTGAATGACATATATATGACATATACATATATGGTGTGCATAAGGGTTGAATGGAATATATGGCATAATATCATACAAGTGTCATGCATGCATCATGAGTGGTGTGCATCAAACTCCTATGACTATGTGCATAGTCTTCTTATTCATAAATCATGGTTATTGACATTCAATCTTGTGCATGATCATGACTTTTATATGAAGGCTAGAATGAAATATATGTCATTGCATTATATGGGTTTTGTTTGAAGGATTTAATGGTATATATGTCATTTTGTTGTATGGGTTATAATGGCATATATTTCATAGAGATATTATGGTTTTTCTGAAAGGTTGCATTGAACTGTTATCATTTTTGTTCATGCATCAGGGTTGGGTGATATTGACTATTGTACACATGACATCATCAAATATTTGTTACAAGTTTACCATTCTTAGAAAAAGCTTCTTCAAGAGTCCAAACATCATTTATGATAGGTGGCAACATCATCTCTAAGGCTTGTAAGGAGAGATTTTTGATGGTCTTGTAAGGTTGTTGAATTTGGCTTTGGAAGGTGCCACCATCATCTCTAGCACTTATTAACATGAGTAGATATGTACATATATGTAATGCTTCATCAAAGCTATTACATTCAAAAGTACCCTATCTATCTCAATTCATTTGTTTATCTCAATTCTATGTCCACACTTTGCATACATGTCTACAAGGGCGGCTACAATTACAACATGTGACAAAGTTCCTATATCCTTCATGCTTTGATGGTTGTCCATACGTTGTTCCAAAGATCCTATTTTGGTAGAGATAGGGAGGATGTTGGCAAAGGTTGTGGAATTTGGCTTTACACTTGCTAATTGCATTTGCTTGAAAGTTTCTAAAGTCTTTTCAACAAATCTATTTTTTGCATATCTTGCAATCATTGCATTCCATGAGAGGACATCTCTTTGTGGTGTTGTATTTAATAGTCCACATCCCTTGTGTATGCTTCCACACTTTGCATACATGTCTACAAGGGCAACTGCAATTACAACACGTGACAAAATTCCTATATCCTTTATGCTTTAATGGTTGTCCATATGCTATTCCAAAGATCCTATTTTGGTAGAGATAGGGAGGATGCTGGCAAATGTTGTGGAATTTGGCTTTACACATGCCAATTGCATTTGCTTGAAAGTTTCTAAAGTCTTTTCAACAAATCTCTTTTTTTGCATATCTTGAAATCATTGCATTCCATAAGAGGACATCTCTTTGTGGTGTTCTATCAAACAGTCCACGTGCCTTGTCTATGCTTCCACACTTTGCATACATGTCTACAAGGGCAATTGCAATTACAACATGTGACAAAATTCCTATATCCTTTATGCTTTGATGGTTGTCCATACTCTGTTCCAAAGATCCTATTTTTGTAGAGATAGGGAGGATGTTGGCAAAGGTTATGGAATTTGGCTTTACACATGCCAATTGCATCTTCTTGAAAGTTTCTATAGTCTTTTAAACAAATATCTTTTTTTCATATCTTGTGATCATTGCATTCCATGAGAGGACATCTCTTTGTGGTGTTTTATCAAACAGTCCACGTGCCTTGTCTATGCTTCCACACTTTGCATACATGTCTACAAGGGAAACTACAATTACAATTTGTGCCAAAATTTCTATATCCTTTATGCTTTGATGGTTGTCCATACCTTGTTCCAAAGATCCTATTTTGGTAGAGATAGGAAGGATGCTAGCAAAGGTTGTGGAATTTGGCCTTACACGTGCCAATTGTATTTTCTTGAAAGTTTCTAAAGTCTTTTGAACAAATCCACTTTTTGCATATCTTGCAATCATTGCATCTCATGAGAGGACATCTCTTTGTGGTGTTCTATCAAATAGTCGACGTGCCTTATCTATGCTTCCAAACTTTGCAGACATGTCTACAAGGGCAGCTGCAATTACAATATGTGACAAAATTCCTATATCCTTTATGCTTTGGTGGTTGTCCATACGATGTTCCAAAGATCCTCTTTTGGTACAGATAGGGAGGATGATGGCAACGATTGTGGAATTTGGCTTTACACGTGTCAATTGCATTTGCTTGAAAGTTTCTAAAGTCTTTTCAACAAATCCATTTTTTTCTATTGTACTTCATTGGTCTACTCTCTTCTTATACTGATGACCTTCTACATCTCTGATAGCAACTCCTTCCTTGCATTTGCGAAGGCTTCTAACTCTTCTACAAACCCTAATCAACTAGGCTTCTTTCATTGTTTGACAAGTCACTCTAAACCTTTGACATGGTGATGATTTTGATAATGTCTCTTTACTCTTGTACAATCATCTCTTGGTGCCTTACCTCTGCATCCTAGACTTGCATGCCTTGAAAACACTATATTTATGCTTATTATGGATCTTGGCATGCAATTCATGATAAATCTGAGTGGATACTTGAAGGAATCGGGACAACATACATCTTTTCAATTAGGAGCATTACTAGGACAACAATTGGTTTGATCTTCATGATCTTCATGTTCATTTGCAGGCTTTGACATTTGTTATCTATTGATTAACCTTCATGCATGTATATTTTCAGAGATCTAATGAGTTTCTTCTCCCTTTGTGTTTGTAGAGATTGGAATCATCTAAAAGGAGCCATGGGAGATCCTGTAAATATAAAATTTGATTGCCATAGTGGAAACTTATTAAATCTTAAGTACCATGATTTACCTAGGGTCACCTCAAGCATACATTTTATGCAATCCTAACTTCTAAAGGAATGATGAACAGTTAGAATAGTAGACACATTGTTATTGGAACCACATAAAATCTTAAAGAATAGTTTCATACAAAGATCAAAGACAGCCCTAGGTTGACTATCATGTATCAAAGGAATTATTGACTTGCTAGAGGATACTTATACCCTATCGTTATGAATGTGAAGTCTACAAGTAGGGAGTGTAGAAGAGAGAAAGAAGAGGACTATCATAATGAAGAGACAATTGTGTTGGTAATCAGAGAGTAGAAATCCTAAATTAAGAAGGGAAGACAATCCCATCAAGTCAAGCATGTCATTCCCACATAAAGACAACCCTAGCAAGGCCAATAGACCAAATACATGACACAGTACACTTATGGACAAGCATGCAATCATGAATTAGTCTTAAAGTCAAGAATGTGATAGTCATTAGTAATAAGGCAATCACTTAGCTTTGGGACTGTTATCACGTCATTTAAGTCTTCTCCCAAACCTAGTCAGTTGCTCATCAAGAAATGGATATTCATGATAATCAGAACTCACTCACATATCATGTAAGGTAACAACCATAGGATAGTGTGGACTATAATGGGGAGCCAAATCACATGTCAATTTAGTCCTAGGTAAAGAAAACTGTCCTTATTAGAAAAGATTACTGTTTTGTATCTCAGACCAAGGGTTGCACAAAGGAATGTTGCAAGTTTACATTAGTAATGCATTAAAGTGACTTCATTGACATAATGGGACAATCAAATGCCATGCTACCATCTTACTACGATGCTCTAATATGAGGGTGAGATTGTTATATGATGAGAAAAGCTTCCATTAGGGGGGATCTAGCAATTAAAAAACTAGTCATATGATTGCTAGGACAGTCATCAAGGTCCTAAGAGTATTTACTATTCATCATACCATTATTCACATTTTAGCATTATCAACACATATTAGGATAGTGTTGTCCCAGCAAAACATAGAAGGCTGTTATAAAGATCTTAGAACACTCATCTTATAAATGTACAGTTATATGCAAATGGTAGCAGTCATATGTCAAGCTTAGAATGGTCATATCAACCTAAGGACTACTTGATCTTACCCAAAAGATCTACCATAATGTCAAATTGTTGTCGTGACAACCTCAAAATCAGTCATGGCACTAAAAATAGTCATGAAGATAGCATGCTAGGACAATCATCAATATGCCATAAAATATTTATCATATTGCCTAAGATGTTGTACCAAACCATTATAGACTTCCATACATATCCAAATGACTATCATGAGCAACAAAGAACTGTCATCAAGCAATTTCAGGTATCAAATTCACTTATGACAACTCTAACAACTAAAGAGCAGTTTTGATAGTTGGAAAGTGTTATAACAACGGTAAAGAGCTATCATTAGTGCCTACAAAACATTCTATGAACAATCAGAGCAGGCATAGTGCATATCCATATTATCATCTTGGCAAACAAACATTGACATCATAACTCTATTATACACTCTGAGAAAGCTGTTAGGGCATTAACACAATCAGTGACCATTGGGACAGTAACTAGGACTATCATTTACAAGATTTGACCTAACCTAGCCCCTCCAAAGATAGTCAACATCCAAAATTTAGAGATTTCACATGAAAAAAATCAAGTTATGCCAATAAAGAAAAACAATATCAGGAGTTTAGACAAGGACTATCAAGCTAGCCACTAAGGATATTGGTGACTTACTAGGCTATCATGTTGCAGGAAAGACTAGCATATTCAAATAAGGGCATTAAAAAATGTCATGGACAATCATATTGTGCAACTAAAGATAGTCACTTCCCATCCTAGAACTATTATCAAGATCCAAAAGCTGGAGGGGACAGTCAATTCACTAGAACATTGTTATGAACCTTGGGGAGGCTACTAGTCACATTAGAGGAAATCATGTCCTTAAGGACTGTCATGCAAATAGTAAGGCTACCTCATTAATAACCTACAACAATAAAAGGATTGTCACAAACAACATTGGGACTTCCATCAAGATCCCATGATGGAGCCCATGAAGATGACTGACACCTCATCAAATAACACCAAGGATGGCAGCCAATTGGCACTTGCAACTCTAGAACAGTCATAAAGGTAGCCATTATGACTTCTAGGAGAGAAAATTTTCTTTCCATATCTTGTGGGGCCAAATGAACTATGCCAATGCATTGGGGTGTGTGGGTAAATGCTAGGGGAGGTCTCATTTTGTGTGCCAAGTATCCCAGTCATTCGAGGCAGCAGGACAAAGTCACTTAAGATCTATAAGAGCAAAAAACTACAAAACTATGACAGAGTAGTTCTCAAAATTCATGGCAGTTGAGAATGTTTCGTTTATACCTACATGTGCATGTGGGGTTCATCCACAATAACCTCTCTCAGTTTTTGTCAACTCCAATCTGTTTGACCATGCTGAAGTCAAATGCATTCTTGTAAAATGCTTCAGTTTCATGCAGTGGAAAGGTGTTAGGAGTGAGATTTTGCATTCCACGGCTCATGAGGCCGAACTAACTACACCAACACATCAGGGTGGATGGGTAAATGCTAGGGGAGGTCTCATTTCTTGTGCCAAGTGTCCCAGATGTTCAGAGTAGTAGGCTACCAGCAAAGTCACTTAAGATCCCTAAGAGCAAAAAATTGCCAAACTATGATGGAGCAGTTCTCAGAATTCATGGTAGCTGGGAATATTTTGTTTAGACCTATAGGTGCACATGGGGTCTATCCACAATAACCTTTCTCAATTTTGGTCAACTCCAATCTGTTTGACCGTGTCAAAGTCAAATGCATTCTTGCAAAATGCTTCAGTTTCATGCAATGGAAAGGTGCTAGGAGTGAAATCTTTCATTCTACAATTCATGGAGTTGAACAGATTGTGACAATGCATCAGGGTGGGTGGGTAAATTCTAGGGGAGGTATTGCTTCATGCACCAAGTGTCCCAATCATTCTCGGCTACAGGCTACCAACAAAGTCACTTAAGATCCCTAAGAGTAAAAAACTGCCAAACTATGACGGAGCAATTCTCAGAATTTGTGGCAGCTGGGAATGTTCTATTTGGACCTACAAGTGCATGTGGGGTCTATCCATAATAACATCTCTTAGTTTTATTCAATTCTATTCCATTTGACTATGCCGAAATCAAATGCTTTCTTACAAAATGCTTTAGTTTCATGCAGCTCAACCTTGTCAATAGCCATATTTTTTGTTCTATAGCTTGTGGAGCTGAACCGACTGTACCAACGTGTCTGGGTGGGTGGGTAAACGTTGGGGGAGGTCTTGTTTCATGTGGCAAGTGTCCCAGTTGTTCCCGACTATAGGCTACCAACAAGGTCACTTAAGATCCCTAAGAGCAAAAAACTACCAAACTATGACATAGAAGTTATCAGAATTCATGGTAGATGGGAATGTTCTATTCATACATATAGGTACATGTGGGGTCCATCCATAATAACCTCTCTTAGTTTTGGTCAACTCCAATATGTTTGACCGTATCGAAGTCAAATGCATTCTTGTAAAATGCTTCAGTTTCATACAATGGAAAGGTGCTAGGAGTGAGATTTTGAATTCCACAACTCGTGAGGCTGAACCAACTATGCCAACACATCTAGGTGGGTAGGTAAATTCTAGGGAAGGTCTCATTTCTTGCGCTGAGTGTCCCAGCCGTTCAGGGCAACAGGCTACCGACAAAGTCACTTAAGATCCCTAAGAGCAAAAAACTGCCAAACTTTGACGGAGTAGTTCTCAGAGTTCCTGGTAGTTGGGAATGTTCTATTTGGACCTATAGGTGCACGTGGGGTCCATCCACAATAAGCTCTATCATTTTTGGTCAACTCGAATCCGTTTGACTGTGTTGAAGGCAAATGCATTCTTGCAAAATGCTTCAGTTTCATGCATTGGAAAGGTGCTAGGAGTGAAATCTTTCATTATACAACTTGTGGGACCGAACAGACTATGCCAACACATTGAGGTGGGCGGGTAAATGCTATGAGAGGTCTTGTTTTGTGTGCCAAGTGTCCCAGTCATTTCTGGCTACAAGCTATCGGCAAAGTCACTTAAGATCCCTAAGAGCAAAAAATTACCAAACTATGACGGAGTAGTTCTCAGAATTCATGGTAGCTAAGAATGTTCTATTTGGACCTATAGGTGTACATGGGGTCTATCCACAATAACCTCTCTCAGTTTTGGTCAAATCCATTCTGTTTGACCTTGTCGAAATCAAATGCATTCTTATGAAATGCTTTAGTTTCATGCAGTGCAACCTTGCCAAGAGCCATATTTTTTGTTATGTAGCTTGTGGGGCTAAACCAACTATGCCAATGCATTGGGGTGGGTGGGTAAATGTTAGGGGAGGTCTTGTTTCATGTGCTTGGTGTTCCCTTGTCATTGATATCTAGTACTTAAGCTATCCAAATGCAATCTAATGCAATCATCCCACAATAAAACCATACCCTCCAAAATAAAAAATCCAAAAAAAAAAAAATTCAAAATATCCCCAAAAATCCAAAAACAATGAAAAATCTAAAAACACCAAAAAAAATCAAAAAATTACAAAAATCCCAAAAATAATCCCACAACATCATCACAATCACCCAAATCATCCAACACATCATCTTCCAACATCATCAAAATCACCCAAATCGTCCAACACATCATCTTCCAACATCATAACATCTCTCCTCAATCATCCCACATCATCATCACAAATTAGAATTACATATTATCACCACCTGCATCTTAATGTGCCTTGATCCCGTGGATACAGGGTATGTAGGTAGTCTAGAATACGAAGGAAGTTTCTAGTACTTAGTTACATAAGATACACCCATCCAACCCATTTGGACGGTCCCTATTTACTAAGCTTACACTAAATCCAAATGCAATATCCCAAGCATCGCATTACCGATCAAAGCAATCATACCTTAATAAAAATCATCAACTATCAAATCAACACCAACCACAACTTGTAACCATCATATCTTGCACCAATCCAATAACATCAACCATCAATATCATCCAGCGGTTCCTACCTTAATGGATATATCGTTCCTACAATAGGTAGAATCCATCAATCATCATCCATCTTGACAAGAGATACAATGGCTATTTGTTTGGTTTGTTGGTCTTTTGGTTTTTGACTTTTATCTTTTGTCCTATTCGAAGATCACATCAAAACTACCTTGATCTCACTATATCATGGTATGTGGTGAAAACATCTAGAATGGGGCATAGTCTTGCTTTTGTATGCTGTGCTTGTGGGTGGTTCTCATTACTCCAAGCTAGTATTCATATCTTGCGGATCATAGGGTCGATTCTAGCATATTGATCTCCTTTTGCATCTAAGGTTCTTCATATCTTTTGTGTACTAAGGGCTTATGCTATGAGTCCCCCTCCCTCATCTAGACAAGGTTGTACTATCTTGGGCATGCATGGGATCACCCTCTTGTTTGCTTGTCTAGTCCATGTAGATGTTGGATAAACATCATCACACTGGTCTCCTATACCTTGGTGAAAATATCCACTTTGCTATAACAAACCTAGGATTGATCTAAATCATTTTTAGCACAATAATCATCCATTTCCAATCCATCTATCATCTAATCATCAATTCATCGTCAATATTTCATCTCACCCTTGTCCTCTAACCACTTCAACCAATCTGTTCCATCCATTTTGAGAGCACACCTGTGTTCTTGCAACCTGCTTGTCCTCTTGAGGGGGCATCACTCTTACCAATCATCCCTAAACCTTACCCTATTCTTCTACACCAAAACCTTTTTCTATCCAATTCAACTCTATATTTTAACTTCTTTGAAATAATGTTACTTAACCGCAACACCATTTCAAAGAGGGGCAAATGTAGACACCTAAAATTGACTTGCTTCGCAAACTAATTTCTCGTATCTCTACACCACCAATTATCCCTCCTATTAATTAAATAAATTTATTTTATTTAATTAATTCATCCCTAATCATCTATCCTTAACCATTTATCCATCCTTTGTGATCAATTAATTCATTTAATTTATCACTATACCTTACAATACTATCCCTCATTAATTAAATAAATATTCTTAATATTTATTTAGTTAGTTTGTCCATCTCCCTAATCCTTATTAATTAAATAAATCATACTTATTTAATTAATCTACCCTACTAATCAACCTAAACCTAGCCTAGTTGATTAAATAACAATTATTTAATTGGCTTCCCTAGCCTACCTATCCCCTAGACCTAAATTAATTAAGCTAAACACTTAATTAAACCTTGCTTAACCCATTCTCCCAAACACTTTGAATAAAAAACATTTTTTTATTCAAAGGGTCACATCTTCGTCTTACACATGTAAGTGTACATGTGTCCTTAACCTTCCCACTTGTCCTAGTCTCCATTAATGGAACTCTTCCCCATGAATGGAACTCTTCCCCATGTTAATGGAACTCTTCCCCATGTGAATTAAAAATTCACATCTAACTTGTCATATCCAACTCTTCCCCCAAAATAATTTTTTAATTCATTTTATTCTCATCGCCCTTCCCTATGTGAATTTAAAATTCACAAATAATGGGAGCCATCTAATCTAATTGACCAAATCTTAGCCTTTGATCTCTCTTGTCCAACCCTCTTGTGACACTTGTCACAAGACTATGTAACTCCAATCCAAACCCTAATCCTCAAGCATTCCTATCCATTGATCTAAACTTTCAATCCTCACCCTCCATCCTTTTTACCAAAAATCTATAAATAGAGCTCTCACCCAAAGCCATTTGGACAAACTTCTTCATCATATCATAACTATGCCCAAATTTCTATCAAATCTCCTAATCTTACCATCATAATGCCAAAATCATTCTAGCCTCTCTATCCATATCCAATCTCCATCTAAATCCTTTATCAAATCGATCACTATCCTCATCAAACCAACATTGTGTTAAAAGCTAGAGCAATCCACATTTTCTACATACAACATTTGGGTAAAGCTAGAGTGTTTGGGTGTAACACTCTCCACCTTATCAAGGAGTAAGAAGAACTTGAGGTATATTTTGTGTGTTTTCATGCATTTTATTTGTGTTTTTAACCTCTAAGATTCCTCTTGTCTTCACTAAGAATAGACATTATCATCAATATCAACTTCAAGAGTTTGAAGGTTTGCTAACACTTCTTAGTATAATGGAACCACTTGCCTTTCCTCTACAAAAAAGTTACAGGACTGGATATCCTAGAGAATCCTACTACATATCTCTGATCTTATAACTAATGAACCTCGCAAAAATATGCACTTTAAGAACATTTATGGGTATTGGCCATTCTATTATTGTTGTAATATTAGATGGATTAATAAAATACTCTTTGTTGAGATAATATGACCCAAATAATGTACCTCCTTCTAAAAGAAACCACACTTTAAAAAATTCTCATACAACTTGTGCTCCCTAAGCCCCTACATTACCGATTGCAAATGCTTAACATGCTTCTTATTCTTATAATAAATTAACTTATCATAAAATAATATGATTAAAAATCAAACTAAGTCATCATTAAATATGTTATGCATCAATTTCATGAATACAACAAGAGCATGGTCAAACCAAATGGTACACTTGTAGTGCACATGCTGAATTCAAATTTCATCTTATGGTTATCTTCTGCTTTAATCTTGAGCTAATGATACCTAGACCTAAGATTGATCTTGGAAAACATTATTTCTCTTCTCATTTGGTTGGATAAATCATCAATCCTAAGTGGGGATACCTATTTTTTAATTTTTTCCTTGTTGAGCATCATGTAGTCTATACACACACAATCTTCCATCCTTCTTAACAAATATAACTAGAGCACCCTAAGATGACACACTAGGTCCAATAAATCCTAGCTCTAGCATTTCATACAACTGTCTTTAACTCAAACAACTCTAAGATTGTCATGCAATATGGATATTTAGAGATAGGCTCTATACTAGGAAGTAATTCAATGGTGAAGTCAAATTTCCTCTTAGATGCAAGCCCAAGTAACTCATTTGGAAACACATCCCAAAAGGGAAACAAAAAGTGGTAATCTTCAAATATAGGTTCTTTATCCCATCAATCATAACCATGAATAGTTGACAACCTTTTCTTTGTGATCTCTCCAATTGCATTACACTAGTTTTCTAAGGCTAATAATTCTTGGTATACGATGTTGCATCACTACATTTCCTAGGTCGTTAACACATTCAGTTGACTTGGTATAACATTCAACCTTTTATTTAGGTTTAAAAAATCAATTGGTTCCTAGTATTATATTATATGACCCTAAATGTTCTTCATATAAATTTACCTAGGTCAAGGTACAAGTTAGATCAATTTTGGCTTCAAATAAATAATTCGCCACCAAATGGATATTGATTATTCCCATAATTCATTTAGTTAACTTGTAGCAGTATAAATCATGGGGAAATAGTGGAAGAAAGAAACAGATAATAGGGAACATGATGAGCATAACATGTACGTGACATGGATTTAATCTAGAGAAAACCCAAATGGGTGAAAAACACCAAGAAGACTATGCACATTAGTATCCCATTCACTATGATAGTGCTAATACATGGAGATTGTCAATTTAAAGGTCTAATTGGGGATGTAGTATATTATTATAGTTGCCTCTATTCTCCACTTAGTTCTGTAGAATTTACAGGACCTTATTTTCTCTTCATCTTTGCCTTAGCAATCTAGAAAAGTGTGTCTCTATAGCCAACCAAATTCCTTCATCCAATTTTTTTGTATTCTCTTATACCCCTATGTTTTCTTACCAAGGAAGATTGATGGTTATCTTAGAATGGCAATAGACACCTTTTTCCATCTACCCTCTCTTGGGAATATTGGCAATTGAATTATAAGACAATGATCATCCATATAACTACCATAATTTGTTTCCTAATAGTGAACACCCATCTAGTCTGCCAATCATTTCATAACAACCCTACTAATGTGGACAAATGAGAGACTAATAGCAAGAGGGAATGTCCTCGATGTCATGGCCCAAGCATAATGGTTAGCCTACCAAATTACACAAGGTGGAATCTACCTAGCTAGCATCGCCCAAATACTAAGATGACACACACAACCAACATCAATCTACCTCTTCAAGGCAAGTTGGCTTTGTTCATTTTTTTGCCTAAAAGGAGCTCTTAATAACTACAACTCACCTAAAACTAATATACTATCATGAATATATACATGGGTTAATTCCACATGCAATATGATAGAATTTTGAACCACCATCAAGTCACTTGTAGCATTGATGTCCAAACATACTCTCACTATCCTACTTTATTGATACTTACAGTAGCATTACAAAAAGTGATATGAATTTCCTACACTAACAATTATAGTAAAAGGAAACACTCCCACTTGCTCTCCTTAACAATCTCATGCTAATTAGAAGTCCTATGAACACATATGGAAACCAATTGAACATCTATAGTAGCTAACTTAACACCTGTAGCATTTTTTGTTCATCTATAGTAGTCTATTGACACTTGAAACAAGCTATACTATGCTTGTAGAAACTAATTGGACTCTTGTAGTATCTGTGTGATCCTCTATAGCATTGCTATATATAACTTGCACCTTACCACCAATGTGTTGTACCTACTTAGGAAACCCACAAGATACAAACTTCTCAAACAAGTTTTGGGATCACACCTCCCTATCCAAGGGGATTTTGGTCCCCAAAATCTTTAAAAAATAAATAGACAAATTTGAAAATTGAAAAACTCTCAATCTACATGCCTTTTAAAAGTCCTTCTAAATATGGTTTGGAATCACCAAATTCCAATCTACTCTTCTTGCATATGCAAACCAATCATGGAGACCAACCTGTCCTATGATCGATCCACTTGCTGCATTAACAAAATTAAAACTAAAAGGAAGGAAAAAATTTCTCACCTTTGTGTATTCCACTTGAGCCTTATGCTCTTCATTCTCCTCAATTTTAACATGCTTGTTTCCTTGTGTTAGCCATGTACATCACCACACTTGCTTTGCTTGAGCTCATTGTCTTATGTTATGTTGAGGCTTTATAACAACCTTTCCAAGTCCATGTTGTCTGTCATTCATTGGGGAACTAAACTATCTGATAACATTGATTAGCCTTGTAGTACTTGAGGTACTAGCAATGACAAGATTGAATCTACCAGCATAAGATTTCACATAAAAACTCTTGCCTTTTAATCAAAGCCTATACCATTCTTGTTCCTGAGGTATATAGCATCCTACAAGTGCAAATAAGGACTACCAAAAATTACATCACATACCTCTAATGGCACAATATCCAACATCACTCCATCTTTGTCCTTTGAATCTAGACTAAATGCCAACTTATATTGCTTGGTTACCTACATTTCCATTATGTATTGCAACCATCAAGATAAATATGGATGTGGGTGATTCATAACTTCCAATCCCAATTCATTGACAAAATTATAAGAAACAAGATTTGATTGTGATAATGAGTCAAAGAGAGCATTAAACCTCTTACCTTTCACTTTAACCCTTGCATGGAATAATTGTGTGTGTTCTTCCACTCCATGAGAGCCACCACCATTCTTTGGAAATCCCTTCTTGAGTGTGGCACAAGAGATGTGTATCCATTATCATCAAAATAATCTCCATGAATTTCTATGCCCTTTCCATGTAAATGACATTTTTTATTTCACCCTTCTAATTAGAAGGAGCCAACTTGGGATGTGGCTTCTAGCACTTCTCATCCACATGGGCATCTTTGTTACAATGTGAATAGAAAGGCTTACCTCTACTTTTTCCCTTTGAATATAGTGGAATTAACATTCCTCTTATTCATCCCTTTGTTTGCATCCTTATTTTTGGTACCACCACAATGTTGCTCATCACCATGCTTAGTTTTTATGGAAATAGTTTCCCTTTTTATCCAACTCAAGGTAGTATGCATGAGCACATGCCTCATCTATATTCCAGGGCTTAGCCATGAAAACATACCTCTTCAAGTGTTGAAATAGTCCTCATACATATTTCATGAGCACTTATTTATCCATAGTGTCTTTGTCTATTTGGACTACCCTCTTTCTAAATTCACTAATTTAGGCTTGTACGCTTTGTCCTTGCCTTTGTCTCAAGTAATTTCATTGCATTAGTCCCTCTTCTTCATGGTATATAAGATACAATTATTTATGAAATATCCTCTTATTTAGTCTTCCCACTTTGC
The DNA here is from genome assembly GCA_027924645.1 of Cunninghamia lanceolata. Classification (NCBI taxonomy): domain Eukaryota; kingdom Viridiplantae; phylum Streptophyta; class Pinopsida; order Cupressales; family Cupressaceae; genus Cunninghamia; species Cunninghamia lanceolata. The sequence continues at coordinate 926,795 of BSBN01002024.1, read as the reverse complement.
AATTGGTGTCACTTTCCTCATTTCCAACAAGTGTGTTTAGCTCTTAGACCATGTGAGAACATGCTTGAAAAGTTTTAATCTTGAAAAAGAAGTATACTAGTGTGGGATAATTGATGCAAACAAAATTATACCTCCATTTTGGATACCCATTAGTCTAGATTTTTGGTGCTAATCTCACCATCATATAATTGTATGTCAATTTTTACCTCTACTTTAAAGAACCATCCCTTAAAGGACTCACCTTATTCCATTTTTGCTCTTTCTAAATCACCTTCTTCAATATTATCTTTTGGGACTCCCATTTTAGAGATAAGGACCAACATCATACTTTCCAAGACAAGGACCAACATCATGCTTTCCAATCTATCTAACTTCTTAAAAATCAGGACCCTAGCAACATCCTCCTCTAGTTTTAAAAATCCATTTCCCTTATCTTCCTCTCTTATCATTCAAACTCTCCTCAACCTCTTTCTAGATTCAATTTCAAGTTTAAAAGGTAGTAAATCTTTACTACCACTTGACCTTGTAGTAGGCATCAACCAAACATAACCTACAAACTCAAATGGATAGCTATGGAAATTATGACTTTGATACTACTTGATCCATAAAACTTTAGGTTGATAACCCTAGAGTTGCATCAACAATAGATCCTCCTAAGTTAGATTTCTAATCACTACTTACAATAATCTACCCTAATGCATTTGATTAACTTGCAACAATATTAATCATGTAGAAACAATGAAAAATGAAACAAATAGTAGGGCACACAATGAGAATAACACACATGATATGAGTGTCATTTGGAGAAAACCCAAATGGGTGAAAAATTCTAGGAAGGGTATGCACATTAGCATCCCATTCAATATGATAGTGTCAATACATGGAGATTGTTAATTTAATGGTATTATTGGGGCTACAATCAATTCCTATAGTCACCTCCATTCTCCACTTTTCTCTTGACAAGTTTGTAGAACCCTATGAACTCTCTTCATCTTTACCTTAGCAATTTGGAAAAATGTGTTTCTATATCCAATTAACTTCCTTACAATCTATTTCCACATCTTATCTTATTCCCTTATATTTTCCTTGCCAAGGAAGATCAACATTTATCTTGGAATGGCAACAACCACCTTTTTCCATCTGCCCTCTCTTGGGAATATGGGCAATTACCTTATAAGGAAATGGTGTCCATGTAACTACCAATAATCAGTTTGCTCTAGCAATGAACATCCACCCAGTTTTCCAATCATTTTATAATGGCCCTATTGACATGGATAAAGGAGCGATTGTTGCCATGAGGGAATTTCCTAGATGTCATAGCCCAAGGATAATGGTTAGTCCATAAGGTGGCACCTACCCTAGCTAGCATCACCTAAAGACTAGGATGACACACATGACCAACATTATGTTGGCTATGCAAGCTAAACATCCTTTGTCCATTCTTCTACCCAAAATGAGCTTCTTACCACTACAACTCACCTAGAACCTATCTACAACCATGAAGATATGCATGGGTTGACTCCATGTGCAATATGATAATGTTTTGAACAACCATTGAAAGATGCTTGTAGCATCCATGTTTTGAGGAACTTGCCAAGGTTTGGTCATGTTCAAGTGATGATGTAATCCTCATGCAATGCCCTTTATTATTGTATCTTTAATGCTTTCTAATGATTCCCCAATGTGTCAAAATGAATTAGGGCTTGTCCTACATAATTTCAAATGGTGTGCAGTTCAAGTTCGTACATAACGAATAGTAGGAGGGGGCCAACATGAACCCAATTTAAATTTCTGAATTTTTAAAAGGTTAGAATCAATTTTACACCACAATTTTAAACCAGATAGGTGAATGAATAATATAAGAATCAAGACCAATCTCTATAAATATGTAGAAGTAGAATCAAACTAAGTTTAAAGAATGTACCAACTTTTATGAAAAACATGCCACTTGTATCCTAACATGAACAAAATCCTTTAAAAAAAAAAAAGAGGAGGAGGTGGGGGCACAAGGTATGCAATTTTAACCGTTACTATACACATATATACTTTTGAAACAGCTAATTACCCCATGCCCATTGTTTAAGAAATGGGGAATTCTGAGAAGTAGCAATCCATTGTGAAGGGGCGTTGATGCATGCAGACTTCACGTGGGTTTGCCTGCGACGGTATCGGCCCCCACGTTATAAACGAAGTAATTTGATTACAATAATGGTAAACCCAAAAAGAAAATTCCATGCTTGTCATGTTTAGTTTCTTAGAATGCAAGAAATTGTTTTGTAAAGATCCACCGTTTGGCACGGCGCAGAGGGAGTTGATAATGATAAAAGTATGTATAAACAATTGAGCATAGTGACAGGACAAATCTGGTTGTGGCCCTGTGGGCATTGCCAGTTCTTTTCTCGGAAAGGCAAGACCTTTTTGTCTGCATGCACGAGTTGCTGATTACGACAATAAACGGCTTATATCTAGTTGCATATGCCATTAAAACATTGGATCCCCTGCAATATATGTATGGCTATGGGTTTTTCACTTTTTATTATTATATATTGTTTCCCCATGAACATGGTGGTGACCTTCACAGTTTTGTAAAACTAATACATACATCATGCTGTAGATTGTAAGTTCCGCTGTTTTAGATGTAGAAAGAAAAACTAAGAAAGCAAATACTGTATACTGTTTCAGTGTAAAATTTGTTTTCTTATTGCAGACGTGAAAAGTGCAATTTTATACTTTTCTTCATTTCTTGATTTAACTTTTATTAATTTACCCATCTTGGACAGAGTCATGAATACTACTGCCTCCCCTTTTTTTAAAATTTAAATTTTTCTATTTTAAGGTTGACAGACTTAAGATTTGATTATTATTTTAATGTGGGCACCAAAAGTTTGAATTATGCATTTAGGGTTATGTATATAAAGACATTATCCTAGGACACTTTCACAATAAAGAATCAATGATGAATTAGATATCACAAAGTATCAAGGATCATTTTCTCTTTTGCAAGAATCAATCATTAGTCTTCATCTAGTAACATTGTGCATCAACAACCAACTACAATCAAGCAATTGACATCCATTGTCAAGGCACACTCTAAAGACATCTTCAAACATAGCCACTCATCGACTTGCATCGAGCTTCAACAAGAATCAACAATCAACTTAGTGGCATCCATTGCCACTCCTTATCTCTTTTATAATTGTTACTTAGTATCAGGGCCTAACTAAAGCACAATGAAGTTCTGAGCTTCAATCGTTGCATAGTAAGTCCCATGATGCTTCTTAGCACCACCAAGTTCTTCTTCAAATATACATCAAGCAAATATGTTTTGTAAGTACCAAAGGTCTAATTCTTCTTAGGACACAATCATGTCACCTAGATAGAATCACACCACCTAGATAAATGGTTGGCATGATTGCATCCCAAACTCTCAGTTTTTTAGTTCTTAGACATCTTAGCTCTCTAACCTAGAATTTAGTTCTAGATTTCATGTATCAGTCATTTGTCACAACATACCATCAGTCAAAGTCCACCTTTAGTTGATTTATGGTTACGCCACTCTAATTCCATCTTGTTTGCATTTCAACACGTCTAATTTTGGTCTCAACTATTTACTTTAGTCAATTAATCACACTTAGTTTTATCAATATAGCTAGGGTTTTAAGTTGCATTTGATTTATAAACCTTTATCTATATATTTATAGAGGTTATTTATTTTCCTCATTTTGGTGAACCCATAACTTGCATGCTTATCCCTTGGGGTTACAAATTTCTATTTTTTTCTGAATATCAGATCTATGTGATTTGATTTTTACCATTATTCTTCAAATTTATTTTCTCATTATGATTTTAATGCTTTACCTAGGGTTTGGACCTTAGTTGATTATCACTTTTTGGATCACCCATTATGTTCTTGACATTACTATATTTTAGTCATGGCTTGTAATCAACCCTTATCCTTGGCTTATGTTCATTCCTATATCAAATATCTTCATGTGTTTTCACAATTTGTTACATCTTGACACTTGATTCTTAAAGACATCATATCATTTTATTAGAAGTATAGTGCTCCATGCTCCATGAATGCATTGGTTCATAATGTCTATAATTTCTCATTTTTATAGAGCTTGTTAGCACCTTTCTCTCCATGCTAGAGCATCTCACTTCATTTACTCATTAGCTCCATGTTGATTTTAGTCCTTTGACTAATGAAGGTGATTATCACTTGAGTACATTTATTTCTTCTCATGATATGTCTAATGAGGAGGTACATGATGCTTGCATATGTGATGTGTCTTCTTTGTTTTCACCCTCACAATATGTTTATTTGTTTCATGATGATAACTTTCAAGAAACTCATTATGCACCCAATGATATTATTGATGCCTCAAGTTTGATGATGGCGTGGTTCTTGTTTCTAGTGAATGTATTGTTTGTGAACCAATACTACATACATTTAGTGTCTTACCCCTAACTTTCATTAATACATCTAGAGATCATGGTTCATGTGATGATGTTATTACACTTGGTGATTCTTCTTCTTCTTCCTTGTTTCTTGATGATTTATCTAATGACGACCTTCATGATGCTTGTTTACTTCATGGACATGATTTACATTTTTTGTCATAATGTTGCTATGGCTAAAAATGATAATCATTATTCACAAGTAACAAAGGATAATTATACAAATGTTGTAAATACCTTAATGTCTCATGATGTTTTGGATCCTACTCTTTGTATTTCATAAATCAGCAGGGAACCAATGATCGATGGTTTAGTGGAGATACAATGCATATTTATATGTTAAATCATTCTCATTCCCATGTTACGTTCACATGCATGATGATGCTTTTCTAATGTCTAGATTTAGAGAAATTTTGATTGATGAGGACTTACTATGGTTTGATGTGTCTCATTCTTCTTATAGTGCATTCACTCCTCTTGCATGTTGCTTTATTGAATACTTTAGTAACTACCCTAGACTATGCCTACATAGTGACACAAACTTCTACCCCTCTAGTGGCCATTCATTAGGAGGTTTTATGGGTACAGTTATGCTTTCTAATGATACATTGTCTTTAGATGCCCATCATGAATCTCTTGAGGAACATCATTCTTCATCTCTTGGGGAGCATAGTAAACATGATTATCATTTTGCCCCTCTATATATCCCATTATCCAAATGAGGCTACATATCATGGTAATGTTGTCACTTCTTCTCAATTGCAAAGTTATCCAAGTAAAACCAAAGGAATTTAAAACTCTCACTAGATTGGTGGTTCCTCCTCATATAGTGTCACTACTTCTCCTAAAAAGCTTATAATCTTACCTCCCATCAAGCAAGTTGATAGATTTAGACATATCCCAAAACACTTTGATACTAACACTTTTTGTCATTATCATAGGATGTGTGTATGTATACTATGGATGTGTGCATTACATTAAAGCACAAAATGCAAGATCTTATTGAGAACAAGGTGATTCAAGTAGAGGATATCAATGACAAATTAAATCAACTTATAACACCTCCTCATGATAAAGTAGAAGTGAATAAGAAGGATCCTTCCAAGCCTAGTCGTGAGGAGCATCATAAATCCAAGGAAACACATCAAACGTCAATGTTACAAATGAAGATACCAAACAACATGACAATAAAGAAAATGTTTACATATAGGTGAGCATCAATGACCTAACATGTGGTGCTATGATGGTTGACCTTAGTACTCTAATCAAACAGCAAAAGAAACAAAGGTTGTCAAAAGGATCAAAATAAGATAAAATTTATAAAAGATACATCTTAAATTATTCATGATGTATGTGATCTAACAAAAAACATCTACTAAAACATCTCCACAACAAGGGAATTAAACACAAGTCCACCTTTAAATATAATATTTGTGCACAAAGAGGCACATTACCACCCTCTCCACATGCACAAACATGGCATCTTAGGGGATGCCCCCAAGGGGGCATTGTTGTCTTATGGAACATCTTTTTAGGCCTCATTGACATTGATACATATTGCAATAACATTTTTTTCTATCATCTATTTCCTAACTATCATTTGCTTTGTATGTCATAGGCTATATTTTTCTTGCATGCTTTCACTTGATCTTACCACTTGGGGGGAAGGTGTTATGTCTCTTTGAAGGTTTTATATGCTCATACTTGCTAGATTATTAAGGGTGAGAATATTTACATCACATATTCCAACACATCAAGGTCATACACATAGGTAAGTACCTTTCACATATGTATTCCCTACTCAATTTTGCATTTACATGTTCACTTATCTTACTCAAATTTTTAAATTAGAATTCTATCTTCACATTCATACACAGTTTTAGTAACAATTTTTCTCTCTTCTCTTCAATTTGAGTGCACTCCTTTATAGTACACACAATTTGAGTGGGTATATTACCTACTAATTATATTTTCAATTCATGTGTAGTTGCACATATGACACACATTTTCTTCAGTTTATCAAATGCTTTGGATCTAAATATTTTATATCATTTTCATCACAATATTTATTTTCTTTATTTCTACTTAGGCATGTATGCCCACTTAGTTTTGTACACAAAAACAAGTAGGGGGGAAATGTAGAGAAGAGAAGTGCACACCCTTACAAGTTTCCCCACTTGTTTCATTCCACTTTGGACCAATGTTTTTATGCATGATTTTAGTGTACAATTTGACTCTTTTGGCATGTTTAGTATCCCCAAGCTTGAACCTAACACTCTAATATGCAATATATCTCAATTCAGAGCCTTCCTAACTTAGTTCCCATTAGTTTTTCCATCTTGGACTAGATCACACCTTACAATTCTATCCCTTGGAATGGATCATAGGTGCAAACACATCCAACTTTCCCAAAATTTAAATTTCTACATTCTAAGGATAACAATCCTAGGATCTAATTGTTATCTATTGGTGTGGGCACCAATAGCTTGAATTATGCATCTAGGGTTATGTATATAAATATGTAATCCTAAGACACTTTCACAATAAGGAGTTAATGATAAATTAGAGATCACAAAGTATCAAAGAGCATTTCTCTTTTTGTAGGAATCTATCATTAGTCCTCTATTAGCACCAGGCATCAACAACCATCAAAAATCAATTGTACAATTAAGTAATTAACATCCATTGTCAAGGCACACTCTAAAGACATCTTTGGACATAGTCACTCATCAACTTGAATTAGGCTAAACAACAAGAATACATGATCAACTAGCAACAACATTCATTTCCACCACACATTGGCATCCATTGCCACTCTTTGTCTCTTTTACTAATGTTGACTTGACCTCAAAGCTTGACTAAGGTGCAAGGTAGGCCGAATCCCACTTCTAAAATCATTGAAAAACCCTAACCCCCTAACCAATTAGCCATTATCCCCTTCAACCATCCAACTACCTCTCAGCCCTTGTTTGACACACTATACAAAGGTGTTGTCACTCTCCCTTGCCTATAGATAATTGTGTTGTCACAAAGACCCCTAGGGTACCACCACTTGAACATGAAACAAGCACTTAACAACACTCCCACTCTCTAATAGGAGAGCCCAAATACACTATGAAGGACACTAATTGTCAACTGACCTTTATCAATAACAAATACATAGCATTGAATGCAAATGTACAGGACTTTGCTCTATCATCTCATTGAAGTACAAAATTTTTCTTTCAATGTGAAGCATATGTTCTTCCCCACTTGCAAGCTTCAAATTAAGAATTTTGATAACACTTGGAGGCCAAATATTTTCCTCCAAATTAATCTTGGAGGATAAAAGCTAGAATTTTCCCTTCAACACATTTGGAAAGAGACTACCTTCTTTTAATCCTCTCATCTTGATGGCAATTAAGCAATATTTCTTGGAGTAGCTCCTTGTATTAATAATCTCATAGTGCAACATGTAGAAGAGCCTTATCATTGATGTTTATTGCTAACCATTATTCTTCAAAATCATCTTATTGGCTTATGTGTTGTTTATGCCTCTAATGGTCATATAGAACAAACTCCCCTTTGGTAGTGGATGGACAACAGTCCCTTGCCTTTTAATTAGATTGAACTAGCAACGATTTCAATACGGTTGAGGGAAAATTTTACTATAGTTGGTCAAATGCACACCTAGACTATATCAAGCTGAGCATAGAGCTTGGTTATCTTGCAAAAATAGCCTCGATATACATGACCCTTTCCAAGTAAAATTTACCAAACAATCCCACCACTAGTACACTTTGTAGATAATTGTAGAGTTGGGCATGATAAAAAGTTTAACCAACTAGATCACTTCTATATTACTCATCATTGTATATATACCTTCCTCTCAAGACCTCTCTAATTGCCTATAATTTTTAGCAACTCTCTCATATCATCGAGCCCTATAATTCTTGATCTATCTCTTCTTGACTAATGAAGATTAAAAAAAACCTTCCTTTCAAGGTGAATGCTACTCATCTTAACAACTAGGATTTTCTACAAGCCTTCAAATCCACTTGATCTATTGCTCCTTAACCTGATAATAGAGCTATATCTGCCTAGAATTTTTAGCAACTCTCTCATATCATCGAGCCCTATAATTCTTGATCTATCTCTTCTTGCCTAATGAAGGTTAAAAAAACCTTCATTTCAAGGTGAATGATACTCATCTTAACAACTAGGATTTTCTACAAGCCCTCAAATCCACTTGATCTATTGCTCCTTAACCTGATAATAGGGAAATTTCGATTACAAGGTGGGAAAATTCCCTTCAAAGATGTACCTCTTTCTTAAGGGCTTATGGTAAGATTATTTCCTAGACTAAAAAATAGGGAAAAGTCTCTTCAAGGACAATTGGGGGAAGGAAGAGAACAACTATATATTATTCCCCTTAATGAAGAACTTCAAATGTCTTTCATTGCTGTGGAAAACAATGTTTAGTAATTTCAAAATTATTAAGGGAGGGGAGATCATAAGCTTTCATTCCTTAATTGGATCAAAGATAGCAATAACAATTCCAAATTTATCTTCCAGTATCTCAATCACAAGCATAAAAAAGAGAAGATTCTATGTATTTCGGATTACAATGGAAGCTTATCCTATACACCTTTAAACATCATGAATCCACAATGTTCAATAATTTCAAAATTATTAAGGGAGAGGAGATCATATTCATTATTTCTTAATTGATCAAAGATAGCACTAACAATTCTGATTTTATCTTCCAATATCTCAATCACAAGCATAAAATAGAGAAGATTCTGTGTATTTTGAATTATAATGGAAGCTTATCCTATACACCTTTAGACATCATGAATGTCTTATATATGCATTGCAAAATCCATCCATGGATGACTAAGCCAATGATGTCCTCCAACAAGAGCTAGTTATTGTTATAAATAAATGCATAACTACCAAGATTAATAAATAAATTATCCTTCACGTGGATCATTTCCTTATTCCATAGAAGCTTGAAAATATTCTCCTTTCCATGGCTAATGAAAAAAAACAAGTATTAATGGACATCCCTTTAAATTATTCAATTTCGTGTGATCTAACATTTTTGAAGAAAAAAATAGGAATCCCTTGGTTTCATCATCAACCAAGGCCTCATAAAACTCATGTACACAAGGGGAAAATCAATGACTATTTTAATGCATGGAGACCTATTACTCTCCTCTACATTTTCTACAAAATGATTGCTAAAGTTAGCACTCAATGCATCAAAACATTGGTTCAAGATTTGTTAGAACCAAACAAACAAGTTTCCTTGGTGGTAGATTTAATCATGACAATTTGATCTTGACATGGGAAATGATTGAATGAGCTCAAAAAACCATAGATGATTCCCTCATTGTTAAGATGGACTTCGCTAAATGTTATAACATAATTGTATGGCCCTTTATTATTAAGATGCTTGGATGGCTTGGTTTTGGTCCCAAGATTATTTGCCAAATTCAATTTGTTTTCTCAAATGCCATGGAAAGGCTCTAGGTTAATGGTTCTCTTATTGCACCCTTACACAACAATGATCAATTCACCAAGATTGCCCCTTGGCTCCTTCTATCTATGTCTTGGATACATATGCTATTAGGTACATCCTTAAGAGATCCCATGACAAGAATATTATCAAATAATTTGCACTCTTGAATGATGCCTATGTATTAAACTCAAACTTTGCAAATGACTATATGTTATTCCTTCATAATAGTGAAGAGGAGGTCGTTAATACCTCAAAATTCTCAATGAACAAAACTAATTTGATTATGATTTGGATAACTCCATCCTATCTTGGTTCTTGGCTAAATGGCATCAAATCAAGCATGGTGAAATCACTAGATATATTGGCATACCCTTTGATTTAATTATTACTCTCAATTATACATGGTGTTGGTTTATGGAAAAAATTTAAAATCAAAAGCTTGTGAGACTATTAAACCCTAGCTTTATGGAATGGCAATGGCTTTCATGATGGGCTCTTAGTTAGTTAGTATTCTCTTTGGTGGTCTAGATAGTTAGATCACCTTCTACATTTTTTTGTTGGTTGAGGTTCCATGGATCCATGCCCTCAATTTTTCCATATGAGATATTTGGGCCATTCAAGATCTTTCTCCAAGGCCACTTGCTCTTGGCTCTCCTAGCTTGAAGCTAAAGAAAAAATTATTTTGAGCAATTAGGATAAGGAATCTTTTCAAGAGATTCTTGATGATGTGACTCCTCATATGTAACAAAAAAAATTGAGGAACTAGATCAAATCATTAGAGCAAGGGATCCGAGCTTTTAATATCCACTTTATTACATAGTTTACCCATGCAATCTAGCCATTCTTGGTGTAAAGACTTTAAATGGTATGTTGAAACCCCATTTCACAATAACACTCCCAACAAAGGATATGAATGGCTCCTCCCACTTGTCAATGATAGAAATGTTTGTTCACCAAGCTATCTAGAATGTCATTCTAGAAGCCAAGCTTGTGCACTTTACCTGATGTACATTCTCTAGCATGGCTTATCTATGGGGGAACACATGGTCCACGTAGGAGTGTTAATTCCCAAGTGTTTATATAGACAAAGACCATCAAACATTTGTTCGGTTCTACAACAGAGCTCGATTTGATTGGTCGTAGATTCATGACTTCTCCAAACCCTTTTGACCTAAGCCATTTACTTGGCATAATGTTCTTCTAGGGAATTGGCCTATGCTTCCTACAAAATTCACATAGATTTGACATACTTTTCGAATGGACATCTTATTTTCTATTTGGAAAGAAAGAAATTATGCTATATTTTCTCATACACTACTTCATAACCAGTTCTCTACTTATAGAAAAGTTATGGTTATCTCTAATGTTTATATATAGAATCAAGTGCAAGCCAACAAGATTAGCTCTTGAGGTGACCTATCTCCAAACTCTAATGGATCACTAGGGCAATGAGCTTTTGATAATTGCTCATGTTCCACCTACCTCGACACCTTGTGCTTGACTTGAGAAATGTTCCTTGTGTAGAGGGCTAAACACGAGACCACAATAATAATTATTGTTAGCACTCTCATAGCCATGGAGGATGGTCTCCTTTGCCTTCTTCTGCATCCTCTTAACAACATGGTTGGGTTAAGCCAAATGTGTAAGATAAATATTTTCACCTTGCTTTGGCTATTTTGCCATATAAGGGGGATGGTCAACCACTTGTGAAACGAGAGGAGTAGAATGAAATGAACAATGGCAATACATTTTGGCAACAAACTAGACCCTTGCAATCACTTCTTGTTACTAGCCTTTTAACTCTTAATACTTAAATCTTTTTAAGTAACTTATAATTTTCCCCATACCACTTGTTTTTTTAAACTAAACCTAATAGATAAGATTTTGGTCCATAATCCCATGCCACCAATAAATCTTTTTTAGGTTAATATGAACATTATTTTAACGAGTTTAGTAACTGAAGTATTGGATCGATGGCTTAGATCAATAACTTGGCAAAAGTTGATAGAATGAAATATAGAGCTAACGAAAAGAAATAACGTGTCGCCAGATTCACAATTGCCGTCAAAAGTTTTTGAACTCTCGTTAAGCAATGTGTGACTTTGTCACACTGAATCATGCCATCATGAAAGGCATTCTTACAACAGATTTTGGACGATAAAAGAGTTTAGAATAGGGGAAATTAAGTTGGATATGTGATTTCCCCATTGAGAGTTTAGATTAGAGAATTAATAAAAAGGTGGTGGAGCAAAATTAGTGTAGAGATAGCTAACGAGTTTGGTACAGAGGTGGAGCAAAATTAGTGTAGAGATAGCCAACGAGTTTGGTATGTACACTTCTGTACCAATTTGTCCCTTATGTCTGCAAAATTATGTGAAACACAACTGTGTAGTTGATGGTTATTCATGTGATCCTCCAACATGGTTTCCATTCGTTCAGAGCCACTGTTTAAAACTACCGAGGAAAACATATGTAATCCTTGATGATTTATATATTTAGTTCAGTGAAATCGTCTCTAGATGAAATTATATTTGTTTGGACATGGTTACCAGCTGGCAAGATTTTGCCTAACGGATTGGTTGGAGTGAATTTGATTCAATCTTATCTTTTTTCCCCTCTGCTCACTGTCAATTCGTTCCCATATTCAGAAAAAAATTCATTCTCTCATTTTCGATCTCAACCACACAAGCTAAACTGCTAAAAAAATCATTAGTTCATGTTTTGTGCTAGTAGTCGTTGAAGTGAGGTAATATAAGTATAAATATTTTCTTGAGAGAAATAAATAATCCATACTGTAACTAAGCCTGTTCCCTTTTCTCTCCCTGTGCTGGCATATTTCACTCCCTGCCCCAGAAAAAACCTCTCCATCATCTTGGTCTCAGTTTTGATTATTATTTCTGGGAATAAGCAAGAGGAATCCGTGTGTGCCAATTGTGCCATCTCTCACTGATGTTACCCCAAAGGAAACAACATATAACATTGAAGTTGCTTTCATTTTTCCCTAAATGCAAAGAGGAAGGACTCGAAAGATTAGTAGGTTTATCCAGAGGGTCAACTTCCAAGCAAAGCAAGATGGCACTGCATAGAGATGCTGAAGGGAGGATTACCTTTTGTCCTCCATATCAAAGTGTTTTGTGACCAAAAATCTCCCCTGCAGGGAGGTATGGTCCATAATCACATACACAAAGATAACAAGTGGGAAAAACTACTTGGCCAGCAAATGCATATGGACAAAACTAAAACTGGTTTAACTACTTCCGCAGACAAATCAAAACCCATAGGATAAAGAGGAAAAAAACAAGCATCCTGAATGATATTAGAAGTTGCACCCTAGTGTGCAACAGGATTAGAGAAGCACAAAAGCACACTAATAATGTGACCCTTTTTATGGTAAATACCCAAAGAATTTGTGAATATCAAATCCTCATTCATTCAATTCCATCAATATATTAATTTACACATCCTCTTACTTCTCCAAATCCAAAAGATTTGAATGTAGATAAGTGCACTTGTTCCATTACAATTGAATGAAAGAACAATTGTGCATCTCTTTTACCTTATATTAAGATACAGCCAGCTCAAACTCAGATACTGTATAGAAATGTCACTTGCCCAGTGGCCTGTACACGGTCAGTTATGAAAAATCTTTATAGCATGCTCACTGAAAGAAGCAAGCCTCACTCTGCATCCTATTACAGTCAGGCTTTCAAATACCATCATGACTGATATTTGCAACCTCACTGCCTGAACATTCAAGCTCCGGCACTTGGTTTGAACTGAAGTCCAACTTCAGGCCAATATATAGAGCCATAAATGACATGAAATGTAATGCTGCAATGAGTGAAAGGAAGGCATTGAAAAGGTTAGAAAAAATTCCAGATTGAAACAATCATTCATTCACCAATGCTTCTGGCAACTGCATCACACCGTTGGCAGGATTATTGTTGATGTGATTAGCCCTTTGGGACTGAAGGAAATGGTGTGATCTAAGAGGCGGGGGAAGGATCTCTACTCTACCCAGAGGAGGGGCACACAGATCCAGTACTCCCTCCATAACCAGCACCGCTCTGTTCATACTGGGTCTCATAGACGGATCCTTCACAATACACCAAAGCCCAAGATTGATCACATTCGTAGCCTCCTTCTGCTCAATTTCATTTCTGACACGATGATCAACAAACTCCATAACAGTCCTGGAGCCAATCCCATGAACAGATTCATGTAGCGAATAATACTCTGAATATGGTGTATCAATGCATCTGCAACCTGTCAAAATTTCTAACAACACTACTCCAAAACTATATATGTTTGCAACTTCTTCGTCCTCTTGTTCTGACTTTTTCTGCCACTTACTAGTACTGTTGAGCTGAGATCCAGGCCCTAGATATCCTGCAGGCTTGGCTAAGGCGAAACCACAAAGCTTGGCAGAGAATCTTTCATCTAAAAGTATGGTATTTGTATCAATTCTTACATTGAGAAATTTGTTACTGCAGTCCTGGTGAAGGTAGGCCAAACCTCGGGCTAGACCCAGGGCAATCCTCCTCCTCATGACCCAATTTAAAACATGGCTTTGATGGCCTGATTTCCCCGCAGGAGTGCTAAAAAGTCTTTTGTCCAGGGTACCCAATGCCATATAATCATAAACCATCAAAAACTTCGAAGCACCAATACAAACTCCACGCAATCGAATGATATTGGGATGGTGAAGTTGTGATAAGACGGTTGTTTCATTGCGAAAGCTCTCAGAATTTGCCTTCTCATAGAGCTTCACAGCTACATGGGATCTGTCAGGAAGAATGGCTTTCCAAATTGAAAATGAACTGACAAAAATTGCAAGCCTGAGTTCGAATCCACAGGTAGCTTTGTGGAGTTCTTCATATGAGTATTTTTTAATGTATGCAGGCAGGCTTACCAGAGATTTCATGTCATTGCCGTGTGGCCTGAGAAGGAATCCACCGTTGAATGATCTCCGCGTTGTCACAGGCACATCAAATTTTGTTGTATCATATACATCATGAGTTTTGAAGGACTCGGGAAAATCTCCATCTAGAGCTCTTATGATGAGCCCTTCTTCTTCACTTGTCACTCTCTCATCTGCAGAGATTCCTTCAAAGAACTTAGTGATTTGCTCTCTGTCAAATTCTCTGCAAGAAGTCCAAACTGAATTGGGTTTCTCAGGGCTAGGAATTCTCAGGACCAGCAATTTCATATATCTGAGGAACTTTGAAATCTCATAAAAATGGGGACGATTTCCAGGATTGATGTCCCACCATTTGTAGATATAATCGGCCAACAAGGACGGACACAATGATGAAGGAAAAACAGGCCTTTGACCCTGCCTTATGCTTGCATACAGCTTGCCATCAGGAATATCATCCTCGAAGGGTTGTTTACCTGTGAGAATTTGATAGCAGATCATCCCAAAGCTGTAGACATCTGCTTTGTATGTACACTCTTTTAAATTTTCGCCATGGGCTTCTGGTGCCATCCAGTAAGAATAACATGTTGAGGGCAGAGGCTCTACCAAACTCTTGATCTTGTTAAGCCTGGATACAGCCATCCCCATATTCAAAATCTTGACCCTGCCATGGCCTTCCTCTCTAAAATCTTTAATACAGCTGGGCTCTATTAGGACATTTGAAGGCCTGAGATCCAGATGCATGATTCTCTGGCTATGCAAATACTCCATCCCTCTGGATATCTGTAACATTATATCCAGACAAACATGTAGAGGAATTGATGGCTTCTCTTCCAGCAACTTGACCAGACTGGAACTCACCATCTCTGTGATTAGATAGTACCTGTCACCATCCAAACAGGCACCAAAAAACTGCACAAGGAATGGACTTTGCAGCCTTGTTAAATCCAGGGCTTGCTTCTGAAAGCATTCATAGCCCTCTGAGGATATCTCTTTCACACCCACCTTAATCCCAAGCCATGACCCCTCACAGATTTCATAACAGTCCATACCCACAACATTCTGAGTTTGATTTTTCCGCTTCACGTCCCGGGGATCGATCCTGAGCCACTTGGGGACAGTTAATTCAGTTGCTCTGGCTGCCTCCTGCACATTACTCCAGGCCTGCAGTCTCTGTGCTAAATACATAGCTAAGCGGGCCTTGTTTTCTTCCTCGCTGTTGAGCATAATTCTTGTCAGCGCATTTTTGCTGTCATATTCCTTCCATAACGTATTCAAAGTTCTGGCCAGCTGCTTCTTATCCACATACTCGTCATGAATGCGCAAGGGACTGTTCATTTCTCCGCCAAATTCTCCCATTCTTCTGCTGCAAACTTCTTCATAATAGGCCTCTTGAGAATCAGCAGCATAAACAAGGCTCAAATCCAAACAAAGGACACACCACAGCAAGTCATGCATATGAACGACATGGGCCTCGCCTGTAGCACCCAATGTTAGTGTCTTCTTCCACCACTCCGGACCAGAACAATACTGCAAATACATTTCTGCTTCTCTGATAACACGGTATACTTCCTTCCAAGCGCGCTGCAGGATGATTTTAGCACTCTCCTTGTATTCATCCCGCCCTCGAGTAAGTGGGTCTTCTCTGCATTGAGAAACCCGTTTGATCTTCACACCTGCGCCGCTTATTGCCGGCCACCCAAATACGCAGAACTTGGAGACTTTTGCCAGAAATGCACGACACAGATTGTCGCATTGAGATTCATTGAATTTGGGTTTCTTTGCCTTGTCAAACCGCGCACCTCGCATACACTCTCGCACCTGTCTCTGCCACTCCATTTTACTCTCCTCGTCAGAACAATAATCCACACTTGGGGAAGAGCAGCTCAGTGTGGCTCACTGGTAGAGAATCCAGCATGTAAAATGAGAGGGTCTAGGTTTATTAACATGATACAGAGCTAGATTAGGAGTTAAAGCATAGGCTTTACCAAGAAATTTTAAATTCTTCACAAAATATGCAAGTGGTGAACTTGTTTGCTACAAAAAGCTCAAAGGCCTATAATAGTAAATAAAATGTCATGGATACCCCCACTCTTCAACACCAAGTTCAAACAGATAAATCCTCTGTATACCCAATACCAACTAAATGCTTAATCTTCAATCTTCCTCTGTATACCCAATACCAACTAGATGCTTAATCTTCAAACTGTCTCTTTGAAAGATCAATGTAACTGACACAAGAACTGCTAATTCCTTAGACAAATCCCATACCCATGATGTTTCTAGCCTTAAAGCTTACAACTTTGCAGAGACCACCAAAATATGGATTCATGAAGGGGTAACAAACTATTAACACAGTTGAGTTCAAAGCTCTGCTGTGGAGAAATTCTCCAACCGTTCTAACCATAAAGCCTCAATGGCCTCACCCAATTAGGCTCCTACTCAGAGAACAACTGTTCCACGCATATGGTGCACAGTTCCACACTGTAGACAGTAGACACCACACATGAGCTAGCCTTAATGTCTCACAAAAACTTGAAACAACAGGGCTCTATACCTTTGGTCATAACACACCTTGAAGCAGAAAAAACCAACAACCCTGGACACAGAAAACCTACTGTTCTAGGCAATCCTGTTTGCTGAAAGTTATGCATTAGGGATTTTATCATTTTGGGTACTTTTTCCTGTTAAATGAGCAAAATTCACGCTTTATAGTCCCTCTTTGTCAGAGAGCGTGGATTGGGCTTCAATAAGTCCTCCGCCCTGCATACCGTACCCCCACTTTTATTGATGGCGTTTGCATGAGCCGATTGAATACAGAAATCTGGTGAAGAAAAGTTTTCTGCAGATTGTGATAAGGGTCAGAGACTCCAGAGGCCTTTCGCTATCAATGTGGTCAGGGAAAACCATGCCGATGAGCTGCCACATACCAACAAAAAGACGGTAAAAATTGGGCACAATCTGCCAACCGCTAGCGAACAGCCTCTGCAGTATGCAGATTCCAAAGTAAAGAAAACAAAAACTTTTTCTCACAAAACACCATATGGCTCAAAATCTAATCTTGTTCTAGTACACTATAATTAATATTATTAACAATAATACCCAATCATCTATATCTTCTGTTCATATCTGTCATCACAGCTGAGTGGGACAGGAGAGCTCCTGCATACAAAACAGCCGGCAGGAATTGTAAGTAAGCAGTAACTTAATCATGTAAAAAATGAAGGGAGAAATCAGAACTGCTGACCTGCCAAGTCTAACAGTCAATACAGACTTACAGTGGAGTTTCCCACCGTCAATGTTTCTACCATTCAAGTAAAAACACCTTTCTGCAGACATCAGATTGACCTTCTAGAAGAAAGGAAAGCCATTGCTTGAAAAGATTAGAGCTTGATAATTTCAAAGAGGCCATTATTACTCGCCATGGGGTATGCACCGCATGTTGGTCGATTAAGACATTTTTACGGAGCCTCTCATTGGCCTCAAACTTCTCCGGAAGACTCGAAGACCCCTAAATTCTAATCTATGAATTCGAAAAAAATGCATTAGGTCCAATTAGGTCCAGATAGTTGTTGCCAGGGAGGAATTCCGTTTGAAAACAGGCGAAAGTCGCGCAAATTTCCTGTCAAAAATACTGTACGGGACGGTGTGCATGCACTCCGGGTCTTATGGAATGAATCTGCACCTTACACGTAGGGAAATTTGCACAACTTACGTTTTTGCAGGCGTATTCCATGTAACCTAAAAAACTCTGCAAAGACTGTCGCATTCAAGATGAAATTTTTAACAAACCGTCAAAAATGATATAGATATGTAATAGTGTTAATAAAAACATGACTTTAAAAAAACATTTGTGAAATAGTATGTATAACTATTTAAAAAATACATTATATCATAATACAAGGTAGATGGAAAAAGTCAAATCCCATGGTTTATGAAAAGTGTAGCTTTAACTAATATATTAAAGGAGAAAACATAACAAGAAGTTGTTGAGTAGGAAGAGTTATTGATCTATAGTAGGAGGCACATCACAATCATCTAGTTTCCACATATCATGATTATCTTGGCTATCTGATATGGGCTCCCAATCTGTAATTAATTTGTTCATCTTGCACATCCTTGGGAGGCTAATTCGTAGTCCTAGAAGGAGAAATGGCCAATGCAAGTTGAGGGATCTTGCTACTACCTTGCTAACTTGAGGCACCTCTATCATGACGTCGAGAGGAGGTTGAATGCTAACAAGAAATCAAAGACCACCCATGGGCATTGTGCCCTAGAAGGAGAAATGGCCAATGCAAGTTGAGGAATCTTGTTACTACTTGGCTAACCTAAGGCACCTCCATCATGAGGTCGAGAGGAGGTTGAATGCTAACAAGAAATAAAAGACCATCCATGGGCATTGTGTTGTTATATGGAGCCTAATCAGACTTGAAGGTTAAATTTTCCCCACTTTTGTCAGTGTGGTTTCCCCCCAAATTATTTAACGGGGGTTTGGGGGTAGCGCCCCCAAGATGGGGTCAAGGGGCAGCGCCCCTTGCGGGGTCTAGGGGTAGCGGCCCTGGCGCGCTCCTTGTCATGATACAGGGTGGGGTCAAGGGGTAGCGCCCCCGAAACCTCAAACGACTTTTATTATTTTATAAAGGCGTCAAGAGTTCTTTTTCTATTGGCTGACAAAAAAACCCTATTTTGTAACCGACATAAGTCTTGATAAAAATGGTGGCTAAGGGTTAGGGTTTCTGTTGATATTGTATTGTAGCATTTGCAGGGGTATTGAGTTGCAAGGATTGGTGGTTGTAATCAGTTTGATTTGCTGGATAATAATATTGGACTCTCTGTTGGTGGATGTAGCCCGAGTTTGGGTGAACCACGTTAAAAATTGTCTCTCGCTATTATTATTTCTGTGTATTTTTCATTCCTCTGTTTAATCTTTATTTGCATTTAATTGATATCTGCTGCATGCAATTCCTAACACATTACACCCATGAGCTCTACGTTGAGAAGCATGAGAATCATGTCTGTATGCATTATTACTTCCACCACATCGACATCCTCTGGGAGGGGATTGGCCCCTATTGGAAGGAAAAGCTAGTGGAACTCTAGCAACCATACAAAGTGCATTACCCTAGTGATAAGGAAGCACCTGTAGGTGGGTCACTTTATGTGCAACTTTATTGACTTACACTTGTATCTATATTAACACATATGAGAAAATTATAGATTTAGAATACATGGAGAAATTATTGTCAACAATACATGTAGAAAAGATAGTAGAATTCCTTTCCAAATGCTAAATAGGATTTCTACTTTAAAGGCATGCCATATCTGGGTAAACTTAGTAGGAATCAGGCCAATCTCTTAGAAGTATCACGTGCCAAGAAAAAGGCTCAAGTCTAAAAGGCTTGAAAAAATCATGGATCCAATTCCATGTTGCCTTAGCTTTAGGACAAAATTAGAAGAGGTGCTTAATAGTTACTGATGCCCACAAAAAGCGCAACAAGATTGATAGCTCTCAAATGAATCAATTTGGAACCAATAGGAAGATACTAATATAAAATGCACCAAGCAAAGTGAGTAAGCTTTGGTTCAGTAATGTCTAACCAAACAGTCTAGAGTTTGTGTTGTGGTGATCTAACAAAGGATTGAAGAGCCCATCTATCATTAAGCTTTTGGACCATATGCAAGTGTGGCAAGAGCCAAATGTACCCTTTACAAGGTTTCTAATTATGAAATGGTGTAACAAGATATAGTTTCCAATCTTTCTACCATTGCTTAAAACTCCATATCCCAATTTTATGTAGCATCTTTACAAGGATAGAATCAACAACGATCTAAAAGGAGTCAAAATCCTAGTGGGTGAGTATGTATTTCATTGTGGCTTCTAGCCAAGAAAGAAGATTCTTGGTGGCTCCTAAAAGATCTAGAAGGGTCATAATGCCTCTATTGAAAAATTATAAAGCACAAACACGAGGAACCTTAGCTAGAGGTTTATCTTGGCAAGTAATCACAAGAGACCATGCCAAATAAATTAATCATTAATAGACTGGTACAAAATTCATTACCATTCCAAATATGCCATGGCTTAATAGCTTCTCAAGCTTTCCATATGCTTTTAATAGCATAAGTATCTTGGACTTGAACAAGCTTCTCCATGATTAAATTGAATGAAGACCAAGGTCTCTCTAGGTCTTATGCCCATGAGCCACTCCAATAGAGATATAGTGTCTATACACTCAAAAACACGACTCAGTGGCCTAGGGTAGTCAAGTCAGCTTTGGTGCACAGACGGACCCTCTCTCCTTGCCACAGGCCGAACCTCCATGTTACTCTCGCTCTCGTGGAAGTAGCCAATTGAGAGGAGGCGAGACACGGGGATGGTTTGGCTCGTTGGAGAGCTAAACTTCGCAGAGAGTGGTCGGCCAGTCCTAGGGCCTTTGTTGTTGTGTGTTTGTTTGAATGTGGTGTTTTGTGACTATTGTTGTAAAAATAACTATATGACCCAAAGGGTCACTAGTCACCGTTCTTCTATTTGGGTTTCTAATGTTCCAACGTTGTGTGGGTTGACTATTGTTTTCATTGATGTTTTGTTCAAGTTGACGTTGTCATTCGTGTTGTTGGTGTTGCAAGTATGTGCTAATCAGTGTTGTCATTGATGTCAACATGTTTGTGTTGTCATTGGTGTCAAATGTGTCTTCTAATGTTGCAATTGTTATTTGATTAAGTTGTTGTGTTAAAGTGATCTGAATGCCTTGTAGAGGTGCTGATGATGTTAGTAGATTGTTCTTGTTGCTGAGTTTCCAAGTGCTTTTGAGAAAATTTGATTAATACTGAAAACAATGTGTTAAAGAGTATTCCAAATTACAAAATACTGTTCAAGTTTTTGCTCTGCATTTCTTCTGTGTTGGAGATCTGAGTGTGCAGTTTAGATATGTTGTCAAGAAGTGTTTGAAGATGCTAAATCCAGAATTTGGTGCTCTGGATTGCTATATAGTGAAAGTTATGTTCACCAATTTGAGAACAGTATTTGATAGTGTTTTTGAGTTGTGTAGAGGTGTCTGGGAGAAAGTATTTTGCTCTGCATTCCTCTACAGAATGGTTTTAGGTGTTGTGGTTTTGGATATGTGTTCATAAGGATCTTACATATCTTCCTTCCAAAAGGCTTGTGATTTGGTGCTTCAGAAAGAAATTTATTATGTGGCAGAGTTTGACAGTGTTATTGTGTTCAAGTGAAAGTTGTTGTGGCTGAATTTGTTGGTTTCCAGGCGACTTCAAGATGTTCGTGGATGTTTCTAGATTGTGTTGAAGCCATGTGTATGGTCCACAAGTTATGGTTGTGATCATGGAAGCATGTGATCAAGAATTCCTTATGTTTACACTGTTTGGCCGACCTTGGATGTTTGCGATGATTGAGGAGTTGATTTAATGATTATGTGAGTGTTGTGTAGCGTGCCTGGATAGATTTGGGTCTGAGCTAAGGCATAAAGTGGTTTTCCTTCATTCTCTTGTGCCGAGGAATGTTTAGGTCTAGACCTAATTCAAATATTGTGTGTTTGTCGACCTTGGAGATTGTGTTGTCGACCTTGAAGATTGTTTCAAAGGTAATGATGGTATAAATAAGTGTTAAGGATTCATGGATGCAGGTGTGTGAATGGGGATATGATGTTATGATGTGAATTTGATCAGGGTAGCAAAGGCTTTCATGTGTTAGGCTACTAGATGCAATGAGCAGAAGGTGTCTACAATTGTTGGTGATGCTGCGAAGGTGTTGAGTTTGTTGTGATGTATATTGAGCTTCATTAGAACTGAACTCCATGCATAGGTTAGATGCAATTATATCAGTTCAAATCATGGCAATGATTAATTCTTCTCTTTCTTCTTTCTTTCTTAGTGGGCAGTGAGTCCACTTGGACAGTGAGTCCCCTGCAGTGAGCATTCTCTCTATGGCAGTGAGCCTTTGTAATTCGACAATATTACTACATTATATTGTGAGCTAATCCTCACCGTGGTTTTTCCCTTTTAGGGTTTTCCACATAAAAATTTGGTGTTCTCTTGTGCATGGTGTTGATGTGTTTAAGTTTCTATTATCTGCTTTTCATATTTAAACTTCATAATAGATTAAGGGTTTAAATGAACTGATATGGATGTGATTATGTTTATGAGGGTTTGAAGTTTTTGATACAACTGATTCACCCCCCTCTTAGTTGTCTTGTGCCTTCAATAGTTGGATGATTGCTTGTATTTAAAGTTCTCTGAATCTTTCTTGTTGTTGTTGTTGAATTACCAGTTGGTCTTGTTGTTGTCTAGGCTGGATCTCCTCTATCTCGTTGAGGATTGCCTTCACCCACTCACCTCTAAATCTAGGGCACATTCATGAGCCTAAATAAGAGAGAGATGATTTAAGCTAACCTTGACTTGACTTGACCTAGGTTTTTGACTTAGGGTTTGTGTGACCTAAGGTTTGACTTTGTTGACTTTTGTGTTGACCTTGTGATGAAATCAAGGGTTTTGACTAATGTTGACTAAACTTAACCTTATGTTGGGACCAAGGGTTCTATGCTACTAATGTTTTTGTTCTTTCCTGTTTAAATGTATGCATGCAAGCCTATATGAGTGCAAAACGTTTTTTTGTGCTTTTTTCTATTTATAGAAATGAAAGTGCTTTTTTCTATTCTAGGAATTAGAAAATCAATGCAAACTAGTATGAGATTACCTAATGCAATTGAATCTATGTTTTTGGTTTGATTTTCTGAATAAGTGGAATGATTTAATCTAGGAAAGGGAAATTGCTTTTAATCTATGAACTTTTGAAAGGGAAACTACTTTAACAATGCAAATTTACTTAACCTATCAAGGAAAAAGCAACATGTATTTACTATTCCCAAGAGAAAAGTTTGATTATCTAATTACCATGAAATGAAAAAAATATGAAGGAACCTAGGATAAAAGAAGATGTGTGAGCCCCCACTACCCTTGAGCAGAAATCCTTGTATGGAAACCTCTAATCCTCTTGCAGCAGCGGGGTGATCCTCTTGGCAACAATAAGAAAAGAGAAGCAAAAGAAGCTTTTGAATCTTTGAAATGAGGTCAATGAGAGCTTGATGAGCACTCTGGCTTGTGATGTGAGCAGTGTATCGACGTAAAATGAGCTTTTAGTAAAGCTAGATGAAATAACAAATTAAAGCAAAAGGTTCTAACATCATGTGTGAGCATATGGATGCTTGATTTGGAGAGTAATAACCTGCAAGAAGTGTGTGCACAAATGAAATTGCCTCCCAAAAGGAGGAGCTTTGAAGCTATGCAACAATGAAATCTTTGAAGCTTTGGAAAACTAAAGAAATAAATGAAGAAAGAGGCTCAAAGGCTTGTGAAGAAGCTTGAAAAAGCTTGTGAAGAAGGGAAAAGCATACTCCAACTTGAGAAAATAATGAAGAGGTGAGGGGTATTTATAGGTTTGAAGAAGGGATGAGAGGTGAAGAAGAAGAAGAGTTAACTCAATTTGATTGAAGAGTTAACCTAGAAGACACAAGAGTGATCTAGGGTAAATTTGGAGTGATCTACCCAATTATAACATATCACTCAACAAGAAGTGAAGGTAAACAGTGCATGGGTTGATAACTAAAGATGAAAAAGAGCTAAATATGCATGCTTGGGTGCATGAAATTGTTAACTATATCTTTGGCACAAAATTCCATGCAAACAGGAAGAAAATGGGCAAAAACAGAGCTATTTTGGGTCAAAAACTCAAGTGAACTTGCAACTAGAAAACATGATAGGGTTGCCCATGGGTTGCCCTTTCACTGGTCAGGGTCGCCTGGGGGTGACCCATGGGTAACCCTTAGAGGAGGGCACATGGGTGGCAGTGCATGATGGGAGATGGAAGAGGAGGAGAAAAGAAGGGGATTTGCACCTTCGGAAACAGGTCAAATAGGGGTCAAAAACCAAATCTCCAATTGCAAAAGTAGGATCTCTCGGGGGAGATTTGGATTGGTTGAGTGAAACTGAAAAACTGAAAGTTGGAGATGGCTTGGGAGGACCTCTAGAATGCCTCTAGGGGTAGGAATGGATGAATAACACTAGAGAAAGGTGAAAACACAACAAATGGATGAATACAAGGCTTAGGGATAAAGTTGCAAGCATAGGAAACTCAAATCAACAAGTTTCCGAAGCAAAGAGAGAGAGAAAACGACAAAGGGGAAACAACACAAGGAGGAATAAAACACATGTCACCAAGACAATTGTTGCTGAGAGGATGTTATTTCACGTTTAAATGTATGTGACAAGGATTGTGAGTCATCATCGGGGTCCTCATGGAGGTTGTGCGTGATTTTGTTGCTTACAGTGTCAAACCAAAAATTTCTAAGCTTCATTACCATCTAGGGATCTAATTTCCATTTAGCACATAAGGTTTTACCTTTCCATTATATGTCGATAAGACCAAGCCCTCTAGAATCACAAGGCAACAAATTTCCCAAGCAACTATGTGAAAGCCTTTGCCTTGTTCTAATATGGCTCATAAAAATCTCTGAGGAGTTTTTCTAGCTTTTGATAAGAAGCTTTAGAAGGCACCCAACATGAAGAATAATAAGCATGGGAAACAACTAGAACCTTAGAACAAGCATGGAACTTTTCTGCAAGGGAGTAGCTTTGTGATCCAATCAATCCATTTCCAACCAAAAGTATCGAGACAAGAAAATTTAGGCAAGAAAGATTGTCTATAACATTATTTTTTGCCACTAAATACTTGAACCATAAGCTAAGAAAAAAGTATTCAAGTATTGGAGAGCTTGATTGACATTATTTTCATCCTCTAAGAGGATGAGAAAAGAATCAACAAAATGATTATTACCAAGCTATTGTGTGGAATTGAGAAGAGTGAAACCTTATGAGACAACATGTACCAAAATATAACCAAAGCATTCAATGTAACCATTACATATAAAGAAAAAGCAAGAGGACACCCTTGCCATATAGATCTAAAAATCTTAAATGATGAGAGTTAATGACCATTAATAGTGATGCAAGCAAAAGCATTAGAAAAAAGTATTTCAACAAATCTCAAGAATTTAAGACCAAAACCTAAAGCCTTAAGCATTGCAAGTATGAAAGGCCATTTTATGTAATTATAGGCTTTGGCATAGTCTATTTTCACAAATATGGCTTGTCTTTGATAATGTATGGCCCATTCTATTCCTTCGCACACAATAATGATATTATCAAGAATATATATGGATTTGATGAACCTAGTTTGCTCATGATGAAGAATCAAAGAGAGAAGATGGTGTATCTTGAGAGCAAGAGCCTTGACAATGATCTTATAAGAGACATTGAGAAAAGTGATCGGCTACAAATTGCAAATATCCTTTGGAATTCTAGCCTTAGGTATGAACTTGATATTTTCTGTGTTCATAATATTTTCTAAGGATTTTGAATTATAAGCTTACAAATAAACTCTATAAAGATCATTGCCAGCCATATCCCAAGGGCTTTGTAAAACTCATAAGGAAATCCTTCACATCATGGTGCTTTATTATTAGCCATGGAGAAGACAACCTCACAAAGGTCTTCATGAGTTAAAATTTGTTGACACAAGGCTTTGTGGGTAGAGGAAACCCTACAAGGAATGACCTAAATGCATTGTTGAAGAGCAATTTGACTGCTCTAGAGATCGCTCCTCAGCTTTGAAAACTTGTTCAAAATGACATACAAAAGCTTTCAGAGTAATATTAGGAAGCTCCTCCAAGAGTTGAGCCTCTTCTTTGATGTGCTTGATTGGCTAAGAAGCATAGATAGCTCTTCAACATTGAGAAAATCCTTAGAAACTCTATACTCAACTTTGAGTTGGTGAAGACAAGATTTGGTTTGTGCTCCTTAAGCAAAATTAATGTCTACAATCTATTTTTGTTGATGGAATTTGGAAACACAAAGTTATAGAGAACAAGCAAAGGTTTCACTTCCAAATCATCATGGTGCCATGGTGGTGGATTCATAAGCTTGATGGAAAAAAATACGCAAGTTGGTGCCCACAAATGTGAAAAAACTAGGAGGTACACAACACATCATTCCATCATTCAATCTAGCCAATTTTATGAATGAGGACATAGATCTACAATTATGCTTTTGAACATACACTGTTTGTCATTCTCTTACAAAAGCATAATCAAGGAATTGAATCTCCTATTGCATTTATGAGCATCCCCTTAAAAAGGCATGAACTCAACTACTCTCAAGTTGAGAAACATGCTTATGTAGTGGTTAAAGCTATGAAACAATTTAGATTCTATATTTTACATTCACATACCACAGTTTGTGTTCCAAACCTTTCAGTAAAGAGTATTCTTATTCAACAAGATATTAGTTACAATAGGAGATGGACATGGATTGCTAAGGTACAGAAGTATGACCTAGAAATCAAGATGATCAAGCTGGTAAGAGGTAGGGGTTTATGTCAGTTGCTAGTAGAAAATAAAATCACTGAATCAGAGGATTTACCCTTGGTATTGTTTGCTGGAGTCAAGGATGAATGGTTCTCCCACATTGCTTATTTCTTAACATATGGAGAATGTCCACCTCATCTCTTAGCAAAAGAAAAAAGGACAATCAAACTGAAAGTAGTCAGGTATGTGATTTGGAATGATGCATTGTACAAGAAGAGTGTCAATGGTACATTCTTGAAATGTGTAGATGAAAATCAATAAGCTAGGATCATACTACTTTTTGAGGCATGGGTATTACTGGCCAAGAATGTTTAAAGTGTTGATAACTGAGAGGGGGGGGGTGAATCAGTTATCTTAATTATTTCTGCTTTCTGAATTTCCTTATCAATTAGTGCAGCATTAAATTAAATAAGCAAACATAACCATGAAATGGAAATAACATCAATACACATGACACAATGATTTTGACGTGGAAAACCCTGTTAAGGGAAAAACCACGGGGTGATTAGCCCAAGATTGTATTCTCTGTTAGAAGAATAAGATAGTACAAAATGGCACTTGCCAATTAGGGCTCACTGCCCGAGCACACTACTCACAAGAAGCTCACTGCCTACAATAGTTTATACAAGAAAACTAGATACTTGAACTGATGAGAAGCATCCACATATGTTGAGGTTCAGTTCTGGTTAAGCCCAATATACTGATCTGCTGCACTTCATTCTTACTCTCTTAGGTGCTGCTATCCTGTTACATTCTGGACCTATCTTATTGTCTTCACACTGCTCTTCTGCTTTTCTTCACACCACACAATACACCACACACCCCTTCACATCCAAATCTATCTGGTATATATATCCGTACAAAGGATTTCATCCTCTTTATAGTCGGCATCCGGAATAGTCAATATTTTCCCAAACTCTAGTCTGTCGGCTGAATCCTTGCTTACCAAGTGATGCGAATCAAGGAGATACTTATAAAAGTCATCTAACATGTTAGCCAATCATGGATGATACCTTAAGAACCTTGATCACAATCAATATCTCATCCGGAATAATTCTGATGCTCTGTCGGTCAGTTCTTCCTCTATTTACTCTGCCAAACCGGACCCCAATACTTAGACGCTCATATCTCTTCACTCTTTCATCACCGGAGGCTCAATCCCTGGAATCTATTAGTCAAGGTATTCCTCTTGACTTCCCCAAGTCCACACTTTACAAAGATACTTCCTATTAGAGATCTGGACCTGATTGTCGAACCTTGCTGTATGCTCTGTTCTTACTTACTGGACCAAAGTATTCTTCAATCTGACTTCTGGTAAAGATACACCATGTCCTGCGGATGTGTGGAGTGGTCTTTATTGCCATCAATGACAACACCAATGAAGCCACACAGTGTCTCTTGCCAACAATCTCCCCCTTTGGCATTGATGGCAACACTTAGTGAAAAATGGCTAAGTGTCACACTACACTCCCCCTTGGCTGATGCTCTGTTCTAATGTACATTTTTCTGGAGCTCCCCCTTAGCTGGATTCCACATTTTTCACTGCTCCTCACTCCCCCTTTGACATCAATGGCAAAGGGTGGGATCCGCACACCAAAATTTGCAAAACTCAATCTATACTTAATCACATAAGTATATTATCTGGTTATACTTTACATATACTTTAAGATGTCTGCAAAAGTGTTTTTCAATTGTATAAGTTTTGTTGCCCAACTCAGCTTCATCCTGTCCAAAATTGAGATGTGACCACTTAACAGGAATGCAAAGGCTTCTGCCTTCTTGAGATCTATCGGATCAATGGTCCGGGCTGTGGCCTGAGCATCAGTTAAGGCTTCATGCATGGCCTCTAACTTAGGGATAATGATCCCTCTAAGTTCACTCAACCTGTTTATTCTATTTTTCTTCTCCTTCTCAAGTGTCTTTATTTCATTTATGACTGCAATAGTCCGACACTCTTGTTTTACTATGGAAGAGGATAGAGAATCAAAACTTTGAGATAAACTTAACAGTTTATCCTCTTGCTCTTTTACTTTCTTATCAACATCTTTGGTCACTTTGGGCCAGGATAGACAAAATTTATAAATATTTCTGCCATCTTTGAGAGCATTTTCTAAACTCTTTATCCCAATATCCATAACTCTCCTGTCATTTGAGATTAGACCCTGTACTTCAGAGAATCTCTTATCCAAAAATTATTTCCTGACTTTCTCTTCTACTACTTTCTCTAAAGAATCAAAATGTGTATTAACAAAATTTACAAGAGACTTTAGATTACTGGATGTGGAGGCTGTAGGATCCTTTTGGAAGGATGGCATGATCTTTTCCAATACACCGGATGCAGTTTCTATGAGCTCACAATCTTCCATGTGAGACTTCAGCATTTTTTCTTTTGCCTTTGCTTGAGTGAAGGAAGCTAGTTTCATGGTTTGGATTGGAAAGAGGGAATCAAAATTGAATGGACCTTGAAGCAATTCCGGTTCATCAAATTCCATCATCTCTTTGGTCAAGAACTCTTTGACTGCTTCTGCTGTGTCTCTTGCCGGAGACAGAATTTTCTCCCCTTCTGCAGCCTTACCACTATCATCTGTGGCCTTCTCTGTTGGAGTTTTCTCTCCTTCTGCTGCCTTGCTACTGTCATCTTCTTTTTCTTTTACTTCTTGACTGATCTTCTCTTGTACTCTTCGTTTTCTTTGAATCTGAAGTCTGTAGGGGAAACCAGAGGAGAGATGTTTGCTTGATCATGGACCTCCTCTTTCGGAGTAGAGGAATCTAAGTCCTTACTTTTTTATTCACCTGTCTCCTTTACCTCTTCTACCACTGTCTCAGTAGATTCTTCTTCAACATCTATGGCCGAGGGATTATCACCTAAGTCCTCTATAATAGGAATGTTGAATCTTTTGTATGCATTCCGGAGAATCTCTTCTGTCTCTTTTGCTATTTTGTCAGTTTCGCCAAGCATAAGCTGATTCATTCTAGCCAAGCATAAGCCGATTCATTCTAGCTTTGCTCCAGAACTCATCCTTGCAATCTTTGAAGATCATATTCATTTGCTTCTGAGTGATTGAAGGAAAGAGATGAATGACTATCTGTTCCTGGATCTCAAGATCCTTTGCCCTAGCATTATTCTTTCTCATCTCTAATTCCTTCTCTAGGCTTTTGGGAATGAGAGATATGATTTCAATAAAAGCCTTATTGTATATGTTCAAGTACTTAACTGTGGCTTCCTCCAAGATCTTTCTATCTGCATCATTATATGCATCATAGAATTCTGTTATTGGTTGTAGGTTCCCATCCATAGTAACTGCTTTAACTACATCATCTAAGGACAGAGTGGGCCTTTCAACAAATTCTTCTGTTACTTCTTCAGTAGAGGGTTCACCGGATGTTTTTATTTTCTTTTTCATTTTCTTTGCTTCCTCATCTGATTCTGTCTCTTCATCATCCTTTTGACTGATGTAAGACCTTGTGGCCTTTGTTTTAGTTCTTTTCTCTGCTTTACTGGATGATTTTGCTTCCGGTTTAGATGCTTTTGAGCTTTTAGCAGTTGCAGGTGCAGAGCTCTTAGAGGATCTAGTCCGGGAGGGGGCTTTTACCATAGCACTTTCTTTTTCTGCTTCTTCCTTTTCTTTTTTTTCTCTTTCCATCTTTTCTCTGTGGGCATCAAGTGCCTCTTTTGAGATTCCATGCCTCTTGGCAACTTTTTCAACTTCCCTTCTCACTTTCCTTTTGATTTCAGGCTGTCTAAGTTCCACATGAACTTTTACACTTAGCTCTTGGAAGGTTCCAAATCTTTCTGCCTTAGGGTCTTTGCACTGGCTCAGCAGATGTTGGATATGCAGCTCTACAATTTTCTCATCTACTTCATACCCCATTGGCATGATCCAGACTGTCCTTGGCTCCACTGCCTCCATTAGGCATTGATTAGTGTCAACCATGAAACACACTGTATCTTTGTACTTCTCAACCAATGATTGGGGAATTCTTTCTCTGGTTTGCATCATATTTTGAAAGTTCTTGAAGTAACCCCACAAAGCAGTATTTATGGCCTTAGCATCCCCAAGCCCATGCAAGTAATCTCTGATTTGAATTGCAATAGGTCTGTCATTCTGCCATACCCAACCACTAGATCCAGGCAGCTCATTCATAAAGTAGAAAAACAAACACAATATCAGTCCACCATATTTAAAAGAGTTATTTTTGTCCTTCTTTATCTTCTGTAAGTTTTCCATTAGTTGGCTCAGAAGGAGTTCACAGAGATCATAATCTGCATTCTTTCTCAACATCTCATAAACAGTATACACAGCAGTTCCAGAAACTAAATTCTCCCTGTTGGAGTGATATATCTTATAGCCAATTATCATAGATGCAAACTTGATATCCGGATCGGTGATATCTTCTATGGTCATTGCTCTCTTATCAAATTTTGATCCGGTGGCCTCAGTCACAGTTTGGTTTTTGACAGATTTGAGAACAGGTAACCCTCTGGAAGAGTGTAAACTGGTTAATGCCCTTATTGCATCCTTGGCGATCTTGAATGGTCTATTCAACCATAAGAAGTTATCATGCACTCTACTCAACATATACCGGACCCACTCATCTTCTTCAAAACAAGGGAAATGGATGTACTGACCGAAATATTTTTCCCAGATGGTCTTATACTAAGGTTTTAGTTCAAATGAATCATCTATTAGTTCCTTGTGGTAGATGTCCATTAGCTTGGATTCACCAAAGTCTTCAATGTTTGCATGAATGTAAACCCTAACGTCTTCTACATGCAAAACCCCATGCGGAATGCTAGAAAATGCCCCTAAGGGATCCACTTCTAGAGATTTGTAGAGATGCTTCTTAAATTTGGGGCGAGGTCTATCAGAGATCTTTACAACATTCAGAATAGTCATCTTAAAGATTCAGAGAAAGTTTGATCAAGAGTGAAAAATACTTTTTTACGCTTCTAGGTTTCACGGGATGAGCTAGATCAGATTGCTTGGAAGAATTGTCTTCTGTGATTGATCTTTGAGAGACTTGAGACAATTTGTTTGCAGAGCTCTTTCTCTCTTCTTCTCAAGTGCGAATGTGTAAATGACAATCAAATGAACCCTTTTATTTCTGGAAAAACCCTAATTTCATATTGCAATAAATGCGCAACTCAAGTCATTCCGATTGTCTGGTTCTTCTTACTTTGAGAAAGATCTCTTTCCGCATCACTGAGATATACTTAGAGTTATCCTTGGTGATTAATAACAAATTATATTACTTTCCCCAAACACTTGATCTATCCACAGAACAAGATGCCTCGAATTTGAATCATACCAGATTTAACTGTGATAATCCTGTTTTACCGGATGACTGTTAAACTAGATCAATCTTGGAATATTAGACTCCTCAAATCTTCCTGCGGATCTTCCATATATTTACCAAGCTTTCTTTAGATGTTTCTCTGAGAATCCTTATATTCCACAACTTCCCATGTGCCAATTTCAGGCACCAATTAACTGGCTGGGGGAAAATGTTTTTCCTTGTGTCTCCCCCTGAGCCAGAGCTCACTTTTTTATTTCTGGAAGGAATATCACACCAGATTCTGGTGCGGATCCATCCCCTACATTTTCTATACTTCTTTTCACCCAAATCTTGTTCATCTCACTTTTAACTTCATCCGCATTCACTTTTCCTTTTCCTTTGTCTTGATTCTGAGTATGATGCACCGGACCCCTTTTGTCTTGATTCTTGCTTCTACAGAATTTGGCAATATGACCGGATCTATTGCAATTGTGGCAAACAACATTTCTTTGCATATTTGAATGATATCCTCTTGATCTGCATTGATTAGCCATATGTCCCATTCCATTGCATGCAAAGCATCTACCATTGAATGAAGTGTTCATTTGCATATTTCTACATTCATGAGATTTGTGACCATACCTTTTGTAGTTGAAACACTGTCCGGAGAAGGATGTATTAGTCTGATTTATTCTCTTTCTGCACTGATTAGCTTTATGACCAAAGTTATTGCAGTTGTGGCAGTATCCATTGAAGGATGGATATCTTTGAGCATTAGTTTGCCTTACCAGAGGTCTTCTAGGCCCGTTCCTTGGACTTTCTGATCCAAAATTCTTCTGACCAGATCCGAAGCTTTCACCTTTCTCATATCCCAAGCCACGCTTGTCATCTACCCTCTTTTGGCTTTCAAGAAGAACTTCAAGTTGAGCAGAACTTATCTTGAATTTCTGTTTGTATTCATTTGCTGTTTGAAGATCCTATTTAAGAGTGTCAATTTGATCCTCAGGTTTTTCTTCATTATCTCTAGCATCTTCAAGATCAGATTCTAGATGCTTGATTATTCTATCCATTTTGTGGCAGTCTTCTGACTTCTCCTTGAGAGATTGTCTTAGATCATCTTCAATTTTTCTTTTCTCTTCAATTTCTTGGGTGAATTTCATAACTCCTGATTCCATTTCATGTCTTACCATAATGACCTCTTTTGATAACTTTTCACATAACTTGGTTTTCTCCTTCAAATCTTCATTTGTACCATTGTCTTCACTTTGACTTGCCAATTGCTGAAGTAGATCTTTTCTCTTTTTCATAGAGATACTTAGTTTCCCTTTTAGTTCATTTATGAAATCATCAGCCTGTTTGAGTCTTTCCTTCAATTCATTGACTTCAGAGTTTGATTGCTCAAGATCATCTAGGGCAGACTGAAGTTGCTCCCTCATACCATACACATCCATTTTAGTTCCCAGATCTTCCTTAAGCTGTTAGGCTGCTTTTGGAGCAACTTGGCTCTGATACCAATTGTTGAAACTGAGAGGGGGGGGTGAATTAGTTATCTTAATTATTTCTGCTTTCTGAATTTCCTTATCAATTAGTGCAGCATTAAATTAAATAAGCAAACATAACCATGAAATAGAAATAACATCAATACACATGACACAATGATTTTGACGTGGAAAACCCTGTTAAGGGAAAAACCACGGGGTGATTAACCCAAGATTGTATTTTCTGTTAGAAGAATAAGATAATACAAAATGGCACTTGCCAATTAGGGCTCACTGCCCGAGCACACTACTCACAAGAGGCTCACTGCCTACAATATACAAGAAAACTAGATACTTGAGCTGATGAGAAGCATCCACATATGCTGAGGTTCAGTTCCGGTTAAGCCCAATATACTGATCTGCTGCACTTCATTCTTACTCTCTTAGGTGTTGCTGTCCTGTTACATTCTGGACCTGTCTTATTGTCTTCACACTGCTCTTCTGCCTTTCTTTGCACCACACAATACACCACACACCCCTTCACATCCAAATCTATCTGGTATATATATCTGCACAAAGGATTTCATCCTCTTTCTAGTCGGCATTCGGAATAGTCAATATTTTCCCAAACTCTAGTCTGTCGGCTGAATCCTTGCTTACCAAGTGATGCAAATCAAGGAGATACTTATAAAAGTCATCTAACATGTCAGCCAATCATGGATGATACCTTAAGAACCTTGATCACAATCAATATCTCATCCGGAATAATTCTGATGCTCTGTCGGTCAGTTCTTCCTCTGTCTACTCTGCCAAACCGGACCCCAATACTTAGATGCTCATATCTCTTCACTCTTTCATCACCGGAGCCTCAATCCCTAGAATCTATTAGTCAAGGTATTCCTCTTGACTTCCCCAAGTCCGCACTTTACAAAGATACTTCCTATAAGAGATCCGGACTTGATTGTCGGACCTTGCTGTATGCTCTGTTCTTGCTTACCGGACCAAAGTATTCTTCAATCTGATTTCCAGTAAAGATACACCATGTCCTGCAGATGTGTGGAGTGGTCTTTGTTCCCATCAATGACAACACCAATGAAGCCACACAGTGTCTCTTGCCAACATAAAGATGCATATGTTTAGGTGTTAAAATTTGAGAAATGCATGTAGTTTACTGATAAGCCACAATTAGTAGCTTTACCCCTAAGGCCAATCATTGTTGAAGAACCTTTCTAACAATGGGGTTTAGATTTTATTGGGCCCATCAACCCACACTCAAGTGCTGGTCACTCCCATATTTTAACTGCAATAGATTATTTTACTAAATGAGTGGAAGCTATACCTGTCAAAGAAACTACATTAGAAGTTGTTTGTGATTTTATTAAATAGAATATCTTGGTTAGGTTTGGGGTACCATTAAAAATTATTAAAGTCAATGCATCTAATTTCTCATCTTTTGAGATGTCTTTATTTTGCTATGATCACAACATTTCTCTAGTACACTCATCAGATTATTATCCACAGGGTAATGAACAGATTGAGTCTAGTAATAAGAATTTGATTGTTATTATGTGTAAATTAGTAGATGAAAATTAGGAAAATTGGCATAAAAATCTCTATGATTCTCTTTGGGCAGACATGATTACACACAAAAGAGTGCAATAGGAATGTCGCCTTTCGAATTGGTTTATGGAATGAATAGTATATTACCATTCCCATTAGAATTGTCAGCTGCAAATCTACAAAGGGAAATTGAGGATGAATAGTTCCAAAACACCCTGGAGAAGAGAATCATGTTTCTAAACAAGTTGAAGAACAAAGAGAAGTGATTGTTGACAAGATTACACAGCACCAATCACAAGCAAAAAAGATTTTTGATAAAAAGGCCAGCCAGAGGGATTTTGTAGTTGGAGATTCAGTGTTGCTATGGGATAAAAGGAGAGAGCCAAGAGGATCACATGGAAAATTTGACTCTCTATGGGAAGGCCCCTTCCTTATCACACATATATGTGGAAATAATGCATTTATGCTTTCTTATCATAATGGAAGTCCCTTGCCCCTGCCATTTAATGGGCAAAACTTGAAGTTATGCAACATGTGAAATGGGTTGTCCCCCATCCTATACCATAGTTTTTTGTTTTTTTTCATTTTGTTTGCTTTTGTTTCTTGTGTTTTTGTGTGACTATTTGCCCAATGGATAAGGCTTCTAGTCAACTTGAGACTTTGTGTTCTCTTCATCCTTTTGCAGTCCTCATCTCTAGATAGAGCTAGTTGTTACCCAAGTTTTTGTCCTTGTCCTTTAATATCAACATCCTTGTTTAATATAAACTTGAGTTGGTCTTGTTTTTCAAGGTGACATATCCATTGTGAAATTGTTCCAAGTCTAAAGGACATTTGTACTTTGATCGATAACTTTGTTCTTTAGCAAACTATGTCACAAGGTTCGCTAGTTCATGAACCTAGTGGTATAATGATAAGAAATTCATATTACCTTAATTACCTTTCCTTATCAATGTCTTTTACTGATGGCAAACTCTTTTTACCTTCATATTTCCTCTATCGCTCAGTTCTTAGGCTCGCGAACTTCCTGATGGGCTGATAATATCACCTTGTGAAATCTATGTTTTGTCAAGTCATGCCCCACCGATAAAGGAAACCCATTGCTAAATTTGTGTCACTCGAAAACAAAGTTCACGAACCCTTGAGTTCACCGATACATGAAGTGGTCGATGAAGATCGCTTTTAATGAAAATCGGCAAAACCTTGAGTTTGCCAACTCTTAAGTTTGTTGATGAGTTTATTCCCCGAATCAACACCTTATTGCTAAATAAAGTTTCACAAAGGTATGGTTCACCAATAGAAGAAGAAAGAATAAAGTCACCCGTCTTCAAGTTTGAGAAATGAAATATTCACCGATTAATGAAATTTAAAGTGATTTGTATTCACTGCTTCTAAGCATTAATTACGAGGGAATATTAATGCATCAAGGATATGCATTAATAAGAGGATATAAATGGATTTTGAAAGACATTTGTATATTATTTTAGCACTGGATTCTTTTCCAACACTAGAGCTACACTATCACAGTGAATTAGAATTCATTCACATGGTCAGCTATAATGTACGAGGTAAGCAGTATACAAATTCCCCTTTGCAATTCAAATTGCTACCATGTCTATTTAAATTTGTCAGACTGTATTGCATGTTGCCTTGAGATTTCATGAATACTATGTATACAACATACCTAATTTTCCTACCAAAACCTTTATCTCTCGAGATTTATCAACTATTGTTGAAGGTGGCTGATTACTCAATTATGTGGGTAATACAATTTTCAAAGATGAAGTACAAATACCAAGGATTTGATGTATCCAAGTTATAATTGGAAACAAACTAGCTGGAATTAAAGACACAAAGTTAGGCCATGTGGACTTGAAAGAGTTTTGGGACAGGATGAACAATGACCCCAGAGAACCCATAGCTAAATGAACTTTCTCAAGTGGACTTGCTCAAACTGGGGATTTTCCTCCTACCATGCATTGCTTAGATTTGGTATTGGCATGCATCAATAATTACCACGTAGAGTCTTATTAGGTCAGAATGGTGGACAGTGAGGTAGTTGTAACATTGGATGTTGAATCCATCAACAACACCTTCAAACTACCAGTATGGGAAGAGTACACTGATATCTCCATGGAGACTGGATGGGGTATTATGTAGATGGAAAGAATTGGTGTAAGACTTGCATTGCCAAAACCTGGCTCAAGAAGGAGAAGAAGGGGAAGTCACAACTCCTAAAGAATCTCATTAGAACCCTTGTCAAAGATGATATTTTTAATATATTATTACCCTCCTACATAGAGTGGTGGGAAGTGCGAAATCTAATGAGTTTATAGAATGGATGTGTCAATTTATATTGGTTATATGTGCTAGAGACCAACATATTGATTGGGCCAAAATAATCAGTGACCACTTTCATGATCAACTAGTGAATTTATGGCAGAAGAATCAATTTCATATGTGTTCTTATCTTTTCTATGTTCTGTCCAACACATAGAGGGTATGGTCTGGTTTAAGAACTACAACTACCTTCACTGATGATACTCAGGTGTATAATTACTACCCTCAGTTGCAAGAGGAGACTAGCAATAAATATTACATAAGGGTTAGTGATGCCTTCTTGATGTTTAATGTGAGGAGAACATATGGTAATCATGGGCTCAAAATTTCTACAGAGGTGACAAACCTCATTGTTCAATTTGGAAGCTACTTCATTCAATTTGATAGATTTACTTATATAAGGATTGGGGGTTTTGAGCAGTCTCCCTACAAACTCCCCAGATACATCACAAATTATATTGTATTCCTAGAAATTTCTAGAAAAATGTCTCACGATAGAAAAAGGTATCACGATTACAAGAAGAAAGGATATTCTTTTCCACTGCAATAATTAACTCATTACACCTACAACAAGCACGAGGATGTAAGGCATTTGATAGGATTATGTCTAAATTCAATTTTCACTCATATGTTACCAAGCCCCACTTTGATAGAAAAGGCTTTGTGAAGGATAATCTGTATACACCTTTGTTACATGAACACCATCCTCATTGTATGGAGTAAAATGTGTACACTATCATTTTACACGTAGTTTAGCACCTGAGTGGACCTATAAACAATCAATTTTTGATCTTGATGAATAAAGCTGACAAAATAAACTTAGGACAGGTCTAAGCCCACCTTAATTGGCACCCCTTGGAGTTTGTGTGGCTAAACGACCAGGGCACCTAGCGCATTGGTCCCAGATGTTTGCCCCAACCCTATTTTTGTGGTGTCAGCTTAGAACACATCCTTGGCTTATACATGTCGGCCCCATTTGGTTTTATTCATTATTGGTGAGTGGGAATGCATATATAAGTATGTTTATTCATTTGAACATCTAAGCAATCTAGGCACACTTGCTCTCTCTCTCTCTCATGCTCTCTATTCTTCTCTAAAGCTCTCTATGGTGGATTATTGTTGTTGCACTAACTTCTTGCAGGTCTTGTGAAGATCTCTCTACTTCTTGGGCTACACCAACTTCTTGACTCAAGTTGTAACACCACATTAAGCAAGCTAGGGTTTCCATGCTCATGGTGACTTCTTTGCTTCATACTTTATTGCAGCATTCCATTCTGCTTCAAATTTTCCTCTACCCTCCCAGGGCACACACTCTTTGATATATCATCATTGCTATTATGGAGGTGGAAACACCATTCATGGAGCTTGACTTAGCCAAGCTCCTAAATAGCACCAACCCACTTCCCTTCTTGTTCGTGTTCAGGTCACATCTGAAGGAATCTGAAGCTAACAAGTGGCAGGAGATAGGAAGACAAATAGGAGAAGGCACCCAGATTTAGAGATCCTAAAAAACCCTAATTTGGGTCTAGGTGCCCAGTGCCCTGGCACCTCTATGTTCCCAAAGTCATATCCTAGTTCTCTTCTATCCCTTGATCTCTGTTGTGGTATTATATTTCCTGTATATGTTTTTGACATTTGTTTATTGGTTAAGCTCACTCAACTAGGGTTTCCTACTTTGCCCTAGCTTGATTGGTTAGATTTGGTTAATACTCTTACATATACAACAAAGGGACAAAACCCTTATAGTTTGGCTCTCCTTCAAGGGTAGAAGACAAGATTAGTTTGTGTTCCAATGTTGGTAGAAGAGGTTTTGACCTAGTTTAGGGTTTTAAACTAAGTCTCCCTTTTCCATCTAGCACTCACTTGAAGATTATTGGGACGATTGCATAGATGAACATGAGGTTAGAAGGAGGGATTGGATGAGATTAACAATTGACCAGATGAAAGCCTTTAATCTGATATGGAATCTCCCACACATTGTTGATGACTTTTCTGACATGATTGATGGGGGATATTATGTGGAGGAGGCCAAACCTTTACCAAGATTGTGGTGGTTAGAAAGGGAAATCACATATATATTAGTTAGGTGTTCCTTTGTATTGGAAAAGAGGAAGAGATGGATAAGGGGAAAGATTAATGGCCATACTGTTGGAACTTCTTCACCCAAAGGTCAAGAAACAAAAG
This sequence comes from Cunninghamia lanceolata, assembly GCA_027924645.1. Classification (NCBI taxonomy): domain Eukaryota; kingdom Viridiplantae; phylum Streptophyta; class Pinopsida; order Cupressales; family Cupressaceae; genus Cunninghamia; species Cunninghamia lanceolata. The sequence goes on along the minus strand of BSBN01002024.1, from coordinate 886,646 downwards.
GACAACAATCTATCATCCCACCTATCTCCCAAAGATAAGCTTCCAATGTTCCTATCACCAGGTCCAAGACAACTTCCCAAGGAGGAAATGATGGTGATGAGGATGACCCCATTAAGGATGGTAAGTTGAAAGGATAATGTGAAGGAGATGATGAACAACCTAGACAAAAGTTGAATGTCAAAAGGGCCTCCAAAGTTGATGCAACATGGACATCAAAGGTTGAGCAAGGGAAACAAACAGGGAATTAGGACATCTCCTCTTCACCTGTTAAAGGTAATGTACCTATAAGTTCAACAGAAACCCCTCCATTTATTTCTCATGATGTTAACACTACTCCACCTCCTTCTCCACCATAGTAAGAGAATGTGCATAATACTATGCATGACTTTGTGCCTAATACTCTATTTGATGCACAAACTATATTGCCTTCTCCAACATGGTTGAAAGATGTTGTGAATAAGAAGAGGAAATACACACAAATGATAAATCCAGGATTTGATTCAGTAGCTACAATTGGACTATCAACCTATTGTCACTAAGATTGCACCCTAGCTAAGTGTAAAACTTAGCTATCTTGTGAAACATGGGATCATCCTTAAGTTGTGGGTACCTTATGACGAAGATGAATCTCCAGAGTGGGTTGGTTCCCTTCAATTGACATCTTATTATCTATTGCTTTGAGAAGAAAAGGGATAGAAGATACTATGACTAAAAAATATTGATCCTAGGAGGTGATGCATCAAATTTTATAAGATCTATACTTGTTTCAACTCACAATTTCTCTTAACAAAAGGTTTTGTTCTATGCAAAACTCAGGTTTTAACAAGCTCACACAACAATGTTTCATATGAAGGTTAGATTTCACATTTGTTGAAGGAAAACCAGGTGTCTTCACAACTACAAACTATTGAAAATAGCCACAACCTATGACCTGTATGAGTTTTGTTTCTTTTTGTATAATAATGTTTTCATCTATGAGACATAATTCGATTAATATTAAATAATCAGAAAAATCAAATCAAATCATTTGAAATAATATCCAACACATGAAATTTGAGAAGGCCAAAATTTTATTTTATTGAAAAAACAGGAGTTTTCCTCTGTTATAAGTTTGAAAATGCTTTGAAAAATACCTCAAAATAGTAGTTCTACAATTGAATATCTCTGAAAAATGAGTTGCAATGCTGCCTTTCTTGCTGAGAGAAAAAAAAAATAGAAAGAACTAAGGAAAAAAGCAACCCCGGTCTTGGTTTTGATCCAAAGAAACCCACTTTCACAACTAAAAATTGACTCCAAAGAAGAGGTTGAGTTTGCATGCTTGAACTGGGTGCTTGGGTGTGGAACTCCAACTTTGGACTATTTGAAAATCATTCACAACATGCAAAGTTGATGGAGGTTGAGTTGGCTTTGACTTTTTGACTAAAACTCCTTGGAAATTGTGCCAACTGATTTCATGGTGTTCTAACTCCTATGCATGCTGAAACCAAATGCTTCTCCAACTAGGACAACTATTCCATGCCATCATTTGCATTATTTCAGGTTCCTTGGGCATGTAGAATCAAAAAGCCTTCCTTTTAGGGATCAAAACTACCCCTAACTGCTTGTTTATGCTCTTAGAACTTCTCTCAACTCATACTCTATCCATGCAGTCTCTCTAACAAGCCTCAAACTAGTTGGAAGTACCTCTAAACTAAACTAAGATCCCCAAAATTGACCCTCCATGCTGGAACATGTGTTAATTTAATTGGAAACTACTATCAAGGGGTTGAAAAAGATCTATTTTCTTCAATAAAATGCCTCCTTTGGCACTTGGAGTTGGTGCATGTCCTTGAAGGAGCTTGTAAATGAGTTTGGTGAAGTGCTTTCATTGGAATAACTATTCAAGTTGCCTTCAAACAAGTAAAAGCTCATGTAATGAGGAGGACATGTTTATTGCCTCCAAATCCATGGTGAGTTGTACTGCTACCACTCTTATATACCCTTGTATTTGAATCCTTCTCTTTTGTCTCTGCAATAGTGGCAGACCTTGTATTATTATCCTAAATACTTTACATTTGTTTTGGCTCTATAATCTATTATCCTTGCATGGTATTTCTACATTCCTGTATCCCTACAATGTTTTTGACCTACCAACACTTGTGCATGCATCTTGTATTAAACCTTCTATTGTCCCTCTGAGGCTTCACATGGCTTTCAAAAACTCCAAACTTTGTCCACCATGAAAGTTTCATCACCATCCTCATCCTTAGACAATCTTACCCTGCTCACTGTCAAACAACAATGGCTTCCTTTTTCAAGTCTTTTTCAAAACATAGTAGTCTCAATGGGTTTAGGATAAGCATTTGGTAGGATCCTTTAACTTTTAAGGACTCTTGTAATGAATAAAAGGTCACAATCCTATCTCATTTAGACATTGGAGAGTGCTCTTCATATTCTTGTGATATCCTGTGATACTAAATAGTAATATAGAAGATCTATAATATTTAGGCTTCCACAAGGTTTTGATAACAACCATACTTTGTGTTTGTAATGTCTCACTAGGCCTTGCATGTGGACTGCTCTTGCTTAACCTTGATCATCTTCATGTCCTCTTCATAATTACATGGATCATCAGGCACTCTTAACAACCTCATGCAGTTTGTATATTGCATAACTCTGTAATGGGTAGCCTACTATCTTATTCCTTCGTTAGGGTTTGAAAGACTTCTTAGTTACTATTGCTTGTGATAAAGATATATTTCTAAATCTTTGGTGACATCAGTGTGGAGGCTTCCAAAGAGTGTATCAAACTTTATCGACATACCTCTAAAACCATTGTTAGATCTTATTTAACCCTACAAATTGCTCCTTCAATCTCTGAATGTGTTGGGTGCTGCCACAATAATGGGTTACACTTTTTGGGACATCTTGATTTTTGCTAAAATCACATATTTTTAGAAAATATAATGATTTAAGCCTTGAAAGGTTTCATTTAAAGGATTTTAATTGAAGGGGGTTTGATCAAACCCTCTTAGATTCAAACCCCCTTGGATAGAACCCCTCTGGTTTTAAACCATACCTATAATGGAGTCTCCTCTACACCTATCAAAATGCTGATAAAAAACCACTTTTGATTTACCTTTTGGGGGATCCAATAAACTCATTTAAAATTTATGTTTTGTAAGTATGTAGTCCTAATTATAAGCTTCCCAAAAAGTATAATTTTAAATATATTTAATTTGATTATTATATTTATTTTTTATTTCTTGTGAATGTAGGTTTTTCACTAAACATCAAGTTCTTTGTTCTACACACATGAAAAATTAGTAAATTAGTGAAAAAAAATTCTGAAAAATATTTATGCCCTAGGTATTGATGTCCTTGTTTCAACAAAAAAAAAATTGAATTTTGATACATATAGAAAAAGCTATGTTTTACGGAATACGCCTATGTCTAAATTATAATTGGTTTGACTTCAAAACTTAATTAAAAAAAATATTCAACAAAACATTATGAAACCAAATGCATGCCCTATATATCGGTGTTACCAATCTAAATTCAAAAGAATCAGAATTTTATCCTTTGTAGAAAAAAAATTATGTGCTACAGAATACACATCACTTTAAAAAATGTTCTTTACTATTAAAAACTAGTTATCAAAGGACACTAAAAAAAAATTACAAGTTAACTCCAAATTTTTAAAAAAATATATTTAGAATCTAGAAACAAAATCTCACATATCACTAGTTCGCATCATCTTCAAATTCCTAACAGTTTAGCAGCTATAGGTGTCAGAAAGTGAAGATTTAGTTCAAAATGTTGATTTCAATGTCAAGTTTGGCCAAAAAGTGTAACCCATTATTGTGGGATGACCCTGCCACTGTGAATAGGCATATGCCCTTGGAAGTCTTCACTATCTCCTTTCAAACATTTTACCACTGTAGACTATGCCTCTTATCCTTTATCAACTTTTTCGCCCATCGGTGAACCTCTTCCTTGTCTTTATCTTCTTTCTTCTTTTCCTTTGTTGGCAAGTTCACGAATCAGTGAACTTGTCAATCAATGAACTGTCAAGTTCACAAACTTCTTGTATTGTCGATAAAGCCCATTTGTTTATCCTTTGTCTTTCTTTTCTTTTCTTTGCTTTACTTCTCCTTTGAAGTTTCTTTTGTTGGATAGTTCACCTATCAATGAACTTGTTGATCAGTGAACCATGAGGTTCACGAAATGCCAACTCTGTCGATAAGTGAAACACTTCAAAAAATTATGCTTTACAAAACTCTTTGCTTTTCTTCCTCATTTGTCAGTGAATTACTCTGTCGACAAACCTATCTGCCGGTGAATCGACAGGTTCACAAACCCAACATTTCACTAATAAGGAAAAACTTTTTCCATCTTTGCCTTTTCTTTTCCTTGAAACTCTTCCGTTGTCTCCGGGTTCGCCAATCGGCGAACTTGCCGGTTGGCGAAGTGGTGAGTTCCTGAACTCTCAAATTTTCTTGTAAAAAGCAAACCTTTCTTCTTTTCTTCTTTGTCTTTCTTTCTGTGCCTCTATCCTTTATCAACTTTTCCACCCGTCGGCGAACCAGTGAGTTTGTGAACCACTAGTTTTGTCGATAAGGCAAAACTTCCTTAGGAAAAAAACTTAAGAGTTTTTCCCTTCTTTCCTCAACCTACAAGTTAATTTCAACTTAAAACACTTAAGGTTCACCTATTTGGATGACAAGACAAAATAGGTAACATTTATGGCGACTTTTAAGGGATGCTTGTCTGCTAAGCACAAAGACCAATAGCCTTAATATCCATTAGGTAATAGAGTCACTTTGACTTGAAACAACTCAAAAAACTTGGAACACAACTATTGGGAACATAGAACAACAACACAAGACAAAACAACTGAAAACTAGACACCAACAGTCCTCTAATAGGACAAACAAACATGTGCATTAGCACTTGGAGGGAAACAAAAGATTGAAACAAATGGGCTACAACACTTATTTAACCCAACAACCTATCCTATTATGTTGCAACTTGTAGATCATCACCTTAATAGCAGTGCTTGAGATGAATCCCATTAAATGGGAGTGGTAGTTTTTTCCCATCAAACTTAGACAACTGAAAAACATTGTGCATCTTGCAACATGTGATCACAAAAGGGCCACTCCACATGGCGTCAAACTTAGTGTGCTTTTCAAGCCTGCTCTTCAACTCATCCCATTTGAGAATGACATATCCTTCATTAAAAAGTCTAGGGACTACCTTCTTGTCAAAAGTTTTCTTCATTTGTGCTTGATGTAGTTCCAAACTTTGCATTGCTTGCCTTCTTGTTTCCTCTAATTCCATAAGCTCATCAAGTATGATTTCCATTTTCTCCTCTTCCATCATTTCCAACTCTTTGATGAGGCTAAGTGTTGGTAGTTCAACTGAAATAGGCATCCTTGCCTCTTTTCCATACACAAGCACATAAGGTGAATTACATGTAGACCTCTTTGGAGTTATTCCTATCAGCACATAAGGCTAATTTTAGTTTGCTATGCCAGGTTCTCTGATTATCTTATATTGTTATTTTGACGATCCTAATCAGATTCTTATTAGTAGACTCAGCTTGTCCATTACCTTGTGGGTAATAGTTGGATGAAGTACTTAGAAATATATCATTTCTAGCATCCCAATCAGTTATTTTTGTAACTACAAAAGTCAATGCATTATCTGAAATAATGGATTTAGGAGTACATCCAAACCTTGCGACCAGGTCTTCATATAAGTTTAGGACTGAATTTTCATATGCTTTTTTCAATGCCACTCCTTTTGTCCATTTACTAAAGTAGTCTGTTCCTGTTAGTATCCATTTGTGCCCTGAACTAGAAGGTGGATTAATGAGCCCAATAAAATCAAGACCCCACTTCATGAAGGGTTGTTCTACTTGTATTGGATGTAATGGTAAGGCTGCTAACCTCTATTTTCCTACAAATATAGCACACTTTTTTCACTTTTGCACCCATGTATGTGCATCCTTATACAAATCAAGACAAAAGTAACCAACTTTCATTACCTTAAAGGCTATTTGTCTTGGTGCAAAATGACCACTAGCTGTCCCATTATGGAATTCTTCAAGAATTTTGTTAGTATGATCAGATTCAATACACATCAACAACACACCATTGAAATCTCTTCTAAACAAAATGCCATCTATAATGACATAAGGAATTGCTTGCAATTTGAAATATCTTCTTTTTTCATTGTTTAAACCCTTGGGGCACTCACCTATTTGAAGATAATGCATCATTTCTTGTACCCAACTTGAAGGAGGAGTTGGGACAATAGTTTGATATTCATTATTAAGCACAAGAACCACTTCCTTTTCAACTTCTTTGTTGTTTTCTAACTTACCAACCAGCTGTTCACACAAACCCCTACCTCTTACCAGCTTAGTGACCTTTATTTCCACATCATATTCCATGATTTTGGTTATCCCACGAGTCCTCTTGTCATTCAAATCCTTATTTAGCAAAAAATCCTTGACACTTGGGTGAGCAACCATCAAATGTATCTTATTATTTGAAACCAAATGCCTAAATTTTTTAAGGCTTCTAATCACAGCTAGTACATGTTTCTCAACAAAAGAATACCTCTCCTTGTAACCTTCCAAACCTTGGCTAAAGAAGGCAATGGGTTGCTCCAAACCTTCTTTATTTTGTTGTACTAGCATGGTTGAGATTGTATTTATGCTTGAACCAAAAGCATACAAAATGAAATCCTTGGAGAAATTAGGATTTATAAGTGTAGGTGCAATTGTTAGAGCTTCCTTGATACTCTCAAAACTCTTCTTCCCTTCTTTTGTCCAGCTGAAACAAGTATTTTTCTTCAACATAGTTATTGGTGCCAATGTTTTTATCTGAACATCATAATAGGGTTAAATTTGAAGCCTATTGTTTATAAACCATCCACAAAACTACCTTAGAAATAAATAGTACAATTAGGTTGTGAACCTAAAGGTCTTAGTCTTAGAACCTCCTTTAATTAATTAAAATTGTTTATGCATAGATTCTATAGTTCTAGCCTAAAAAATCGATATTTAATAAGTGGCTGATAATAATGGATGTTGAATACCATTTCAAAAAGGGTTCCATCCACTAGATTATCACTATCCAATCCAAGGAACAATGCTAGCATAGAAATGGTATCCTTAACTAACGATTTAAAGATTTCAATTTGATAAGGAGAATTATCTTTGGGTACCCTACCATAAAATGCTATTTTTTGCAAAGACATTATCTGGAATCTTTACTGGCTACCTCATCATCAATAGCAATTGCTTCTAGGCTAATGGGGATGTTTCCTAATTCTTCATGTAGTATGAACCTTGATCCACTGCCAACATTTGTATTGCTAATGGAAAAGATTTCTTCTTGAGTGCCTTTGTAAACAATTGAGTTTTTGTTTTCATCATAATTCTAGGCACAAACCATGAAAAATTATGGGCAAGGGAAAACCTCATTGAATATCATGCATGTTAATCCAACCACCCATGACACTGATATTTTTATGATTAGGATTCTTAGTATTTTCTACCTTATTCAAAGAGATGTGTCTAAGATCTAATGGGCTTCGATTAGTGATTACAGGATCATAAATATCATGGTATGCATCAATAAAACTAGTAATTTTAATCAATTTGACATATGAGGTATGAGTTTTTTGGGCTTTCTTTGAATCTGTGTAGACATAGACATATTGCTATCAAATTTGAACTTAACCCTAAGATTGAAGGCTTATATTGATAGAAAGGAATGTAGGATCACTTACTCAAAAAAATGAATATAATCATTTCCATGGCCCACAAGTGATATATAGGTGCAATCTCACTTTCAATGGAGTATGAACATTATAACACTTAGCAATTGAATTATAAATTTATCTAAGTTTTTGGGTTTTTTTGTGTTTCTATTTTGTTTACTTTTTCTTACTTTTTTCCAAGACAAGTGTCAACTATAGGTACTACAACATAAAATGATAATAAATTTTTAATATGAAGTAATGATGGCCTGAAAATACTCTAAATTCCCCCTATTGGCACCACAAATAAAATAGTAAAAGGTTAACTTATAAGTACATGATATCATAATGGGTAAATCTCCAAACAAATCTCAACCATTGTTCTAAACCAATCTAACTACTTGTAGATGATTTTATAAGTTGTGTTCCCAATATCTACCTTATTAGATTTGCATTATAGAATTGAACTATAGTTGTCAATCATCATTCATCTAATGGTGAAACTCACTGCAGAGTGTTAGAGTGGAAGTATTGAAGTTGTTATCACAAGCCTTGAGTGAAGTTAATAAATTTGTTAATAACTTTTAGCCACTAGCTAGTAAAGTAAATATATAAAATAATAAAATTTATTGACATGGAGTTTTGATATGACATTACAAATAGTGACAATTAATTTGATATTGCTCCTCCTTATATTCTAAACAAAGTTTGGAGAATTACTCAAAAAAAATGATTCATTCTAACAAGTTTAATGGAAGAGTTTAGAGATAGAAGAAAATTAAAAAAGGAAAAGAATGTTGTTTGTTGTTGAAGCTAATCAAAGAAGCTATTTTTTTAAACTTTAAAGTGTATATGTTAGTGTCTCTATTTCAAATATCATCCATGGATTTAGATTTACATTTTTTAATGTTAGAAATGAAGGTGCAAACCACACAACAGAAATCTGATTCAAACCTTATTTATGCTCTCTAAACAATGTAGAATCAATGGAGATTACAACAGAAATTAAAACCCATTACATAGAAATAACATGCACTAAGAACTGAACACATAACATAGTATGTAACATGGAGAAAACCTTTCGGGTAAAAATTTCCACCAAGAAAAGAGGCTCCAAGTTGTATTATCTTCAAATATATGAGATTACAATACATGCACTTCCTCTGTTTCTTCAGTCTTCAATCTAGCGACGCCTGTTACTATCTAATTTGATAAAAATGTAGTACAAATATCCTTATAAAAGAGGGTTTCCTTCTAGGGCAAGATAACCAACAAAATATCAATCGTCAGATATGTGACCTAATGATGAACGATCTAGATTCACAATAATAAAATTTAAATAAAATGTGGTTTCGAGGACGCTGCCCCCAAACCCCCACCAAGGCACACGGCCCCCGAACCCCTCACTAAGGGGATGATCCCCCCAGACCCCTCGCAGGGGGGAACCCCCTGCGACCCCCTGTCATAGACGAATGAGCATCAAGATCGAATATAAACATGTAGCTAAAACAAGACCACTACTGGTGAAACCTTTCATCCCTTATGGGTGATTTGCAAACAATATTAGGAGTAACTAATTACATAGGATTTACAAAGTTGATGGCACCTTAATCCTAACATTCTCCCACTTGACATCATACATTGTAAATACCCATAGGAAAACCATAAAATAATCAAGCACTAGAAGCAAGGCCCATGGCCTCTCTATACCAAACAAATTTCTCTATGCTCACAGGCTTGGTCAAAGCATCTGCAACATTGTCCTGAGTTTCTATCTTCTTCAACTCAATCTATCCATTTGAAACCATTTCTCAAACAAAGTGATACTATACATCAACATGCTTAGTTCGAGCATGATACATAGGATTCTTGGCCAAACAAATAGCACTCTAGCTATTACAACCAATTTGAATGATCCTACAATCAAATCTAATACCTATACACAGTCTTCTCAACCAAATTGCCTCCTTAGAGACATGAGTAGCAACCATATACTCTGGTTCTGTGGTGGACAAAGCAACAGTGGGCTGCCTCTTGCTCATCCAACTCACTGCTCCTCCAAACAGAGTAAACACATAGCCACTAGTGGACCTTCAACTATCCAAGTCACCTACCCAATCTGCATCAACAAAACCCTATATGTCCAACAATTTATCAACACTATCAGTACCAGAATAAACCAAACAATAATCAAGAGTATCTGCAAGATACTTAAGCACCCTCTTCGCATAATTCCAATGCTATCTACCAGGGTTAGACATAGATATACTCAAAACTCCCACTATTTGGGCAATATCTGGCCTAGTGCAAACCATTGCATACATCAAACTCCCTACAACACTAGCAAATGACACATTTTACATATTCTCAAAATCATCCTGATTCTTTGGACACATATCTAATGAAAACTTAGTACCAATGGGTAAATGAACTCTAACTGGGTTACAATCTTGCATACTGAATCTCTGTAAAATGGTATTCACATGCTTTGCGACAGCTAAAGCTTTATGTTACCTCTGTCCCACCTGATCTCCATACCCAGAATATACCTGGCAGCTCCAAGATCTTTCATATCAAATGCACCTGAAAGTTGGGCTTTAAGCTCGCTGATCATACCCTTAGTATTGCTGAAAAATAACATGTCATCAACATACAATGCAATGATTAGTATAGAATCATCAATATAGTGAATGTACACACAATGATCCTCTTCGCTCCTAACAAAACCCAATTTCAATACAAATGAATCAAACTTTTGATACCACATTCTAGGGGATTGTTTCAGACCATAAAGAGACCTCTTTAATCTGCAAACCCAATGTTCAATCCCTTTTACCTCAAAGCCTGCAGGTTGTTGCATGTAAATTTTTTCCTCAAAATCTTTATGCAAGAACGCGGTTGTGAGGCCTACATTTTTCATTTCCGTTCATGTGACTTTTTACCTTATTATTGCTGATACTTGTTTATTTGGGGGACTGTTGATCCTGGATTTTTGAACTATTAAACCTTATTATGTTAAAAGAAAACTAATTGGGTGATGTTAGTTAGATGTTTGCTTTAAGAGGAAACTAATTGGGTGATGTTAGAAATAAAATTGTCATGTGATTTCATTATGTTTATAAGAACTGTGGTATACTTTAGAAATGCATGTATTAAATTTGCTTCAGCTATGATATGTATATGTGGAATTAACTTTGAGGTTGAGTGTGCAGGTATTTCTAACAAAACCACAGATACTGGAGATCATTCCACCTTATGTTGTAATCCCTTGTGAAGCCGATCTAGTTCCACGAGGAACCAAGATCAACTCTGTGTTTGGTGCAATGTTGTAATATTGTAATATTGTCTTGCATGAGGTTGAATGGGTTAGGTCTACCCTCTTGTAAATTTGAATTATGATGTGTTGTAAGAATTGTTTTTTTGAATTTTTATCTTATTTTTAAATTTTAAATTTTGAGACTCTTTTCTTGTGTTTTAACTTGACCCTAGATGTCCTAACTAAGTTAAAATTGACCCTGGGTTATACTCCATGGGTCTAGGGTCACTTTTGACTTGGGTAACCCTTGGTTAACCTCCGTATGGTCACCTTAACTTCATAGTGAAGTTAAGTGACGAATTTGGAGGCATGGGAAGGATAGGATGAGTGTGACCAACACTCAAGCCCATCCTTTCTCCATTACCAAGGCTTGAAATGACTCCATGGTCCACCAATAATGGAGGGGCTTATCTTCTTATTCCCTCACTTTTGGTGAGAGTCCCCATGAAGTGGTGTGGTCCTTCATGAGTGGGATTATTTTTTAAATCCCACTTGGGATAATGGGGATATTTTTTTAATTCCACTTAGGATAGTGGGGATACTTTTTAATCCCACTTGGGATAGTGGGGATATTTTTTAATTCCACTTGGGATTGTGGGGTTATTTTTTTTTAATCCCACTTGGGATAGTGGAAAAAGGAGTGGGGTTATTTTATTATATATAATTAAATATTCTTAATATTTAATTAGCTAATATCCTCCATTATCTAAAAATGAATCTTTAATTCATTTTGTCCTCCACTAATGGAATTGAAAATTTAATTTGTCATAATCCACTCTTCCAAAAAAAATAAATTTTTAATTCATCCACTATGAATTTAAATTCACAAATAATGAGAGCCCTTGATCTCAACTCTTGATCTTCACCCTCCATTCCCTTTTCAGAAAATCTATAAATAAGACCCTTCTCTAAGCAATTAGGGGGAATAAAACTTCATTCTTGCAGGAGGGGACTTCATTCTTGTAGGGGGACTTCATTCTTGCATTCTTATCATGCGTAATTTCCCTAGGAAATCTTCTTCTGGCATCCTCATAATGCCCAATTCCTTCTCTATTTTCCTCTTCATAGCCTCATAATGCCGAAATTATTCTAGCCATCCTATATCCTCCATTTATTGTCCTTTGCTTGTGATCATAGAGAGATTGTTTTTTTTTAGAAGGGAGATTTGGAGAGGAGGCTGGAGAGGAACTCTACATCAACTTCATCCATTAAAGGGCTTTTTAAGGTTGGATTTCATGGCTTCCTTTGAATTTCTATTTGTTGCATGAAGGATGTGTGAAAATTATTTATTTTGCTTGTGTTGTAAATTTTGTTATTGTGTGAAAATTTTATTTGGATGTTGGCAGAGTTTCTTCCACTTGGAAGAAATGCTCATCAAGTGTGGGGTAGGGGAGGAGTGATCCTCCTCGAGTGCACGCCTTGTTTCTTTTGAGATGTTGAAAGCCTTGAGGGCATTTGTGTGAATTTGAGAAAATTGGTTATATGGCTTGAGAGCCAAATATGATATCTCTTGGAATTTGATTATCTTGTTTGGCTTGAGGCCATGAGGAAAATTGTGTTGAATTATTGTGAGGGTGCTACTCTAGAGTTGAGTGTGTCCACTCTCTTACCCCTCTTTAAACTCACAGTGGATGAGTTTTGTGTTGTGTAAATAACTATGGATGTATTTGTGTTTTGGTGTGTTGTGTTTATCTTGTTGTGAAGTGGTGTTGAATCCCCTAGGTGTGTGGATGATCTCCCTAACTCGGAGGTGACCCTCTTGCGGGTCTACGGTAGGGAGGAGAGCATCTTGTGTGGTGTTTCTTCCCTTGTATGATATGCAGGTTTTCTGAGAGCTTATTGTGAAGCTTGGAGAAGATTATTGGATCTTAGAAAATATTTTATTTTCCTTAAGTCTTAAGGAGAGCCTGATCTTTTAATAGCTCCTTCCTTGTCGATTTTCCAAAAGACAAAAATTATCTCCCTATTGTTGTATAAATTGTTATTTTTGGAGTTGTGAGGAAATCCTCTGTTCTTGGGTTGATAGTTATAATTTTCTTGTTCATTAAGTTTTACCATTTAGAAATGAGAAGAGGAAAAGAAAATTTGTTTTTAAAAGAATATTAGAATTGTCTAGTTCCTTCTTCTCCTACTTGCAAAGTTGAGTGTTAGTTGATGTTTTATTTAAATTTGTAAAAGTATTATTTCCGTGTAAGCTTAGTGGAAATATTAATTTTAAATTTTGTTATAAGCCAAGTCGTAATTTTGCTACCATGAAAGAAATGAACTTTGGGATTACAGTATTATTTTTTTTTAAATTACCGTAAGTAATTAAATGCTTACTATATGTAGTTTAAAACATTTGACTTGAAATAGAAATTTTATTCGAAGAAAGTGGAATATATTTATGCATAATGTATAATACGAATTGAATAGATGTTTAAACTCAGAGTTGCAATTCAGAAATACATTGTTTATACAATTATAATTTAAAAAGAGCATAGGTAATTATATTTTAATTTTAAGGAAGAGTTTCTCGGAAGTTTCAACAATTATCCCAAATTAAATGACAGGAAAATGAAGAGGAAAATATGATCCTTTCATTTACAAAGGACACTGAAAATAAACGCAACAAGCCATCACAGGCATTCTATGAGTGGCCATTCTTAAAACTCAACTGTAGATTTAGAAAATAAACATCCAATTAAAAAAAGAGAGAAAGAGAAAGAACAACTAACCTTGGAAAACAAAGAGGAGAAAATGCGTGACATTTCTGAACAGGGCTAAGAGAACTAAGTAAGTTTAACCTACCGTTAAACCTGTTTAGGAACAAGTTGATTATTAAAATTAATTCAAATGTTGAACTAAAACCTAGAGCAGAACCCTAGGGGAACTGAGTCAAGTGAAGTTAACCAACCCTGTGTAAGTGATCTGGTTTACCAAGAAATTAGGAATAATGTAAAGGATGTAGTGTTATTGTTGTTTGATAAAAAATGTGAAGAAAAAAAAATAGGATAACATAAGAAGATCTTGCACAATGGGAAGGAGAATGAGATAGAAATACAATCAAAATTAAATTTCAGAGAAACGGTAAAATGAACGTGATAGAAATACAATCAAAATTAAAAGAAAAAGAAGAGGGCAAATGAACGGGCTTGGTTGAAAATGCTAAGTCTGAAGGAGGAGAAATTAATATTAAATTCTAGAAAATGGAAAGAAGAACAGATGACCGTGCTTTGCTGAAAAATGATCTATCACCTAAAACGACTATTGTTCAAATGTAATTCGTGAGATTGACCTAAGTCAGGAAACCACACGTTTTCTTGCATCGGGTGTACACACATGTACTTGGTACCCCGCCGACAACTATATTGTTTTCGCCTTAAGCGTACGTTGCCGAGCACACCTACGCTTGCGAGGGGGTTTTTAGAGTAGTAAGGAAAATTTTTTGATAGTTCGTATCATGACCACATGACGCATGTGGACATGACATGCGTGAATACGTGTTGTGACCACATGGGAAATGTGGGCGTGATAGCGGTTTTAACATCCATTTGCTCAATCTCCTAATCATAAGCTGCAACAATGGATAAAATAAATCTAATAGAAGTAAATTTAGCAACAGGAGAGAAAATTTTGCCAAAATCAACTCCCCCTCTCTGGGAGTAGCCCTTGGCTACCAGTCTAGCCTTATACTTTTCTAAATGACCGTCTGCTCCAAACTTCTTCTTGAAGACCCACTTACAACCTATGGCCTTTCTTCCTTTGGGAAAAAGAACAAGATCCCAAGTGTTATAACAGTCTAAATCCAGCATCTCCTCCTGCATGGCTAAATGCCAAGACTCGCTATCATCTACAAGAATAGCTTCCTTGTAGGAACTAGGCTCATCTTTGGTACTCAATAAAGCAAATATACAATAGAAATCTGGTGGGCTATACTTGTCAACTAGATTTTGTTGTCTTGTGGATCTCCTCAAGGGTGGAGTAAGAGTCTCATCTTGTTCTTTTGCATGATCATTTGCACCAACTTCTTCTATAACAACAGATTCATCTTCATCAGAACTACTCAAATCTTCTTCTTCTTCACCCCCCAATCCATCAGTGTGTTCTTACTAAGGTGCATCTTGCTGCTCTAAATCAAAGTGCACTCTCTTCATCTTTTCGTCTTTTTCTTTTGGTTGCTTAGGTTTAGAAATAGCTCTAAATTCCCTGAAAATAACATCTCTAGAATAGATAATCTTATGGGTTAGTGGATTCCAAAACTTATAACCTTTGACATTATCACCATATCCAATGAATGTACACTTTTTAGCTTTTGGAACCAGATTAGATTACTTTTCCTTAGGCACATGAACAAAAGCCTCACAGCCAAAAACCCTTAAATGTGAAACAGAAGGTTTCTTACCCATCCACACTTCATAAGGTGTTGAATCAAGATCCTTACAAGGAGATCTATTAATCAAGTAGAAAGTAGTACACACAACCTCTGCCCAAAAGCATTTATCCAACTGTGCATCACTCAGCATACTTCTGGCTCTCTCCATGATTGTTTGGTTCATCTTTTCTACAACACCATTTTGCTATGGTGTACACAAAGTTGTCTTTTGTCTGATAATACTTGTATGCTTGCAAAACTCATCAAATTTCTTAGAGCAATATTCCCCTCCATTGTCAGATCTTAATATTTTTATCTTCAATCCCAACTGGTTTTCAACTAAGACTTTAAAATCTTTAAACTTAGTGAAAACTTCATATTTGTATTTCATAAAATAAATCCATGTAAATATGGATACATCATCAATGAAGGTGACAAAATAACAAGATTTTCCTATAGAATTATTATCCATAGGTCCAAACACATCTGTATGAATAATTTCTAACTTCTCTTTTGCTCTATTGCTTCCTAAAGGAAACAATTTTCTGTTTTGTTTACCAAACACACAATGCTCACAGAAATCAAAGTGCTCATAAGAATAGGAGAAACCATCCAACAATTTTTTATTCTTGATAGTATTCAAAACATTATTACTAGTGTGGCCCAACCTACGGTGCCACAACATACATGTATTTTCAATACTAGCCTCAGATACATAAGAGGCATTACAAACTGTAGTGGCTTCAAGCTTAAACAAGTTTTCCAATCTCTTCCCCTTCGCTACCACCAAGTTCCCTCTCACCAATCTGCAGCCATGCTTGTCAAATGTTACATGCATTCCCAAATCATTCAACTTTGAAATTGAAATCATATTTCTACCTAATCCAGGAACATGCAAAACACCAGGGAGGGTTTTAATCCTCCCATCACTGAAACACAACAATACCTTGCCTTTTCCAACTATCGGATATGTGGAGTTGTCCCCAAGGTATATATCACCTCTATCATACTCTTCGTATTTGGAAAACCATTCCTTATGCAGGGTCATATGAAATGAGCATCCTGAGTCAACCAACCAGTGATCATTAGAAACAACATTACATGCAGAAAGTAAAATATCTTCACTTGCATTCGAGGACTTATCCGAAGCACTCTCTCATTATTTCTTTGGGTTTCTGCACTCCTTCTTCACATGTCCCCTTTTACCATAGTTCCAACACTTAACTCTATTCTTCTTCCCAGTAGTCTTAGATCAGCCCTTGGACTTGTCCTTAGCCCCTTTCTAATCTCCTTTTGGTCCTCTTTCCATAGACTTTCTCCTGACACTGAGAGCATCCCCTAAACTATCCAAAATTTTCTTCCTTAATTCATGTGACAACAAAACTAAAACAAGAGCATCCAACTTCAGATCTGTGAGGTTAGCAGTGATAGCCAAAATAACATTCTCCCATGACTTAGGCAAAGAACAGAGAAGTAATATACATAAATCTTCCTCATTCACCTCCACATCTACAGATGCTAATTGATTCAATAACAAATTAAATGAATTCAAATGCTCTACAACTGATTCACCCTCTTTCATTTTCATGGAAAATAATTTACGATTTAAATAAAGTTTATTTACCATACTCTTGGCTTGGTAGATCTCACCCAAATGCTTTCACAAGCTATGTGCGGACTTCTCACTCGCAACATTCAGTAGAACGGAATCTGTAAGACACAGTCAGATTGTACCTCATGCCTTTTTATCTAGTCTTTCTCACTCATCAGGAGCAACATCATCAGGTTTCTTCTCTTTCGTAACAGCCAACCACTAGTTTCTTTCTTCTAGAAAATCCTCCATTTTTAGCTTCCACAATTCATACCCTCATGCCATTGAACATTTCAATGTCCAACCGAGAGGTAGAAGCAACAGTGGATGAAGCCATGATATCTACACAAGATCTACAAACAAATAACAACCAAATCTCTCACTACATCTAAAAAACCTTTACACTACCACCCAAGAATCAAAATTGGCCAAGCTCTGATACCAAATGTTAGAAATGAAGGTGCAAACCACACAATGAAAATCTAATTCAAACCTTATTTATCTCCTCTAAACAATGTAGAATCAATGGAGATTGCAACATAAATTAAAACCCATTACATAGAAATAACATGCACTAAGAACTGAACACATAACACAATATGTAATGTGGAGAAAACCCTTTCGGGTAAAAAACTCCACCAAGAAAAGAGGCTCCAAGTTGTATTATCTTCAAATATATGAGATTACAATACATGCACTTCCTCTGTTTCTTCAGTATTCAATCCAGTGGTGCCTGTTACTTTCTAATTTGATAAAAATGTAGTACAAATATCCTTATAAAAGGGGGTTGCCTTCTAGGGCAAGATAATTGACAAAATATCGACCGCCAGATTTGTGACCCAATGACAAATGGTCTAGATTCACAATGATAAAATATAAATAAAATGTGGTTTGGGGGGTGCTGCCCCTGGACCCCCACCGAGTCACATGGCCCTTGTACCCACCACTAGGCGGATGCTCCCCCTAGACCCCTCGCAAGGGGAAAACCCCCTACGACCCCCCGTCGCAGACGAATGAGCATCGAGGATCAGATATAAACATGTATCTGAAACAAGATTGCTCCTGGTGAAACCTTTCATCCCTTATGGGTGAATTACAAACAATATTATGAGCAATTAATTACATAGGATTTACAAGGTTGATGGCACCTTAATCTTAACATTTAAGACTATTTAATTTAACTTGAATAGTAATACTAAACCACTTTTGCAAATGTTGGCACTAGTGTAAACTACGCAACATGCTTTCTTTTTGCAAGACTTGGCATGCACAAATAAGATCATTTTTAGAGTCATGCATCATCTGTCAAGAGTTGGTATTGTTGACTTTAAACAACAATTGATGGTATTATAGATGGGCAGTTAACTTTAGCAGGGAAGAAAGTACAATATTAATTATTAAAATTGAAGTGTGGAGTGTTATTTGTAGTGTTTTTCGATTCTAAAATTGAACTACCCCACGTAATTTTGCTTTATTGGCCTCGATGCTATCCGAGAATTGAGCTATGTTGCACTTATGAGACACATTTCTTTGGCTACAAATTTATTGACACCGTGTTAGAGTATATGTTTGAATAAATCTCCAAAACATTGCCAATAAAGAAGTTAGTTTTGGATTATACTGAGCTATTTATGGAAAGTAGACCTTGTCAAGGATCAATAAATAAAATAGATTATTAAAAAATAAGATTATGTAAAGTTGTAAACTAAACTAAAAGTAAAGTCCCAATGTACTTCTACCAATGTACTATAATGCACATATTACCTATATTTTAATAATAAAAAAATCTATTTATTGGACAATGCAAAAATTTCTATAATTGCATTATTTTAAATTTGTTAAGCTATATGATGTGACTTGGTTTTCTACTTATTTTAAGTAACCACTAAATGAATGGTAGTTATGTGTAATTAAAAAAAGCATGTTTACTATTATAAATAAATGCAAGTTTCTAAGCTAATATATTAAAATATTATTCATGATTCAATAATAATCTTATATTCTATCTTTGAAAAATATATTCTAAATTATTTTCTAGAAGTTATATTCCCATTTATAGATAAATCTAGAATCATAATGATCATAATTCACATATTTATTACTTCATTTCACACCATGATTTGCCTATCTCACATATTTGTTTTAAGTGTTATGTTACATTAGTCTACCTAAATATACAACCATTAATAAATACTCCATTTAATTTTTGTCCCATCAATAAAAAATCACATTAAACTGCCATTGACACATGTCTTTTTAATACTATATTCCAAAACTTTTATCCAAAAAATATGGATGTGTTAGAAATTCCTCTCAAAACTTAACTTTAGCCATTAGTCTCATTGTTTAGTGGATGATGTTGAATATCTTATATGATTTCATTATTTTAAAATTTGTTAGAATGTACACATCTCTTTTCCTTCTAGTTCATTCTAGACAACCACAAAATCACCTAGAACATCATAGCATTTCATCATGTCATGTTTTTTATGTTATTAAGAAATAATGATTATGAATTGAAAGTTCATGATATTAAAGTAAAAAATATTATGATAATGAATTGAATAATTAATAATAAGAAATATTAAAAGAAAAAATTTCAAAACAATTTTTAGATAAATTATACACAATTCTTTAAAAATTTTATGTCAATCTCATAAATTGTCTAAATTTCATATACATAATATAAAATATATTTGACACAATAATATAACAGTTTCCTATGAATTGGATATATTTAAGAGATTATGTATTATCGATTTAAGAGATTATGTATTATATTAACAAAAAGTATTTTTAAAATTTTAATTATATAAATAAAATTTATTTTATCTATTATTTCTTTTAAATAAAAGATTTTTAATCATATAAACATAAATGAGGACATTAAATAGTTTTATGTGATTTAAATATAATCTTGGATGTGATTTATCGATTATAATATTAGATGTGATTTAAATATAATTAAATCATCTATATTACAAGTTTTATTTTGACTTGAAGTTTTAATATTGAATTTATTTAGATATAACAAGGACATTAACAAATGCCTTGATATTCTTCAATTGGGACATTAATGAAGAGATTTAATTTTCAACTATATCAACAAACCTTGCATCAATGAAAAGTTTAAAATGTAAAGTATAAAATTATATTGCAACATATACATGAACTAGAGATTATATGTACATTTTGAATTACATAAATTATTAAAAATCTATATTGTAAATTTGAACAACACATGTCTAGATCAAGTATATATAAATTATAAATTGTAATAAATTTTATCTAACCTAATACACGTGCATATAATATATAAACAAATACATGTATAAACAACTCAATTTAACTATATAATCTACACAAAAAGTTTAGTCTAGCTCTAGATCATACACACACACACACACACACACACACACACACACACACACACACACACACACACACACACACACACACACATCAAATTAAAACTCAATCACACTACATAACTCTATAACTAAACCCATGTAAATGTACATATGTATGATATATAAACAAATGCCATGCATGCAGTACATAATAAATAATTTGGGTTCAAACATAAGTGTATAAATGTGATAAATAACAAACATGTGAGTCAAGTAGTCTAAGAACAGATCATGGGTGCCTATGGGTGGATTGAGCCTCACTCAACCTAGGACTAAAATCATGTGTTGAGCCCTATCCTGAAGCTTGCCCCGAGGGACTCAATCCCACCCATCCATGAATATCTAAATCATGTGTAAATCCCTACACATAAAAATTATATGTATGATTTATATTTTTTAATAAATAAAATAAATACATAAAATATAGATGGACATATGCAATACATATATACATGTAGTACTTGTTCAAATTAAATAACCTAGGTAATTTATACCTCAGACTGATGTACTGGATCACCAAACCCTGCCTACTGCATAGTGTCAGGTGCCACCACTCTAATCACCTGATGTAGGATTGATTTTAAGAGTCAACACACATTATGCATTTTATGTACATTATACAGTAACTAAAATTTGTAATTTAAATAGATAATAACAAATTGCACACTAAACTATGAATAAATCAATATATACCTCATCATCAACGAACTGTGAAGCTGTCAAATCAACTGCAGTAGCCATGACCCTCCCAATCCAACTAAGGTCAAATGAATTAAGGGTCATCGCAATAGCAGTTGGTCCCAACTCTACAATTGATGCAACATCATCAAAAAGCAATCCACAGAATGATCCTAGTGCAAAATATGGACCAACAAGATCAACCTACATAGGAATCTACTATGAAGGTGATGTAGAATAACCTCTAGAAGTAACCTGATGTCCACCCTATGTGGGTGTCTGACTATGCATAGCTCATCAATCTGTATGGTTTATGACATGTGAAGCCACAAAATCAAGAGGGTTCCCATACTCTGATCTAATAAACTGGTATGCATCTAATAGGTCATGGGTCAAGCATGTGCACAGTCTACGAAGCTCATCCTCTCTAGTAGTCTGTGCCACATCACGTGGTGAAACTATGTCTGTACGAATGAAAGGATCATAAGTAGTTGATATGGCATCAACATAAGGAATTCTGGTGCATGGGTGCAACATGTATCTACTGGCATGAGTAGATACCAAGTGATCAACCTCATCGACAATAGTAGCCAAACTCTAATAAATGTGCTACCTAGATGATGCAAGTGACGGCTCGGCAGCTACTCCTAGGTCCAATCTTTTTTGAAGTACTAAAAGGTTTGGACCAACTAATGCCCTCTTATTGATGGGTAGTGGTAGATCGGGTCATATATATTGAAGTTTATCATAAAACCTTCCTCTCCCCTGTCCAACATGTGTAGGGATAGATGTGAAATCAACTGATAAACACAAATGTACATGTGCATATAATTGTTTGCAAAAATATAATGGCCCAACTCACCATTATGAGGCCATCGATGATGGGTTGCCAACCACTTAGGGTAGATATGTGGATCGACCACAAGAGGATCTGCGCACCTAGTGATAAGATAGTCACACACTCTATCTCGTCATGTATAGTAAGGAAGCATGGAATGAACCATATCTAATGAAACAACCCTATTAATTGTTGACTATTTCACATAGACCAGTAACACTCATGAAGAGTGACATATAAAAGTCCTCAATACTGACATCATCATAAGGGCTATATGATTTAATAATATCAATCATATGTATAAACTCATCTCTAATAGCCACCAACCTATCTCTATTAGATAGGTTTAGAGTGTTATGAATCTTCTGGTCCAAATGTGATAATGCATTGTTTAATCTATCAATAGTTGATGAGAATAAATCACTCCTCATAGTGCTATGACTATGAGCAGACTCAGGATTAGACTAACGAGAAGCCTAGTCAGCCATGATATGAAATATGTGTATAGAAATTTGCATTTAAAAATAAAATTGCATATATTTAATTTCTAAAATCAAAATTTATTTTAATTTAAAAACATTTAAATTTTAAAAATTACATAAACATTCAATTTAGACATTTAAATTAACAAAAATAAACTAAATAATATACATAATTTAAATTTATGAAGACATAAAATGTGTCCATACATGAGAAATAAAATATGGATACATAATTAAACATAATTTTTAATGAAGACATTAAATGCATGCAAAATCAAATATGGTGTTCATACAAAATGAAATCAAATGATACACATATATGTACAATTCAAATTTATAGATTACATGGTTTTCAATTTTCAAGGTGTTACATTGCGAGGACATACTTTGAAGGTTGCAACTATTTTTTACTCAAGGCTTGCACCATTCATTGAAAAGGATCTATTTTTCATAAGGAATCTATATTTTTCATTAGTTTGAATTGATTTCAAGTACTAAACATGTAGATATATTTGTATTTTTTATTTTCATTAAAATTTGTGAAAAAAACAATCTCCTATAATATTACAATCTTCTAACAAATTATCATGGGGAGAAAATACTTTTTTAAAAGCAATACATGTTATAAAGTTCCATATATTCTATGGGGTTGAAAATTTTCTACAAGACCAAATTTTAATTTCTAGTTCTACATATCGCATGTTTCATATGTAATTTTTTTCTACACGTAAGGATGTTATTGGATACATTACAAAATATTTTTGGTTTCACTAGTTAACTTTGAGGTTATAAAATTGAAACTAATATTGCGAGTCTCAATCAAAGTAACTTTGATACTATTAGGATTTTATTTCAAAATTGAAAACTATGAGGTTACAATTAGAGAACTATAATATATAAATTAGAGAACAAAGATTGAAATTGAATTTTACATGATCACTAATGTGTACACTAGATCATTGGGCCCATTGAAATAAATTAGTAATTGTTAAGTTCTAAGGCCCACAGTAACTTAAATTAATTGATTTAGGAATACTTAAATAGTAAGATCAATGAATGGATTTGCATAGATCCTTGAACTAGTGGGTAGAACCACTAAATAGAATAATCTTTAAGAAGAAATTAAAATAGATTGGTTAATATCCCATCCTCATAAAGAAAGCCTAAGTTCATATATAGTTGTATTTGAGTTTTAAGACATGTATTGGGTTAGAAACTTTACCATCATACATTGGAAAGAGTTGTACCACAAAACCCATAAGCAATGGATAAGACACAATCTCAAATCTATGTAGGATTCCTAGGATTAAAAAAAGCATTATAATCAATAGGATTTACCTCTATAGATTCTCTAAGTTACTTCTTGATATGCCTTGTAAAATAGTGCATCTAGATTAGAGGAAGTGGTGGTGACTAAATAGATACCACTAGAAAGTGTATGGGGAGTGAGAGGGGTGGATGAGGTGATGGCTTGGGATAGAGGCATGGAAGAAGAAAGGTAAGTTTAAGGGTATTTCTAGGGTATGTGATGTTGTATGGGGTACAGAAGTGGCTTGAATAAGTGGAGTAAAGTTAAAGGTTTAATAGTAGTGGATGAAAGGGGTGTAGAAGTGTGGTTTATCATAGAGGTGGTAGATATGATAGGAGAACGATATCTAGTAGTTAGGCCATAAGGAAAAGGATACGTGAAAAAAGGATATGTACTAAAAGGTGAGATACTAGTGGCCATGGTATAGTTATAAAGGTGACTTGTTTCTTTTTCCAATTATGCACTTGTGGTGTCCACTCCATAGCACTTATGATTAAGTAATTAGATTATAGTGTAGTTTAGGTTTCTATTTGTTTTAACTTATCTTGAACATGATGGCTTTTCAATAATTATCAAGTTATTAGTAAGTTAATAACAATTTAGATTAATAGCTTGCTCATCTTTCAAATTATAAATAAGGCAATTCTCTTCCATAATTGATCTTGTAACTTACTATTGAATCATAAAGTTAGACTTGAAAGGATTCCTACAATCTACTAGTGGCCATGGTACTATAAAGATGAGTAATGGTAACTTGGAAGGAGTAATGGTGGAAGAGGGATCTATATGGTAGAAGTGTGGATAGGAATATATGCACAAGTCATTGTAGAAGAAGTAAGATTATATCCAAAACCACTTGCAAAGTTCACACATATTTAAGGACTAAAAACTTCTCCAACTCACACTTGAAATACTACGTTACCATACTCATACTTTAAATAATACACTATCACACTCATACTTATTTAATAAAAGTTTACCTAATTTTAATTTATATCAATTTAAATTTATCGAAGATCAAACTTCTATCTATTTTGATTATAGATCATTAAATCAATTTTGATATAAGTTGAAATATTGAACCTTCATCATAACTCACCTTACTTCCTTTATTCATCACCATTATATTTTAACTCGAATGATCTATCCTCTACTTAATGTAGGGTTTAACTTCAATTCATTAGTTAAGTTGTGTAAATATATATTTAAAATTAGGATAAATAATCAACATTGTTAAGTGAGTGGTACTTACTTAATTGACTAGGTTAGTTATCCTTTAATTTATTCATTATTTAGTAAATAACTTAGGTTTTGTTCCTAATTAGATTTCTTCTAATAATAGTACAACCTAAGACTAAAACAACATATAGTACATTTCCTATATAAGTTTCAGTGAGAAAAAATAATCACTTTTGTCTTAGTATTGAACAATATCAAATATTATTTTGCTGATTAAAATTCTAACTTATGAATCACTATATCTAATTATATTTGTAAATATATAATCACATTTAATCAAGATTGTATAACCAACTTATAGTTATGAACAATTCATAATGCAATGAAACAATCTAGATCTAGGGGAGACGACCCAATATTTGAGCATGTGCCAATAGTTGTGATAGTATTTGTGGATTTAACGTCCAATATTTTTAAAAGTTTAGCATTAGTAGTTGTGAGTTTAACGTATTTTGTGTTGACTATATAAGTACTTATAATTAAATATAATGTGCTCTTTAGATCTAAAAAGCAACCAATCATGTGATGCCACATCAACACACCAACAAAACTTGACTTAATGCACACTTATTGGTCCACCTTATTTTTTGGGTCCTTTTGGACACCTAAACAAAAAACATGTTGATGTGGCATCATTTTTGATGATGTGGACATGAAATCTTAGTTATAAGCAGGGGCCTTGCCAAGTCAACTGATGTATTTTTTTTGAGTGATTCAAAATTGCGACATATGATTTTGAGAAGCGTGAAGCTAGTCATGTTTGTAGGGCTTTGTTTGAAATTTAGGGTTTTAGTTTCATTTTTAATTTATTTTTAGGGTTTTAGTTTCAAATTTAGGGTTTCATTTTATTTGTAAGCTTTATTTTTTGTTTAAGATTTAGGGTTCCATTTCATTTGTAACTTTTAGTTTTAGTTCAAATTTAGGGTTTCATTTCAT
Organism: Cunninghamia lanceolata; assembly: GCA_027924645.1. NCBI lineage: Eukaryota > Viridiplantae > Streptophyta > Pinopsida > Cupressales > Cupressaceae > Cunninghamia > Cunninghamia lanceolata. The sequence goes on along the minus strand of BSBN01002024.1, from coordinate 860,738 downwards.
TTGTAAGTTTTTGTTTCAGATTTAGGGTTTCACGTTTCATTTGTAAGTTTTAGTTTCTGTTTCAGATTTAGGGTTTCAATCGTAGACAAGTTTACAAATTTAAAATAATTGAGAAAAACAAATTTTAATCAAAATAATATAAATTTCACATTTTCATTAAGAAATAAAATTGAAAACAAAAACAAGTTTAGGAAAAAAACATGTTGGGCATGGAGGAACGGCGGTCGGTTAGCAGCTGTGTGGGGTCGTGCGGCTCCAAGCAGAAGTATTTCCTTCAACTTTGATTCGGGTGAAATGAATTTTCACTATTTTTTCTTTTATTTTAACAGTTTCGGGTAGATCCTTATAGCTTGATAACTTATCAAGCGTAAACCTTTCACTCGAAAAGTACCATCCATTCCTGTGCCACATATATGCTATGTGGTTTCAGGTGGAACTTTCTCGGCCAAAAACCTTCCGCTTGGAACCGTTTTGTTGGTAGAAAGTGTGACACAAATTTGAACTTTTACCCATCTACACCACTATAAAGCTCTCAAAAAACTATTTCAAATAAAAAGAAATTTCTTTATAAAAAAGAGCAAATATGACCCAGAATGGAGCCTCTAAGGACCAGGTACCAAAATAAAACTGCCATTGAAGAGGGGGTAGGATTGGGGGTAAAGACCCTACTAATGTTAGTATGACACCATGATGACATCAACCACCAAGAAACTATGCATGGATAGAATATGCTTAGATGCGTAGAATATTTTGAAAATGTTGTTAGTTGGTTGAATAACCATCCAACATACACAAAACTACTATCAAATAGTTGAATATCATTGATCATACTATGAAAAAATACTCACCAGTTGTGGAGGGTGGTTTTGATTGTTTTAGATAGGATATGTTGTAGTATATCCAACCAAAAATTGTGAGATTACCACCTGATAGGGGAATATCCATTGGATGTTACCACTAGTGGGGTTGTGGTAGGGTCCATGGCACATGACATATGTGGATGGTTGTAGATACTCTATATGGTACCTGCCATAGTACCCTGCAACCTGTAGATAAAAAAATCTACTAAACAAAATAAAAATCTAACAGTCTAAACAAAAAACTAATGGATAAAACAATATGCCCTATACTTTTTATTGATATTAGTTTTTTCTTGTACCAACACTATGTAGAATATTCTATAGTACGATATAGTCGTATGATCCATACAATGGGAGGGAAAAAACTTCTTTGATGGCTTAGGCGAAAAGTGTCTAATTTTGATGAAATGATAATCAATCTATAGTTTTTTGGGCCTTCTGGATCTGTGATGGTAGGGTTGGATTTGAACCAAAATGCTTTGAAAAATTAGGTACCCACTAAATTTGGCATGCACCTCCAAACTTCAAACCCTTTTAAATCTCACCTCCTCTATCTAATTTAGATACAATAAAAGGAAAAACTAACTTTCTCACATGCTTTGGACTCAATGGCGTGCTTAGATTTACTCCATCAAGCTCCAAAAATACACTTGTAATATAAATCCATAAAGAGGAATCCCCCAAATTTGATATTTTTATCTAGTTTTTATAATTATTCATCATTGCCGATGATACCGTGGTTTGGTGGTTAAGTCGCTCGGTTGTAGTGGCGGCCACCAGAGTTCAAACCCCCGCTGGGCCAACGAGCTCGCAAGGCTTTACGCTTTCGCTGGGCCAAAGAGCTCACGGGTTTGAAGTGTTCTTGCTAGGGGATGGGGTCCCTCATGTTGTGGCCTCACCGGTTCATTGCTCCGGGCAAAAGCATTCACGTGGAGCTGGAGGGCGTGTCGCACCAGCGTCGCCGGTCACGTTAAAAAGCTTACCAAGCGCATTTAAAAAAAAAAAATATTCATCATTATTTGATGTAATAAAATAGCATACTCAACATCTTAAGAAAATACAAGATCTACAACCTAGATATATCAAAAGGCTAACATGAAGCAATCCCATAAGATTTGATACCATGTAAGATTTGGCTATGGAGATAACCACCCAAGATTAAGGTGCTTTAATGAGAACACAAGAGAGACCCAAAATAAGAGAATAATTATATTCTATCAAAGGATGCAAATTTACAATGACAATAGATTGCTCATATGAGATCAAGAGGTGGGTATATATAGGATCTACATCGCTAAGAGAAACAAATGTACAACCAATGTGGGATATAAAGTACAAAATATGTCCCTAAGTAAACTTATCTAGGTGGGAATAAGACCTAAATGGTGAACTACTAAGGTAACATACCTCATTCATGCCAACAAAAATCATTTAGAGAGTAATTCATGAACCCTGTCTTGGTAGCTATAAGAATACACGTGATTACATTGGAAAAAGCCATAACATCTATAGGAAAAATCTTGCCTATATTTACAAAACCCACTTCCCAATCATAACCATCCAACATTGAGTTCAACTTCTATAGAGGGATAAAAACTTCTTGCAAATATGTATTTGTAATAAAACATACTAGATCCACATCTCTTACTAGGTCCATGATATTTGATAAGAATTAAAGTAATTTGGTGTTAAAATGGTGGCATTGGGGGAACTTTGATAGAATATGGTGCCCTACCACTTTTTGAATAACACTTTCCATAATTGTGGAACTAATTACAAATACTTTCCTCAACTTCTCCAAATTATAACTCCTTGATTCCTTTATTTCATACTTCCATGGTTGTAACAAAACCCTATAATTAATATTCTCATACATTTTATGAAAACCTAATGAAAAAACCAGATACAAAAAGAAAAATAATAGCCTTCAACAAGATTACACTTCCACATAAGATGTTTTAATAACCAATCTCTAAATATAGATCCACCCAACATACATGAATTCCCATACATTGAAGAGAATTAAATTGCAATCAATGGGACAAGACATTGAAAGGAAGCAAGGTATGCAGAAACGCTTCCTACACTGATCTACTGAGGAAAGATTTATGCAAATTTTAACTTTTACAATTACATATTAAGATGCACATTAATAGAAAGATAATTAAAAACTTCCAAATAGAAAACTCACAACACAAGATATACATGGGGGAAACCCTTTCAGGTCAAAAACCCCACACTCTAAAGCTGCCCAATAAATTATTTAGGAATCAAGAAGATTACAATATACTTGCAGAGCAAGCTTTCACAAGAGTATAACAAACCAAAGATCTAGGAGGTAACTCAACATCTATAAGAATCTTACACACAACCTCCATCTCAAGCTCCTGATATATATAGGAGCTACAATACAGTAAATCGTCAACGGTAATTACAAAACCATGAGCCAAAACCACCCAAAAGTGGCGCCCAAATTATCTCTAATCAAACATGCCTTGTAATTTGCAAAATCACACACCAACACATGTAACTCTCCCCTTTTACAACTCTTTTGAGTGTCCAACACGTTTTCACATTTCCCAAAAATAGGAGGTCCAACTTCGGGAGGTCATAACTTTTGATCCGAGTCTCTGATTGACGAACCGTTTAATGTGTTAGAAACCTCGTGAAGAGATCTATCAATCTATAACCCACTTCATCAGTTATGGCAACTTTTGGGGTGTTTAGGGACCTCTAAGTGCCTCAAAAATGAGTTCAAATTTTTTTTCAACAGTTTCAAAAAATAGAAACTTTAATATCTCGCAATCCAAATATGATCTTGTGTCGGAACTCACCTAAGATGTTTACTTAGTAGTTCCACACCTTGTGGGAAAAATTTCAAGTCAATCCGAAGTCAAATGTAAAGTTACTAAAAATAGCAAGTCCCACCATTTTTAGCCCTTTTGGAAACTTTGAAAGTTCTAGACAATTCTCCAAGATAAAGGGGTATTCAAACAGACCAAAAATGGGAAGAATAGTAACCTTTTGTAGTTGCAAGGTTGAGACACTTTTCTTAACAGACATGTCATCCTATGAACAATGTCTACAAAATCACTCTCATGGCTAGTTGTTATTAAGTCACATGAGTATTATTATTAATTATCGATTATGTATAATATCTGGCAACATGAATGAACATAAAGCTATATTAACGCCCTATATTAATTAAACTACTGTCACCATCAATAAATTCCACAACAAATTCCATTGGTGAATCAACGATTGACACTTGTCTATTCACTAGGTCTATTCTAGAACTTTTATCCCCAAGAGTGAGTTTGTTAAACTTTCTTCCTAGAATACACCTTAAGCCATTCATATTTATTCATTAGATGATGCAAAATTTGCTAAACAAATTAATTTATACCCTATTTTATATAAGGAAAAGACATGCAATCCCACCACTTATCAACTTCATACAGTACTGACTACAAGCTACTACAACCCTTGATCTAAACAAATCATATGGTTGATAGTTAATTTTGGAACTTGTTTCCCAAAAGTGCATTGGTATGATTTATCTCCGAAAATGGAACAACCTTTGAATCCTTGGTAATTAGACAATGTATATTTGTTCCTAATTCAAGTTAACAATTCACCAAATGAATTAATCTTTATCCTTTGGTGTTAGAATATTTTTACCATTTAAATTATGTAATATTTTTAAACTAGCCAATAGTTCACCTAATAAAATATTTTATTTCTTAGAATCAATTGATAATATGCTAAATAAATTATTTTATTTTTATGTATTGATCTAGAACTCACTAGTTAAAAATAACTTTGATAGAAAAAGTGCACAAATTTACCACAAAAATTAAAATTTCTCCAAAATAGGCATAGATCCAACAAAAAAATAATGTACTAGGCTAGGATTCACTAGGATTTTATATAAATCTTTAGGGGGCATTTCATAAAGTTATCACTACTAGGTGTGGGTTCTTTCTAGTTCCTATATCAAACTAGTTCTACCATGGTTGGGTTATTAAAGATCTAGATTTATCTACTAATCTTTTGTGCCTAACTAAACACTATAATATATATTTAGGTGTACTAGTTTCATATGATATTCTATAACTGAAGCTCTTTTGTAGAAAACATTTGGTTGTTGTATATGCTATACTAATAATATTTTATCTATACAAACTGTTGCTAGAAAAGTACTAGGAAGAGAATGATTTAAAAATTATGCAATTTAATGTGATTTTTTATGTCATTATTATGTTTATCATCTTACTAGAGAAGTATTAGAAAATAAGAATTGTAAAACTTAACTCTAGGTATATGATAGTCCATGTGTAGGCTAGTGTGTTAACAAATTATCTTTCCATGTTGAACCTGAGGGCTTTGTGTCATGCACCATGTAAACTTCACTAATGTTGAATATCAAGAATAACTATAATAAGGTCATAAGATCCTTAGAGCACATTGATGAAAGCCGCTGACATAATCATTGATGTGTTCATTTGAGCCTTGGACACATTCAAATAAATCAACTAAAGTTATTCTAATTCCCATATGAACTTTGAATTGCTTAAGAAACACCTTGGTAAGATCACTAAATGAATGTATGAATTCTTAAGGAAGTGTACATAGAACCACTCAATAGCATAATCCTTAAGTGTGCATGGAAATAACTTAGTTAACATTTTATCCTCATATTTAGAAAGTACACACATATATTTGTATAAGATATAAGTGAGTGTTAGGGTCACCTTTGCTATCATAAATTGGAAACCTAGGTGCCAAAAATCCCATAGGCAATGGATAAGTCACAATCTCAAATGTTAGAGGTGTATGCCTAGGATTGGACAATTCATTATCTTGTCCACTAGACTTTTCATCCACTTTCTTATCTACTTGATCAATCTTTAGGACTACAATGCATCTAGGTAGAAGATGACATGGTAGTTATAGGGATTGATTAAGACCACTATGGTGTGTGTAGGCATGGGATGTGAGAGGAATGGATAACTTGATAATGGTTTGGGTCGAAGGTATGGAACAATTAAGATATCTAAGGGGATCAATGGCACATGAGATGTGCAAATAGTGGTTGTAGAAGTGAATTGGCTAAGTGGGGTAGTAGTAGGATCAATAGTGCTAGATGAAAGAGGTATATAAATAAGTACTAAAGGGTGGAAACTAGTGGCAATGGTAGAGGTAGAAATGGTGGATGAAAGTTCTATGGTAGAGGTATGGGTGGATGTAGATGCACTAACCTTAAGAGATGAAGCAAATTTATAATAGGCATCTTGTAAAGTCTCTAGCCCAATCTCTTGATTTGTAAACATGTTATGAAACATATCCAATAGTTGTTTAGGATTATCCACATTAGCCAAACTAGCAAGTTAAGTAGAAAAATCTTGAAGTTTCACATGCGCCTCATGATCATAATTTGCATGGTCACCTATGTTTATCTAAAAAAAACCACCATCAAAGATATCACTATTACTAGATTGGTGGCCACATTAGAGTTTAGGCAAGGCCTTTTTCTCAATTGATGATGAGGAATACAAGAATCCCTTGAAATAAACAATGATAGGACTAGGAATATGCAATAAAAAAATAGAGGTAAATTCTAAGATTTGAAAGTAGGTGAATAGTATAAACCCTAGAGCCAAATAAGGGTGGGTAGAGTGTGCAAAGAGATAGGAAAATATAACTAATCGTGAAACACCAAAATAATGATAAATCAATGAAGCACTAGGATAAAAGGGTAAACTAGATCATAATTTAATATTAAATAATCAAAGAAGAGTATTTGAAAACCCTAAAGTGAAATCCTAGGAAGATTGGGAAGTGTAGGATTGATTAGGTTCACCAAAATGAAGAGAAAATAAAACAATCTCTAAGCTTAGTCTAAGCTAATCCTATAAAATGCATATGCCTAAGCACCAATTAACCTAGACTAAATATTAATAAGAGTTGGAGCTAGATAGGTCATTGACATTTGTATTTATTAATTTTATAAAAGAAATAAGAAAGATAAGATCACTTAGTTTGATGATTGAAGAAATAATGCCAAATGGATGACCTTGAAATCAATGTGCCTCAGGATCAAAAATGGGTTGTAACAGTTAAATGTACGAACTAGAATCAAAATATTCTTCTTTGCTCTAGCCTAGGTCAACATTAATGATCTAGTATACATTCATAGCCAAAAACTAGACCTATGCCAATGAACTTGATCTTTGATGTGTTCTACCTAAATTGTCCTCTGTGCAATTTGATAAATGATTGTTTGATCTCTCTTTTGGAATCTACAGATTGGCAATATTGATGAATACCTTTGCTAGGTTGTGCAACTGAATCACAAGGGCATTTTGCTTCAATCAAATATTTGATAGCTACAATATCGAAGACAATAGACAAGCCCTAGACTGTAAATTCATCACTTCTTTTTAAGCACCAAATCCAAATGTGTCGCTATTAATTCCCCTTGTAGAATGAGAAGTGTATGTGAATGTAAGAGATCTCTTGATTCTTCTTGTCTTGTAAAATGAATGCAATAAATGTCTTTAAATACTAGCACATGACATCAAATTGTGAAAAGGCATGTCTAGTCAACCGTAGGCAAAGAAGGTAAAGGGGGCTAGTTGGCCAAAACTTGAATTTTTGAATTTGAATGAGGATGGATTGAGTTCGCGACCTCACGACTATAGATCCAACCTGTGTATTACATTAGATCATGATAAACATAGGCTATCTCATGTTAATGTACAATATGCATGAAATTTGGATAGACAAGCCATATGTATGGAGAGATGTGCACATAAGTGTAAGATAAGGTAATAGACATAAGCTCATGTGCATATAAAATTAGATAAATAGACATGACTTTACACAAAAATTATACCATTTGTCTTCATATACATATATTAAGACATTTCCTTAAAATAAATGAGAAATAACATTGAGATACTAAACTCTCAAACCCCACCCCTCATTTTTATTGAAATTGTGTGGATACCTATATGCTGATTTTGACTGCTCCTCTTTGTTTCCTCTTTTCTTTATAATTTCTAAATGGATCTATGATATCTTATATTAAATGCATGCTCTGCACACACCACAGTGTTTACCAGAAACTGTATACTTAATCCCAGAATAATCATCAAACATGTAAAGTGGTTCATATACTATTGTACCCGAGGGAACACTGCAAATTATAGTCTACAGTCTACAGTCTACAGTGAAATGTCAATGTCCCGCCTCCCCATCATGTTCATGGTGAACTGAAAAAAAAAAAACTAAAATTAAATTTTAATCAAAACGCCCTGTCACATTCCAGAGTTCCAATGTTTGAATGGCATATAATAATGTTTGAATGGCATGGAAATCACTATTATTCATTGAATGAAGAAATAAAATAAAACAGTGGAAGGTTTCAAGAAAAGCCATTGATTGTCGTAATCATCCACTCATGCACGAGGACAAGTCTCTTTCTCTTTCAAGAAGCCCGGCATTGCACATGCCCCCGAACATATTTGTCCTTTAAATGTGCTCATCATTTCTGCTTTAAATATGCTCATGGACCATGGTTTTTGCTTTTCTGATTTATGCAATATGCTGGTACGAACATGTCTCTGATTTATGACTTACAGACAATATACTTTCACCAACTGGACCCCACACTGCTTACGACGTCAATCCCTAGAGGGCTCAGCTAAACACCATAAAATCTATGGAATCCTGCATTGTAAAAAAACTGAGCAACAAAACAAGCTCTTTGATCTTCACGCTTCTAATAGGTAATATTATTTTGTTTTTTAGTTCAGAATTTGTGTGCAGACATTTTTTTATGGAGGTCATCCACAAATTCGATTTGGGAGCACGAGTCTTAGGCTGAACCTCTTCAGCTAAGAGCCAAGGATTGAGGGTATCCATTCCACCAAATTTGCCCAGGGTATCATCCCGATCTCATCCTTGAACCAAGGATTGAGGGGTATCCATTCCACCAAATTCGCCCGGAGCACAATCCCGGCGTCATCCTTGAGCCAAGGACTGAGGGGTATCCATTCTGCCAAATTCCCCTGGGGCACGACCTCATCCCTTATGGTGTTGGGGCCTTGCACTCAACAAGACTTGATCCCCGGTGGGAGCATTCAGTTTGGATAATTATCCAAGATTCTTTCAGTATTAATATATTGTAAAAAGATTAAGTGGATATTATGAAGAATTTTGATCAGATTAGGGGGTATTTATTTTGTTAATTGCAATAACAAATGTAGAAGATGGAGAGAGATCGAGTTAATATTATGATGAAATTTGATAAGATTAAAGGGGTATTTATTATGTTGATTGGAACAACAAAATGTTTGATTGAAAGTGGCAGCTTACTAGCCTCTTTGTTACCTTATGCACATTTAAAGTGTTAAATATTTGTCTTATTTTAAAAAGTTGAAAAATTGTTTTCTATGTATTGGCTAAGAGTGACCCAAATAAATATGACAATGAAATTTAATAAGACCCTGAAGAAAAATCTATTGTACCAAATTTGTCTCAAACATGAACTTGAAATTGCTTTCTATGTGTTGGCTAAGAGTGGCCCAAATAAATATGACAATGAAATTTAATGAGACCTTGAAGAAAAATCTATTGTACCAAATTTGTCTCAAACATGAACTTGGCCTCCTCTTTAATGTCGTTAGGCCAAGGTGTCTAGTCTTTGCACATGGGTCTTTGCACATGGCAAGACCTTAGAATTTTGCAAATGGCAATAATGGAACCATGGTAAACTACTCCACTTGAATATTAAAAAGTTCGACAGTCAAACACTCAATATAATTTTACTCCTCAAATAACTGAGATAATCTGTTTGTAAAACATTGTAAGCCCACTCTACTTAAACATCAAACAATCAATAATAATTTTATACATCATCCAAACCCAAAAAAATAAAAAAAACAATTATTCTATTTTTATTAATCAAAACTAAAACTCTTTTACTATTTAAGAAATCAGAGTGGAATCAGACCGCTGAATAGGAACTTGCTAGGGGAAAAGACCCAATAAGTGAGATAGTTCCAATGGTTGAGATAGTATATGTGGATTTAAGGCCCAATATTTTTTGAAGTTTAGTACCAATCGCTGTGACTTTAAGGTTGTTAGTGTAACTATAAGTACTAATAATTGAATGAAATGTACCCTCTAGATTTAAAAAGCAACCAATCATGTGATGCTACATCAGCGCACCAACAAAGGGGGTCTTGATGCACACCTATTGGTCCACCCTTTTTTTGGGGGAACTATTTGACACCTCAACAAAAAGCATGCTGATGTGGCATCATATTTGATGATGTGGCCTTGAAACCTTAGTTATAAGCAGGGGCGTTGCCAAGTAAGCTACTGTAAAATTTTTGGAGTAATTCGAAATTGCCACCTATGATTTTGAGAGGCGTGAAGCTAGGATGCACCACTATTGGGTCCTCTCCCCTATTCTATCTCTGTTCAATTGGCTTGATGACGACTTGCAATTGATTTGAACTGTTCTTATCTGGTTATGGTTTCCCTCAACTTGTTCATTAAAAAACAAAAAACTGAGAAAAGCATTCAAAGATTTTTCTGGTAGAATTTACCATCTATGCTTTAGATTATTCTATGAAAATCAGATTGATGATAACGGATCGACCGGCATTGGAGCAAGCAAACCCACGTGATGTTTGAATATAAAATGCTGTATTGTGATTGACAATACCTTCGTACTTGACAATTCCTTACTTTAAAAACTGATGACGTGTTTTTAAAGCAGCCGCAGAAACTGCAGCTGATCTTCCTTCTGCTAACTTACCTATTCCATTGTTCTACTGAGTATCTGATTTATTATTATTTAAATTTTGTTCTGAATTATTGTAATTTTCTAAAGCTGGTATCAGATCTAGAATATTCCAATCTAGGCTGATCACCCTTAAATTTGAAAGAAACAGTATTAAAATGCCAAAATAACTAACGCGGAGAAGTTAAGTACTTAACACACAACTCAGAGAAAAGTACATGTGGGTAGTCAATCCAACTGGTGAGAATATCTCAAGTTTAATGTGTAGGGAAAAGAAGTTTGATAAGTTTCTATTAAATAAATAACTAGATGTCTTAACAGCTCACTTAGATTGTACATAGATTCCATTCCGGTTAAATATATGAAATAAATAGTGTTTGAGAAATAATATATTAGTAAAAGTTTAATAAGGAATCAATATATATGCACATATAGATATGTAACAATACACTTCACATGTCACATCAAATAAACAATTAATCATATGGTGACACATAAGGCAATAGGTAATAGGTGCCTTGGTGTACATGTTTTGGTCTTAACTTGTTGCACATGCTTCGGTCTAACTTTTTTTTTTTTCTTGTTTGTATTTTTGGATAATTCAATGAAGAGGTAGCTAATTTGTTGATACCCAAAACCCCAAACAATAGCTTTAAACTCTTAACACTTAGAGATATGTTGAAATTTGCAAGAAAATCCAATGTACCATTTAGGAATTTGATGTACCCAAAGTTAAGGTGTGTGGGTCCTCTCCCCTAAATATATTTTCAAATAATAATAAAAACAACTATTCTCCCAACAAAACAACATGTTTAAGATATAATGTTACCATGCCTCACATGCCCCATACCATAGCATGATGGTGGAGGATGAGATGGCGACGTCGTGATGGGACAAAAACAAACGTTAACAGGGTATTTTGGCTTGTGTCATTTCTGACGATAGGAAGTTTAAAAAAAGTCGAGCTTAAAAACATCCCCATTTTTCATTTAAGTCATTTTTCATTTTTGGGAGTAGCAAAATCCCTCGACAACCTCACGTAGGCAACTACTGCAAGGAGGTTCCAACATATTTGTGGAGCTGCAAATGAAGCCAGCGTAACTGTACTCCTTGAAACATGACTCAAGCTCAAACGTGGATGAATCAACTTTGTTACAGCACATGAACCCTCTTCTTGTTGATGGTGATCTCCAAGTCACTCTCGCTCTCGTGGCAAAAGTTATTCGAGTGAAGGTGTAACCTAGGGGTGGTTTTGTTTGCATGGAAGCAAAATATCGTTGAGAGCGATTGGCCAGTCTTGGGGCCTGTTACCTCCCGAATCAGCAGAGGGTTTGCCAGTTCCAATGCACGGGCAGATTCGGTCAACAGATATGGGAGGTTGCGTGAGCTGCCTTCCCTTCACTTTTGGTTCTGCCGCACCAAGGGGGGTGTCCCTATTTGATAAAGATGTGACATTGACTTGCCCTATGACAGGAAGATTTAGCTTTGTGATAACAGGTAAAATACTCTCATGTGTGGACCAAGATGTGCATGGTACATCACAAGGTTGGCAACATTCTTGGACATGTTTGTCTGGTTGTGGATGAGAGTATGCATGGGTCCTAATCCTACTCCTACAACTAACAGGTTGAAATTATGGAAGGGTTTGAAATTATGGTTTGGATGTAACACAGGGGTTTTGGATCATAACTACTTCACAAGATCAGACCAGTGCCTATCTCAGGGCAAAGAGTCAAATAGACATACATAAGAATGGCTTGCAACTAGCATTTGAGTTTCAAGGGGTTAGGACTGATGGTTGCCTTACAAACATCACCCAAGGATAAGTATTTGACTGTCCATACTTATAGATATCCAAGCTGACATACACTCTTCTCCATACCTTAACCTAAAACAGTTTAATTCACTCCTTGAATGGAAGTTAGAGATCAAGTATGCAATACATAAATCTGTATTCTAGAATTTGAGAAACCCTTATCAACCAAATTCAGAAGAAGAGATGCATACAACAAGTGGAGACAGACAGCAAAACACATGCAAGAAGCATTTTTCATATAAAATTGACATTGAAACTAAACATATGTGCAAGATACATCACAGATGCAATACATAAACTCCAAAATAAGATAGAACAACAAGGAAATGCTCTATATTTCGTTATCTTTCCCCCAAAATTGCCCAAGTCTTCAACAACCAATATGAGTGAGACAATTTACATTTTATAGCAAAACTGTGTACTCAGCCAAAATTACAACGGTCAACTCAAAAATTGTCAGGTACAATGCATCGTGAGAAATGGCGCTCAAAATAATAAATGCAGCAGGGGACAAAATGGGAAGAAGCAAGAGAAGGGCAAGGAATGGTTGAGCTCGAGCCCTGTGCCGTCGCTGGAAGACTCCCCGTCATAAATCAGGTACTTGGCCGTTCAACCATCGGCCCATGCCTGTTTGCAATTCTGCCATAAATGGCCCAGCTACCTGTAGCTCCTCTCAAAATGCAGCAACAAATGCATAAGAAATTTCCCATCTGAAATGCGGCCACAGATACAAAGAAATCAATTTGTTGCTGAGAGTTTAAAAGATGGCCGTCGATCCTGCTTCCATCGCTGAAATTTAACAGCTCCAAACCCTATTGAAAAGTCGCCCACCAATGAGGTTGTGCCACGTCAGCACTCTATGCATCCATCGCTGACTTTTCCAATCACCATTTTGCCACTTTCGCCCTTGTATATGCAAAAAACATATGCATATACAATCGCCACTGTTCACCTTTCGAAAATCCTTTGTATATGCAAAATGCATATACATGCAATAGTTTAATATACAAGGCAGACCCCAAAATATTATGAAGCAGATTGGAAACTTATTCGGGTCCGGATTGTATGTCTTCCTTTGTACCTCCATTTTGTATGTTGCACATACAAAAGCAAATATATAAGTCGCGGATTCTAACTCATTTATTAGCCAGATTGGAGAACCTTTCGAATCCGACTTGTATCTCATCAAATGTATATTTCCCTTGTATGCTGAATATACAAACTTGTTTGTATATACCCGCGGGCCCTACCACATGTATCTTCCCCACTGCACTGTAGCAAATGCATCTTTGCACCTCCTTGTATATTTTGCTTTGTATATGACCCGACATACAAAGTGAGAATATTCCCAAGAATCTGCAAAAGATTCCTTTGTATATGCACCTTTTAGAGCCTGATATACATTTAGAAATGCATCTAACTCAATTTTTCAAAGGGCGATAGAGCTTTCTGACCCGCCAATGCACATTTTACCTGCATGTACACCTTTGTATATACAAAGACATGCATTTTAACTGATTTTTTGCATTTTTTAGCACTGTAGAGGCCGAAAGTGTTAGAACTTTGGATTTTTGGGAAGGTGCTTGCATATTTAAATGCTTGAAACCGGATTGCTCATGCAGGCGGTAGCATAGGCTCCGATTGGGGATGCATGCCACTTGCAGGCATGGCGAGAACCTCAGAATCTCTGGTTTCGTAGACTGGGCCTTATCCATTGGGCAACAGAGTTGAACATTACACCAACCTGCACACAAATTATATTTTCAAACATTAATTTGGCGGCCCCGGGTAGCCAAAAAGGAAGAACCACAACTTTATCCTGTCAAATGCCTGATTCCAAACTGAATAATCTCAACCATGGCTGAAAAAATTAAAACAATCTGCCCACATGCTGATCTTATGAATTACATGCTTCGCCATTTTTTAAAACTTGCCCCTGTCAGTGTAGCCTCTGTCACTCTGCATCTTACAATCAGAGATATAACCATACACATTATAATATTCTTCAACATTAGGTAACATATGTATGTTATGATCCTCAAGCAGTATATCCTCATATTGCATTTGGCAATATTCATTATTTACCTGGCTATTGCATATAACCAAACACATATCCAGCTGATCCAAAAACTAAAAACACTCAGAAAATATGAGACCCACAATGTCATCACTTATATCACTTATTGACATTGAAAATAAAACCTGATCCACAGCCATTGCTATCACTGCACATGTCTGAACCAACTGATGCTGAGCAATCATTATCCACAGTTTGCAAATCAGTGTCATAATTTTCAAACAGAGGGTTAATTCTGCACCAATGAATGTCATAACTCACAATGTCAAAAGTATCCGTAGGCTCATCATAAAGGGGATTCACACTCATTGCAAAAGTCTCTGTTTCTTCTTCATGACAATCTATTTCTTTTTCATTATCAAATCTAAAGTCATAAGAAGAACAAACCTGATCCATGAATTGATCATGGATATCATCTTTATCATCTTTAATCTTTGATTGCCCCACATACAAAATTTCTGCTACTTCAATGCACTCTGAAGTTGAACTATCTACATCATTTTCCAGTCCTCTAATGCTTCCTGATGAAACTGATATTGACTCTTGATCCATATGATCACAACTTTGCACAACTGGATCATTTAAACTTGAATGCTCTTTGTTTAGGACTGGCATGCAAATATTACTTGGGAAATTATTATTATCAACTTCATTTGCCGGGCAAATCAGGACATCCTCCTCTATAACAGAAACATCATCAACTTGGGATGATGCAAAAACTGGGACAACAGGGGTGTTAGCACTTTGACATTCATCTTCAACATTTAGATTATATCCCTCATTAACATTTGGGACTACAGGGCAGCAAAAATTTTCAGAGAAATACCCTTTTTGAATCCCATACCTCCAATTATTTTCAATGTCAATTGCAAACTGATGTGCCTGATGCAATGTGGTGGGCTCCTTGTCCCTCAATCTATAGCTCATTTTTCTATCAAATGCTCCCAAATAGACAACTAGGCACAGTGCATCATTAGGTCTCATGCATTCTGGAATTCTATTCAATGCCCTCATAAACCTGAGGTTAAAGGCTGGAATCAACTCATCCTCTTCAATATGGATATACATGAAATCACTAATAACTGCATAATCAGAAATTATTTCACCATATTGATCTAGAAATGCAGATTTAAAATGATGCCAAGAGCTGACAGAGTAAGCTGAAAGATAGGAGAACCAGTCCCTTGCATCTTTATCTAGAGATTGAACAAATAATCTCATAACTACATCTTCATGGTCAATCTCAAAATCATCTACAACATTTATAAACTGCTGCAAGTGCTTCTCAGCTGATTCATCCTTTGCACCATTAAATTTAGGCAAATATTTTTTGATTTTAGATGGAAAAGCATTTGGATAGCCACAAATGCCATCAAAATTTATGGGCTTATATCTGTCAATGCTGAAACTTCTTCTATTACATGGTTGGGATCGATTATTATACATCATTACATCTGACACCTCACAAGGGTGCATGGGCTGATAATTATACATTATTATGCATTTCTGCAACCCTCTTTTCAACTCAGATTTTCTATAAACAATGACTTTAGGCACTTAAAATTCAAACTGTTGTTTCAACTTTCCTAAAGTCCTCCAAATGAGTCTTTTAAACAATATTGCATACTTCTTTTGAAATGCAAACTAGGTCCTCATAAAAGTATGCAATCTTTCACTAACATTTCCCTTTTAACTAGTGTTGTTTCACCACATAGGGAATCTTTTAAAACTTATGAAAATACCTGGTTATGTTGCAGCAACTGCAAATTCAACACCTCTGGTGTCCTCTTATCAGGTTCTTTATATGCAGAGTCGCCACCTCCTTAGCAGAGGAATGAGCTTCAAACAAACTGAAGCTACAAATTGATTTCTTTCTTTCTGGGTTCTCCCACAGCAGAGTCACACATACAACTTTTTCCTTTGCTGCAACAAAGCACCTCCAGGTCTGATTTTTCAATCTTTTACACTCAAACTTTCATGGATATGACATTATCTCCCCAGTAGAGTCGCCAATTCTGTTGGTGACTCGGATGGGCAAAACTTCACCAGAGATTGTAGGATAACACTTTCACATTCGATCCCTGGTAGAGTCGCCAATTCTGTTACCTCCCGAATCAGCAGAGGGTTTGCCAGTTCCAATGCACGGGCAGATTCGGTCAACAGATACGGGAGGTTGCGTGAGCTGCCTCCCCTTCACTTCTGGTTCTGCCGCACCAAGGGGGTGTCCCTATTTGATAAATATGTGACATTGACTTGCCCTATGACAGGAAGATTTAGCTTTGTGATAACAGGCAGAATACTCTCATGTGTGGACCGAGATGTGCATGGTACATCACAAGGTTGGCAACATTCTTGGACATGTTTGTCTGGTTGTGGATGAGAGTATGCACAGGTCCTAATCCTACTCCTACAACTAACAGGTTGAAATTATGGAAGGGTTTGAAATTATGGTTTGGATGTAACACAGGGGTTTTGGATCATAACTACTTCACAAGATCAGACCAGTGCCTATCTCAGGGAAAAGGGTCAAATAGACATATACATAAGAATGGCTTGCAACTAGCATTCAAGTTTCAAGGGGTTAGGATTGATGCTTGCCTTACAAACATCACCCAAGGATAAGTATTTGACTATCCATACTTACAGATATCCAAGCTAACATACTCTCTTCTCCATACCTTAACCTAAAACAGTTTAATCCACTTCTTGAATGGAAGTTAGAGATCAAGTATGCAATACATAAATCTGTATTTTAGAATTTGAGAAACCCTTAGCAACCAAATTCAGAAGAAGAGATGCATACAACAAGTGGAGACAGATAACAAAACACATGCAAGAAGCATTTTTCATATAAAATTGACACTGAAATGGAACATATGTGCAAGATACATCATAGATGTAATACATAAACTCCAAAATGAGATAGAACAGCAAGGAAATGCTCTATATTTTGTTATCTTTCCCCCAAAATTGCCCAAGTCTTCAACAACCAAATATGAGTGACACAGTTTGTATTTTATAGCAAAACTATGTACTCAGCCAAAATTACAACGGTCAACTCAAAAATCGCCAGATATAATGCATCGTGAGAAATGGCGCTCAAAATAATAAATGCAACAAGGGACAAAATGGGAAGAAGCAAGAGAAGGGCGAGGAATGGTTGAGTTCGAGCCCTATGTCATCGTTGGAAGACTCCCTGTCATAAATCAGGTACTTGGCCGTTCAACCATCGGCCCATGCCTGTTTGCAATTCTGCCATAAATGGCCCAGCTACCCGTAGCTCCTCTCAAAATGCGGCAACAAATGCATAAAAAATTTCCCGCCTGAAATGCGGCCACAGATACAAAGAAATCAATTTACTGCTAAGAGTTTAAAAGATGGCCGTCGATCCTGCTTCCATCGCTGAAATTTAACGGCTCCAAACCCTGCTGAAAAGTTGCCCACCAATGAGGTCGTGCCACGTCGGCACCCTATGCATCTATCGCTGACTTTTCTAATCACCATTTTGCCACTTTCGCCCTTGTATATGCAAAAAACATATGCATATACAATGGCCACTGTTCACCTTTCAAAAATCTTTTGTATATGCAAAATGCATATACATGCAATAGTTTAATATACAAGGCGGACCCCAAAATATTATGAAGCAGATTGAAAACTTATTCGGGTCCGGATTGTATGTCTTCCTTTGTACCTCCATTTTGTATGTTGCACATACAAAAGCAAATATACCAGTCGCGGATTCTAACTCATTTATCAGCCAGATTGGAGAACCTTTCGAATCCGACTTGTATCTCATCAAATGTATATTTCCCTTGTATGCTGAATATACAAACTCGTTTGTATATACCCGCGGGCCCTACCACATGTATCTTCCCCACTGCACTATAGCAAATGCATCTTTGCACCTCCTCGTATATTTTGCTTTGTATATGACCCGACATACAAAGTGAGAATATTCCCGGGAATTTACAAAAGATTCCCCCTTTGTATATGCACCTTTTAGAGCCCGATATACATTCAGAAATGCATCTAACTCAATTTTTCAAAGGGCGATAGAGCTTTCTGACCCGCCAATGCACATTTTACCTACATGTATATACAGACACCTTTGTATATACAAAGACATGCATTTTAACTGATTTTTTGCATTTTTTAGCACTATAGAGGCCGAAAGTGTTAGAACTTTGGATTTTTGGGAAGGTGCTTGCATATTTAAATGCTTGAAACCGGATTGCTCATGCAGGCGGTAATAGGGCCTAAAATGTGTTGATGATTATTCTTCTAAGATCGTCATGGTAGAGATAACCCTATGACCCGAAGGGTCACTAGTTGTCGATCCCCTGTTTGGATTCCTTAAGTTCCAAGGCCTAGATGAGTGTCAATTTTGTTCGTTGATGACTCTTAGACATTCTATGTTGTCTTGTTCTTGTATGATTTGGCGTATGAATTTTGCGTTTTGGATAATCCCGAGAGTGTGTTCATTCTCTTCTATCGTTTGATATCTTTATTGTCTAGGATGTATTGACTCTATTTCCTCAAGGATTGCCCTAACTCACTCACCTCTAACTCCTGGGCACATTCATATGCTTGGATGAGAGAGAGTTGACTAGAGTTCACTTTTTGATTAATCTCGACTTTGTGATGTGACCAAAGGTTTTCTATGACTTCACTAGATGTTTGACCTTGTGATGATATCAAGGAGTTTTCAGTTTCAAGTTGACCTCGTGATGAAATCGAGGGTTTTTTGTATTCACTTTGTTTTGATTTTCTCTTTTCTAATGTTTTTGGGTTTTTGATGTATGCAAAACATTGCTTTTTTTGTTCTTTTCTGATTTGATAAGATGATCTAACTACTATGAATTAAAATATGAGTGCAAACCTAGGATGACTTTTCTTAATGCAAATCTAACTATGTTTTTGTTGTTTCTGAGATCTATTTTGGAAACCTATTCTAATAAAGCAAATAACAACTAATCTAATGCATATCGTGATGGCTCTTCCCGCTCCTCTGGCTGGACTAGCTCCTCCTTCTCATGTCACTGTTGGTCCTGATCAAGCGTGTCGCTTGCCTAAATCTCTTCCCCTTGTTCGTTCACCAGAGTCTAGAGGATTCGTAGGTGTTAACGCACGGTTTTCATCGGCCAGGGTTGCGGGAGTTCCTAAGGCACATTCTAACAGACGCGACTCTTTTAGGGCCCTATTTTTGGAGGTCATGGGCATTATTCTTAGGCTTTCTGTAAGTCGTTCTTAGAGTGCTTCCCCCCTACTTAGTGCTCTTCCTCCCCCAGGGGTCGAGTGTGGACAGGATGTTGAAGAGAATGAGGAATTTTATCTGCACCATGGGGTGGTTTGCAGATTCAATAGTTTGTGGCCATCCTTGCCAGACCTAAACAAGTGGGTCTTGCAATCTTGGAAACCTCTAGTGGAGGGTAAGATTGAGCTCTTCCCTTGTGCCAAAGGCTTCTTTGTGGTGATCTTTGCTTCCCCTGAGGAGCGAGATACTGTGCTAAATAGTTAGGTCTGGTTATGGGGAATGCATTCCCTCTCCATTAAACTTTGGTCTCAATCATTCAACTCTTTTATTGAACCCCTCAACATCAAACCTATCTAGGTTAGGCTCCTGAATCTCCCGCTTTAGTTCTGGGAAGGTTCTTGCTATGAGGACATTGGAAATACTCTTGGACACTTCCTGATGGTTGACTCCACAACCTCATTCATAGGGCACTCCACGCTGGCCCATTTTTTGGTTGACATCGACATTTCCAAACCCCTACATGGAGAGATTGTTCTGAAGGTGGGAGATAGGATGTGGATGCAACTTATCGATTACGAAGGCCTCCCCTTCAGATGTTAGCGATGCTTTTCTACTGGTCATCTGGCCTCTGCTTGTCCACACTCTTGTCATAAGAGTGTGGCTACTTTGTTAAAGAATTCTCTTGACGACCACTTAACCATCAGTGCTTCTATCCCTAAGGTGACAGCTCTAGATGAGGAGCCCTCACAAGTTAATGTTTCTTCTTCTCCTGCGACATCGAAGGGTGTTGCTCCCTCACCCCCCTCTATGACCTCTCTTCCAAGTTTGGCTCAAATGTTTGCTTCTGAGGTTCCAGCTTCATGTTCTATTATGGTTTCTACTATGGTCCCAGTTTCTAATGGGGTCCCAGCTTTAGCTCACTTTATCATCCCGGTTCTTGTTGCGGCCCTTCCAGCTTTTGGCTCGGGTTTGTCCCTACACAACTTCTCTCTGGTTGTGGCTTCGACTGAGGATTCTATCCTTTCCCCTTGTTATGAGGACTTAGACTCTGAATCTTCTTGGACGGTTATTAAGAGAAGGAAGACGGGACTCCCTAAATCTGTCACTTTAGCGCACCCTTAGGTGAAGGGAGTCAGATATGCTAGGTCAAGGTCTAGACTTGTCTAGATCTCGATGCTCTGTTATGTTGTTTTGTGGATTGTTTGTCCCTTTGTGGTTAGTGCCATATCTCATGGTACTCATTCTGTCTGCCTTTTGGCTGGTCTGTAAAAGGGTTCAAGCCCTTTCAAAAACCCTTTTTTATCTAATCAAAACAACTAATCTAATGCAATAAGGAAATTTAATCTATGAATGCAAATGTCCATTAATCTAATGCAATGAAAGGAAACTACACTAACAATGCATAACCTATCAAGAGTAGAGCAACAAAGTATTACTTTCCTCAAGAGCAATTTGATTAGCTAATTACTATGAAAGCATTAAAGAACATGTTTCAAATCTGGTGCATGAGCTTCGTTATCTGTAGACACCTAAAATTGACCATGTCTTTTGACATCACTTTCAACACCTCTTGTGACACATTGCGACACATTTTTTCCTAAAACCCTTTCATGACCCCTTCCTTCATTTGATTAGTTAAATTAATTATATTTATTGAACTAATCCATTTTATCCTTTTTCCAAATTAATTAAATAAATTTAATATTTATTTGATTAATTTTATCCTATATTCCTCCATCATCCAATTAATTTAAATAAATTAAAAATTTATTTAAATTAAAATCCTCATATACTACATGTCTCCCATAATTTAATTATTTAAATTATTTATCTCACACATGACCCTCATAATTTAAATAATTTTATTTAAATTATCTCATCTTTGTCCTTATCCTCACATTTTCTAGAAGCTCCCTTTGTTATCCTTATCATTATCACAAGAATGCTCTAGAAGATTCGTATCTAATCTTAGCCATCCATTTAACCTTTAATCCTAGCCATCCATCCTATCTTTCACAATCTATAAATTGACCCTCAATCAAGTCTTTTTCATCTCTCACGATATGATAAAGTTATGCTATTGAAGTGAGCAACCAACATTTCTTCATACTATCAATCAATATCTTAGAGAACAAATCTAGTAGAGGAAGGGTGCACTCTACTCCGTTCTATCAAGGAGATTGAATTGATGCGAGGTTGAAAGGGTCTTGCTTGCATTGCTTTATATTTGTTATTTGCCTTGCATTATTTTCAAGTCTTCAGTATCCTCAAAAATCTTTGTATGTGGCAACTTCTTTCTCCTCTGCAGTAGTGGGGTTTTCCTCTTGGTGATAGGTATGAAGTGAGCAATTGATTTGAAATGCCCTGAGCTTTGAAAGCTAAAAAATGAAATTGAGAGAGCTTGGAGAGCTATGAGTGCTATGTATGCACTATGTGAGCACAATGGCTATGGCTTGCGAGCAAATTGAGAGCATATTGGTGCTATAGAAGCTTTAGAAATCTTGGCAAACTATCCTAAACATGAAAGAAAATGCACACAAGTCCTACAATGAGCATCAAGATGCTAGTGGAGAGCAAAAGCAAAGCTTTTCAAATGGCTACAACAATGAATCTGCTTCCCTTATTGCTTATGGGAGGGGATATTTATAGGTTGGGAGAGCTCACAATAGGTGGGATTTATTAAAAAGTTAACTCCTTTTGATTGAAGAGTTAACAGGCTTGATTGATCAGAGAACTCAATTGATTAGATAGTGAACTAAGCTTGATAGCTTGTCACTCATGGAGGAAGGAGAGTTAGCATGAGAAGAAGGTGATGATAAGAATAGATCAATGGGAGCTAATTATGGATGATTGGGAGTGAAGAATGAGCTAATAATAGGCTAGGCTGAGCAGTTTGGGTCAAATCGACATGCAAACTTGGGGCACGTTGTCTCATCCATCTCATCTATCATTTCCATCCTATCCTGTCATCCTTATCCATTAGACCCACATACTTATCATATTGCACCATCCCATCTCCCCTTCCTATATTTGACCTTGATAAACACAAGGGGCAAAATGTTGAAAAATGCTTTGGACATCTCTTGATTTACCTCATCCTTTCCAACCAAACCTATCATCATATCGTCATAAGCTTTGTCATGTAAAATCCTCAGTCTACTACCTAGAATTGGGAATGTTATTCCTATGCAACATAGTCTTTGGAGATCACATCCTAAACCTCTCATCCATTCCATCCACTATTTCTCATCCTTTTATCCATCCATCTATCATGAGTCTTCCATCCCATTTACTATTACCCATCCTTTTATCTATCCATCCAGTCCCACCTCCATCCTTGCATCTAGACTTGGTTTTTCCTTGTCATTGGTATCTAACATCTAGGCTATCCAAAGTGTAATCCAATGCCATCCCAAAAAATTCCAAAAAGACCAAAAACATCATAACATACCAAAATCCAAAAAAATCAAAACATTCTAAAAATACAAAAAAATTAAAACAACAAAAAAAAATCAAATATCCAAAAAAATCCAAGCAATAAATCCAAATGCAAGTCATCCTTAATCCATACCAATCTAGTCAATCAATCTAGATAAATTATCCAATCACAGCCATGGTCTTGATCCTAATCTTGTTATCAACCTAATCAATCAATCATCATCATCAATGGGATATGTCGTTCTTGCATCCTTGTGTTGATCCAGGGATATATCATTCCCCACAATGTCAACACTATCTTTATCCATCAAATCCTGGTGTTGATTTGCATGGCCAACAACACTAGTATCATCAAATCAATCAAATCAATCAAATCATCAGTTTATAGCTTGACAAGGGCAATACCTTATTTGTTTTTGAATCATTTGTGCATGCTTTATTGCTTGCTTATGTGTGTTCTCATTTTATCTTGCATTTTTATCAAGTCCTTATCATTCTAGCTAATATTCATATCTTTTGTATGGTGGAATAGCTTTTTGCATCCAAGTCCTCCTTTGCATCTAAGGTCATTTCATACCTTTTGTGCATTTAGACTTTAATGCTCTAAGTTTCCTTCCTCATACGTGTAAAGTCTGAAGATACTACTTACTAAAAGTAACCAACAAAAAAGCAACTCAATCCAAAAATGGAAAGTGAATCAATTCATTAATGGAATATCCATAAATGTTTAACATTTAGTGAGTTTCCATAATAAGCAAAGATCATTTACAAGTACAAGAAGGTACATCTTTTATAATTGTTCCCAATACATCGATAATACATAATGATAAGTACAATTTACAGAATAACTAATAATCACCTTCAGATTGTTCAGTTACCTACACCATTCATATAATGCTTGTCTTCACAATAGTAACCTACACAAGTCTTTTAGCATGAATCTGCACAAGTAGATATAAACATTAGTCCTGCAAAATCAATAAATAACATATTAGATATCCATGCACAAGATGATGAACCTACAGGCCCTAAGGGGTCGACCTAATGCCTCGGGGGCTCATCTGTGATGGCCTTACCTACGTACGTGCAATACAGAGGCTTTGTAGTTCAAGGTAACTTGTCTTGCAATCACAAGGTTGATTTAATACTTTTGTTCAAAAAATGACAGCAAATAATTCTTAATCAAGCTTTACTAGAACAAGGCTCCCTCTTCTAACTCGAGAAGAAAACAACCTCAGATGGGCAGGATTTCTTGACATTAATAGATGTTAAGAGAAGGTCTTCACCACAAAGTTCTAACAATAATGACTTGGTTTTTGATATTGAAAAGGTTATGCTCATTCTATAATCATGACCATACTAAGTAGTCCAACCTATAGAACCATTATTTTGATGTAAAGAAAGAAAGCAGATAAAATACCCATGAAGTCATACCTAAATGAACTAAACCACTTAGACAAGATCTATCATATACCCATTCCATGCAATATCAACAATATGGTATAAAGGAAACTATCGTCATTAGTACCATCATGAGAACAATACCAAGAAAAGACATTTGCTTATAAACTCTACCAAATAAATAGACATTAAATAAAATTATTAAGATAGATTAACAAATTAAATTAAATAACAAAATATTTATTTTCACATGGTACTCCAAATTAAAAATAAAATTTTATATAATTTACTTTAGAACAAAAGAACAATCAATTAATTTGATTATAATAAAAGAAATAACTAAATTAACATTAAACTAGTTTAATATGAAAAATTAAAACAAGGTTTATTACTAATATTAATTTCTTTCTTTTTGCTTTTCTTAAGTTTCTTTCTTTCTATCTTTCTAATTCACTTCTAAAATCATATCCTAATCCAAACTTTCTTTTTTGTTTTTTTTTGTTTTTCTATGGATTTCTTTCTATTCTTAATATATCACTCATTTCAATTGTAATTTAATCCATTTAATTCATATACTAAATTTGAAAGATTTTACCATATTTCATCTTAATGTAAATAAAATAAATAAATAATATGTAATACTATAATTTTTTTTATTAAGAAAAAGAATATGACAATGATATTAAATGTTACAGAAAATTAGAACCAACAGTAGAAAAATATTAATATGTTCCTTATTTCTAAACGAAATTTAAAAATTCAAGATGCGACAGAAAGCTAAAACATAGGGGAATAAAACTCAGAAGGGAATTACAGAGATTCACTAACATGAAAAGTTGTTCATGCCGAAAAATAGACCAATATCCTTCAAAAACGTGGAGAAAGAAAAATAATATCTCAGTCATCACTTTGATATTTTGAGGATTGCATTTAGGCTTCACCTATGTTACAAATCTTAAGGAAGTAATTCAATCATACTCAACACCATGTCCGGGGCTATGATCTTGGCTTGAATAACTAGAAACAAAACGTTGGCCATCTTATGCTTCACTCACTCCCCTCTAAGATATAGAACAACCATTCTTTATAATAATGTGTAGTGACAACTTCATTACTCTAAGCACACATAATATATATATCTAATCTGCCCAAATTCATCAAAGAATGCTTTTAAGGAATAGAATTTAGATATGCAAAAATAAGTTTAGCATTGATAATCGATAAACAAAGATCTATTTCCAAGGTCAAAATAAATCCCTTCCAATAACACTCCTTTTTCCCCCAAAACTTACTATCTCCTCCTCCTGTTTTATTATCCTATTGTTTCTATATTTTTATCTTTTTGATTTATTCCATTTTTTTTTTGTTTCCAATGTTGTTCATTTTCATCATAATCTTTAAAAATTTATAATGTTATCTTTAAAAAATTAAACTCACCTAACAATAAGGTAGCTTATTTTCTATTTTCTTGCTTTTATTCTATCTTTTTATTTGGTTGCTTTTATTTCATGAAAACTTGCTATTAAAAAAATATATATATTAGATAAATATTACTTCTAATATTAATTTATTTAATTCTTTCTAATTTAGTTTATCTCCTTTGTTTTTCTTCTATTTTTTTGATCTCTTTCTATTTTTATTTTTTTTAAAATTCCAACATTAAAATCTTGTTATTATCTCAATAAGGATTAAAAGAATTTAGAAATATTATCACAAAAATATATATATATATATATATATATATATATATATATTTTAATTTAACACAATTATAAAACAATCTTTTTAAGATGACAATGCATCATTATCTATTCTAAAACATATCAAATTATCTAAATAATTATTCCAAAATATTTCCATTAATCTATAACAACTATTATCAACCAGTCAAATGATTATTTTAATGAAATTCAATATTAATGCGACTAAATATTTCTATCTAATCAACCAAATTAATTATGAAATTATTTTCACACACACACATATATATTGATGCAATTTAAACTACAAGAAACTATGTGGTGTGTGCAAATTCTCTTTACCACATGTCACCATCAATCGGCTAGATGCCCCCTTTTTGATAATACTCTCGGGTGGGTGCAAAAAGTTGAGGGGCCAAAAAGTGACCAACTTTTTTTTTTAAATTAAGCCATAACGTGAGCGCGTTATGGCTTGGTGATGTCGAGCCTAAGGCTTGGCAACCCCAAGCCATAACATGCTCATGTTATAACACTAGCGCGTTATGCTCTGCTATATAAAAAAAACCTATGTTTCATTTCATTATTTCACAACATTTCACAGCAAACCCACGACCCTGAGACAAAGGAGAGCGCGTCCGGGTTATCGAAGGGCATATCATCAACAATTTGTCGTTGATTCATTGTCAAAATGCAGCCACGATGTCGAGGAGGCTGAAGGAGTAAGTTGTATTTGCTTTCTTGTGTGAATTTGTTGCTAAATAGGTAGGTTCAAATAGTTTTTTGATGTAAATTTCTTTAATTTACAGGAATTGATAATGCACCTCCTCCTCCTCCTGAAAATCCACAAAATCTTCCATCACCTAAACAACAAGTACCTGTTGAAGAACAACCCCAACAAACACCTCCATTCATTCCTCAATATGCCCCTAGAACACAAGTAAATATAATGGGGCAAATTGAAAACAATAAAAAACAAATTGAGGACATAATTGGAAGGTTGAAAGAACCTGCAACTTCAACCTTGCATAGATCCATGCTTGCTCAATCTCTTGAATCTATGTTATCAAATGTAGATTCAATTAGCAAGCAAATCTCTAGTTGGTCAGAAAAGAGGAGAGAATTTAGAGAGTTCTATGCAGATAAGTTGTCCTATGAACAAGTTAAAAATGAACAAATTACAAAATTGGACTTGTGTTCTATTTTCACAAACCCACGAACAAATCAACCTCTACCCCTTACATGCAAGAGGTTCCCTATCCATTGGTGCAACAACCAAGCAATAAGGGACAATTTTGGGCAAAGGTGGTGGATGGTTTTTGACCATCCTCCATGCAACAATAATGAGGTCCAAGAATATATTTTGAGGAAACTCTACTATGAGTTTGTCAAAAATAAAGTGCCAAATTATTTTGATATGTGGGAGTTCCAGGGTAGAGGTGGGGGGTCAGTACAGGATAGACCAGGGGCATGTGTCAACCCACAGCGACCAGTGAGATGAGCACTCGCCAGACTAGCCCATGAGCACGTGTCTATCCCTTCCATTGTGAAGGAGAGTGTTGAGTTTGAGACACTTCAGTCCATTAGTGCCTTGACCTAGAGCATCATAGTGCATGCCAATCCTGCAACACAATGTGGGCCAAAGGAGAGTTCGAGTAGGGTTCCACCCCATACTTGTCAGGCTTGCGGGTCAGCTTGTGGTTATGACCCCATGGATAGTCGAGACGCAAGTGCGCAGGCTATATCTTTAGCTGAGCAGATGGTGATGACAGATGCCCTCCTGAGTGAGACTTTTAGCCTTGATACTCAGGTAAATCTTAACAAGTTCATTGAATTTAATTTATTAAATTTCATTTTTGAAATGTAAGATTAACTAATTTAGTTTGATGATTTTAATGAAATTTCAGGGTCATAGCATTGATGCAGTTTTCAGCAGTTCTCCACCTGCATATTAGACTATGACATCTATTGTCGGGGTATGTAACTAGTAAACAGTTATAAATATTACATGTGAATAGCATTGTTATATGAATGGTATTCTAATATTTGATTTTGGATGTTGAATAGGTTAATATTGAAGATTTCACGGCAACACCTGCCAGTAGTGGTGGACTTCAAAGTTTCACGGAGGTAATAAAATAAATAGTTTAATTAATGAATTGTACTTACTAGATTTTTGTATTTTATATTCATATCATTGGTTACATTTCATTGCACATCTTTCAAACTCAAAGCATTACTAGACATTGCATAACTAATAACTAGATGTTGATAGATGACAAAATTTCAATTACAATATAGTTATTTGAAAAAATGCCTCAAAGAAATGTGGTCTCATGGAATGCCATGACAAGCAAATGCATAGACAAGGACATCACCATGAGACCACATTTCTTTGAGGCATCTTTTCAAACAGCTCACTGCCTTGTCTATGCTACCACATTTTCCATACATGTCTACCAAAGCTTGTTGATCCCCTCCACACTATTCTTTGACAAATTCTCTCTAATAAACTCATCCAATTACCACCAATTAGACCCCAAGACATGACACCAGAGAGGGGTATGAGCCTATGAAATCTCATATAGCATATGATTGACTCCAACATCATCTAGGTCCCTCCTTTGTTGACTCTAAAATTCCCCATGATGGTAATGTCTTCACCATTTCTCATAGCCCATACCAACTAGTTGTTACCTTAAGACACTTCTCTTTAGATTATTTTTTGTCAACCCCTTCTGGTCCACCTCAACCTCATACCAATTCCCTCTTTCACCTTTACCTATCTTATGCCTCTAAACGCATTGCTGCCCCAACCCCACAACCTCTTTCTATTACTTCACCTTCTCCACTAGCTATGCCCCTATATCCACCTATTACTACTTCACCTTCCTCATTGAC
Source organism: Cunninghamia lanceolata (assembly GCA_027924645.1). Taxonomy (NCBI): domain Eukaryota; kingdom Viridiplantae; phylum Streptophyta; class Pinopsida; order Cupressales; family Cupressaceae; genus Cunninghamia; species Cunninghamia lanceolata. The sequence goes on along the minus strand of BSBN01002024.1, from coordinate 831,474 downwards.
TTCTATCTCCCCTCTAACACCCCTCCAAGATAAAGTAAAAGAGAAAGTGTAGGACCTTTCCCCATCCACTTCTAAAAGTAGGCCTATGAAACTTCCCCAACACTACACCCAACCTACTAACCAACCCATATCTACCCTACCTATTTCCTAATATTCCCCTAGCACACGTCCCAGTTCTAGTTTGCTTCCAACCCACCCCCTGACAAACCTCAAGACAAAGAAAATGATAAGAAATTTTTAAAATAAGGATTTTCTTCTCTTATCTAGTATCTTTCCTCCCTCCTATTATCCCACAAACTCTTGATAGTCCTCCTTCCTATAAACCCATAAACTTACCTAATGTCTATGTGATTTCTAGTTTAGGCATTGTCTCGTAAACCCACAAACTCTATCTTAGACATTGTCCTACCTCCATGACTACCAAACAAACAAAAATTTGAGCACAACCCTACCCCACCCTACCACCAACCTTAACCTAAATTAACACCTTCACTCCCTCTCTGACTTCTTAAACCTAAAATTTGATGCTACTATGGTCCCTCCTTTGTTGACCCTTATACCACATAATAGTCACAAATCTTCATCTAATTTGTATATATGCATGTGACTTGTGTTTTTTATTGTGTGTACTTCCATGTTTAGGTGAACGTGTGTGTATGTTAGGAGCCATGACTTGCATCACTATTATAGTCTTCGTAATTGAATAATGTTGTTTTATTTTTAGATGATGCAGGCTGCGGAGACACCTCCTGATGTTCATAGGGCAATGGAGCATGGTGTGTCCTCTGCGATTCATAGCTCCATACCTTTGACAGAGGTATGAGTCAGATTAGTAAATTTCAAATAACATTTGTTGTTATAGTTGTTTATTTTTGAAAAATTAAATGATTATTGATTTGAAGTTTAATTTCTATCTGGATGGTTTCTATAGGATATGACATCACCACAACCTAATCCTGGTACTGAGGCAAATGAAGAGACAGATTTTTAGATAGTGGTAAGTGATTATTTTGTTAAACGTTTCATTTTTTATAATGTAATTTCTATATATTAATGTCTATACTTTTTATTGTAACAACTACAAATCCATGAACAACTAAATAGGAGGAGCAGCCCTTAGGTTCATAGTAGACCACCTCATACGCGTCTCCATCCCCTTGAAGATCAAAGGCTGCTTGTAATCTATTCTCTTCACCGGACAGAGGGTCAATGACTTTTTATTGTGTTCCTTTGTTGTATGCCTATATGGCATTTGTGGACATATATTTTGTATTGCATATAGTTGACATTGTATGCCTATATGGTATTCTTGTAATCCTATATAGCTATTTTGTATATATGTTATACTTATATCGATAGATATTGATGTATGCTTATATGGATATTTGGTTAATACAAATAATTTTTATTGATCATTATGTAGTATGGATAGGTGTAGTGTAGATCATTTTTGTATGCCTCTAGGTTTTAAAGTTTAATTGTCAAAGAATCCATCCCAATTGATGATAAGAGAATTGGAGTTTTGGGTTGAAAGTTTTAGTCTCTCAAAACTAAACATGCTTGAGAAAATAGAGAAAGGAAGATTGGTTAAATGGATAAATGGAAAGCAAGTTTTTTTGTTCACATCATGATCTACAGGCTATTGCACAATCTTGCATGTTAGCCTTAGTCACTCACATAGCAATGTACAACCTCGTGCATAAGTCCTTGCATCATGTGCCACCTAAACAATGCCACTTGATCCAACACAAAGTTCATGGTTCCTTGCACCATGCATAATTCACATAGTGATAGGAATCATTTTTTGCAACTCAAAAGACACCCTATAAATCTTACACAACCCTTTGGATCATTTACCATTTGCACAACACTAAGGATCATGTCTCATAGTTTCACAAACAACTCTATCTAACTTTTCAAGTGACCAAGGGGATATTGCAATAATATTTATATGATAGTTTTAGCATGGGACACCCCCATACCTTGTGATTCTAAATGGTCTCTACACTCATTTTAGCTTGGCCTTTATGGCCATTAAACTCATGAAGGACTTGTGTTAGAGCTTGTAAAATGATTTTATTTTGAGTGTATATGATTAAGTTTTAATATTGTTGTAGAGGACTATATGGGGACTGAAATAAATGTATAAAAATACCTTCTATGGTTTTCCATAGCAATCCCATTTTACATAAATGAAACCATATTTTTTTGGCTATTTCAATGCATCTTTTTTTAGTAGTTTTGTAATTATTGCATTCTATGTTGTCGAACTCTTGCAAAACATCTTTGTGCTTATTATTTATTTGAGTGACCAAAAGGCATGATAATACCATGATTTGGTCTTGCTAGCCCAATTTGGGTGCATCATATAGCCAAAATAATACTCTACAAATATCTCATGTTGGTATATTGAAAAGAGGCTGATTGTTGTAACATAGATATTTGCAATTCCCTATGTTCCAAAAGGATGTTCTTATGTTTTCTCCTTGGTATGCTAATCCATATTCTTTATGAGTTGCTCAATTGAAAATATTTCTTAATTCCTTGTTATTATACCATATTGGGATGCAAAGAATATGTTTGTTGTCTTGAATAAGATAATCAAAATCATATGCTTATGAGTACCTGATGACCATTGTGGTTGTTAAATTAATTCCTCTTACATATAAGGCGAGGTTACATGAGAGTACATTGAGTCTTACCTAATTTGAGTATGCAACATAACATTGGGGCTTTAGGCTTCCATAAGTCATTAGCAATCCCTTTGAGAATGTGGTTAATATTATAAATGTATATGTTAGTGGAAATGTGAACAATAGCATTAAACAACTAAATATCCAATAACTCAATGGAAATAAGACAAATGCAAGCAAACAAAAGATAATACTTTTACAACCAGATTTATTGTGTGCTTTCCATTGTTGCCTATCTTTCTTTGATCATGTATGATTTAGAGCTCTCAGAAGTTGTACTTCCTTGCTGTTAAGATGACAAAGATTGAACGATTGTGATAGGAATGTGCAATGGAGATTAAACTACAATGCAACTATAATGATGATGGGTGATTGATAATGGAGACATGGTGATGATAATGGGTTGATAATGCAAATGCAATGAAGGTGATTTTGCCAAAGGCACGCTGGTAGGATTCCTGTAGAGTAAGATTACAAATGCTTGAGTGTATTGAAATGATGGAATGAGGGTTCCTTTTATAGGCTCAAGAGAGACCAAATCCAAGTGTCAATAAATCCATGACTGGAGGAAATTACTTGTGAGGTGTATAGTTGAGAAAGCTTGAGGGAATGTGCACCGATCAAAAGAGGACAAGTGTCCAAGCTCCTTTCATGAGTTTATGGGAGTTAACAGAATAGATTGAAGAGTTAACTGAGATGATTGATCAGTTAACTGGGTAGATTGGGGAGTCAACAGAATAGATTGACCGGTGAACTCAATTGACTAATTAGTTAACTGATTTGATTGATGAGTTAACTAATTTGACTAGAGGATGAATAGGACATGTGGGTGAGGGAATATTAGCTAATTAGATATTAAAATATTTAATTATGTGTGCAACATGGTGAGGTGGATTTATGAAATTAGGACTTTGGGATAGAAGAATTTAGGATTAATTAAATAATTTAGGATTATTTAATTATATGAGACTATAGAAGAATTAGGGAATACTTAATTAAATAAAATTATTTTTATTTAATTTTTTGGGATAATGAACCAATCAAATAAATTAGAATATTTATTTGATTGATAGAAGAATGAGAATTAAAATAAATATTTAAAATATTTATTTAATTCGACTCAAGCCATTTTTAGGTGTATACATTTTGCCCCTCTTTGATGCAATATGTCTTATCACGTTGCTTCAAAGAATAATTTTTTTTTGGTTATGATACATGCCCCAGTTTTTCCCTAGTACAGGTTAATGACGATAGGATGCCCCCTCGGGAGATTGGTTAGGTTGGACAGGATGACGAACGATCTCACGATTAGGAAGAATGATAAAGGATGGCTAAGAAAATGGAGGATGGAAGATAAGGGATGGATGAAAGGGTCAAATGACATGTCATGCAAGATAAAATGATAACACACAAGAAAGAAAGCAAGTATGCACAAATGATACAAGAACAAACAAGGTATTTCCCATGTCAAGTTGTAAACCAATGATTAATTGATAATGATTGATGATAGTGTTTTTCATTGTGGGGAACGATATATTCCTAGATCAACACAAAGACACAGGAAAGATATATCCCACTGATGACAATAGATTGATTTGGTTCACGACAAGATTAGGATCAAGACCATTGATTGCAATTGGATAATTTGACAAGATTGATTTACTTGATTGGTATGGATTAATGATGGACTTGCATTTGGATCATTGCTTGGATTGATTGGAATGATTTGATGATCAGATGAATGCTTGGATTGATGATTGGTGAGGCCCCAGTCACTCAAGAGTGAGGGTGACAAGGAAAGATAATAGTAAGTTATCAAATAAGATGAATGAGGATGATGACACCCCCTCGGGAGGACAATTGGTGTGCTCTCAAAATGAAAAGAGAGAAAAGGGTGAGTAGATAAAGAGATGTAGATAAAGAAAGGACTTGGATCTTAGGCCACTTGGAAAATGATATGTATGAAATGCTTATAGATGAAATGAAATGCAATTTTGTATGTATGATAGTGGATTTTGTCATCTTCTTATACAAGTTTTTGAAGTACTTTGTTTCATCATTGAGCTTTTAAAATGTTGTAAGAAAATACAAGCATCTAGGTATAATTAAACCATGATGACCTAAGTATTACTTACATGGATTTTGATTTAGCAAGTTAATACAAGCATTTAAGTATAATTGAACCAAGATGACCTGAGTATTTGTGTATGAACATACAAGGATTGCCCCCTTTCATGCTTAGACCCATAATGTCCTCGATGATCTTTTGTTGATCATGTCGTTAGACAAAGTCGTCACAGTACTAAAGATTAATCCACAGACAACAAATAAAGGAAAATAATCATGCCCCCATCATAGCTGCTCTAGTTTTTTAGACATCCTTGAATAGCATAAAAGACATAATAACAAAAATCATGATATAAGACTTTAAACAACCATTAAAAATCTTCTTTCCATAGATATATTTTTCTTGCAATAACTGATAGAGTCATGTTTGATAGTGTTAGGTAGGTTGGTGTCGTCAGGTTTAGTTTGATGTCTCATTGTCAAGATGATGTTTAAAGCTTGCTTGCATTGCTTGCCATCTAATGATAAAACCACGATTTGGTTTGTTATCGTTTGAGTTGTAGCATTCAAAAATCTAATTCACTAACTAGGTCAAGGATTTTGCCCCCAGTCAAGTAAAGGATCGATTCATTATGGATGAACAAACAATAGACACAAAGAAACAGGCCCTAAGAGACTGACCTAGTGCCTCGGGGGCTCATTGATAAATGGCCTTGCCTACGTGACGACATAGAGGCAACATAGTTCGGGGTGTGGACTTTGTGGACCTAGGACCTAGGCGATGGGAAATGGTGCGGATTCAAATGGACCAAAGGATGGGTGACATGGGATGGAATGGACGAGAAAGGAGCCTCGGGGGCACATCAATGATGGCCTTGCCTATGTGATAGCTCAGAGGCGATGTAGTTCGAGAATGATACGAATGATGGGGTTGCAGACGATTTGATGTTTTTTGGGGGAGGATTTTCTAGATTTTGCTAATGTTTTGATGTTTGTGGGATTTTTGGATGGCAATTTGGATAGCCTAAATGCTAGATATTGATGATAAGGGAACCTCATGGATAGGTAAATTGATGGGTGATAGTGGATAATGGATGGGTAGGTAGAAGGATGGACAATAGGAGATAATGGATTGGAAATGCATGAAGGAGAGATGGACGGTAGAATTTAGGATATGATCTCCAAGGACTATGTCGCATAGGAAAAACATGTCATATTTAAGATATTGGACGCAAGATACAGCGTGACAATGTTTGCAATGATATGATGGTAGGATATGTTTGAAAGTATTAGATACATCAAGAGTTGTCCAAAGCTTTGTTTCAACATTTTGCCCCCATATCTTTATCAAGATCAAAAGAGGAATGGAGGATGAATGGACTCAATATGATAGGTGTATGTAGGATAAGGATGATAGGAGGGTATGGTAAGATAGGATGGAAAATGATAGGGTTAATGAGACAAAGTGTTCCCAAGGGTAAATGACATAGAAGATCACCCTACACATGATGCCTATTTGCCAGGTTTCCATCATGGTACTTATCCAAGGCGCCACCAAGGGTGGTTTTCACCGTTGGATGAAGGGATTTTTCTTTACTTTTTTTTTTGAATATTTCGATAGGATAGGTGGAATACAAACAAGAGGGAATCAAATGTCTGGTTCCATGAAAGGTGATAGTCCTACTAGGGATGAATGTCATCAAATGGACCATATCAAATGTCATTATGCTCATAGATGTTGGTAGGGGTTTGCATGAAAGGGATACGGAGTAGGTAGATAGTGATTTGTGAAAGGAATGATAGTGGATTATGATGTGGATTATGTAGGGAACGAAAGTGGATTATGTATGACTTATGCAAGGAAGATGGATGAAATATTTATGCAAAATCATGGACCATAGGAATAGGATGGGGAAGATATGTAGGATAATAGTGGAAGGAAGGGGAGATGGAGGTATGTGGAAGTGTCGTGGGATGGAAGGGAACCATGACCAACGGTTGCACATACCATGATAAACATTGAAGCTTATGATGGGAAGGTGGTGTAGGAAGCAATGCAGACTTTTGCTTAGTGGATGAGTGATTTAGGCATTTAGGGACCCACATAGACTTAGTATTTTTCTGATTTTTGCTTGTCATGTGGGATGGAAGGATTTGAGACTTTTGGATGGAATGGGATTTTTGGATGGAAGAGGAGAAAGTGGATGGTTGGGATTCTTGAGAGGTGGATGCCTCATTTAACTTGATGGATTTTTGCTTAGGTCCCTGTTGATGATGATGTTACTCACACACAAACATGAAATAAAAGTTACACAACAACCTTTATTTATCTTGAAAGATACGATGAATTCAAAGAATTCATGATCCCAAGTTTCCATTGATTAGTTCATAATCTACTGACGTTACTCAGTGGTTGATGTGTGTTGCTATTTTCCATTTCAAGGGGCCTTATGTTGATCAGTAGATTCTATTTTCTACAACTATGCTACATAGAAAGGTTACTCTACACAGTATATTTCTTCAAATAATGTGTCTACAGGTTGATATTTGCATGATTTCTACCATTATTTGTGATTCTTTGCATGATATTTTCAACACTACATGCATTTAGCTCAAATATGCTAATGATATTCAGTTATCTACGAGATGTCGGTATATTTCTTTGTTCTGCTTATTATTTATCATGATTTGCAGTTATGGAAGTGATTCAATGAAATTAAGAAAAATGAATAACAAAGATAGGGTTTAAAGGATGAGATTCCCAAAATTACTTGACTGAGATCACTGATCCACATACATGTTTCGATACAGTAATGAAGAGAAGAAAACTAGAATCAGACTTCACCAAGACATTCCACAAATCCGCATGATCCAGTGCAAATCTTCAAAGGAAAAGTTGACAACAACATGAAATAAAATGAAAGTGCTTCTATTGAACACAGGGTTCACCATTACATATCCAGAAATCAACTTGAAGATTACATAAAGTTTACAATCAGGATGTAATCTAAAGCTTCATCTCCATTCAGTATGCTTTAGAACAAGTACATTTACAATGATCTGAGGAAAGAACCTTGACATTTCAATAATTCAGTCCTCATTAGTCTCAATAATTTGATCTCCTATATGAAATTATCTCAGTCAGATTTAAAATGATTGGCCTCTTTTTTTACAAAGTAAAGGGGCTCAATATATAGCTCTGATTATCCACAATACGGTCCCAAAACCCTAGTTAATCAACGGTCCACCCTTCAAGTGCAGCATCCATCGGTGGAAAACAAATCCCGCCAAAAAATCACCAAGTAGCATACCCAAAATACCCTCCGCTGTTCTTTTAATAATGTTTCCACCTGTAATTTCCTCTGCATTGAAAGCCTTTACTCCCCCTGCTTCATTTGCAATCTTTTGTGATCTGATCCACCGCTTGGTCAAACTGTTAGATTGGCCTTAATTGTAGCAGTTAATGCACCATCAACTCGGTCTTCAGTTGCAGTGTTGGCACCTTTAACCCTTTGTATATCTTCATCATTGGCATGACCCACTTAATCGAGGTGATCCAATGATTTCATACCGATCTCATCTTTCTGGCTGATGCTATTCCCATCGGCTTGCATTTCTTTGTTCATCAGCGTAACTTCCCTCCATCGGCACAGCTCTCTCAGGTCTCCCTATGACCAAACTCATTCTGACAATTGAAACTTCACTCTACTCTTTGGCAAGACTCTCCTCGTCGGTCAAGTCTTCTATTGTTCTGTTGATGGCCGATGACTGCTTTATTCACTTTATCTTTTTAACCGCGATAGCTTCTGCACCAATAAACCTGTGTACCTATAGCCAATAGATAGAAGTTAAGCATCATCATTTAATAAACCAGTAGGAAGATAAAAAATTACATTAAATCAGGCTGAATGCAAACACAGATATCGAGTTATGAATCTATTGAAATCGCGCATCCAAATGCATATACAACGTCAAAAATGGTTGGGTCAGCCACCATTGACCAAAAACATGCTATTGGGCTCCAAAATGGATTTAAAATCCTCTCACTTTGCGTTCCTGCCTTTTTCCTTGTATCTCGCGAATGCATATCATTCCTTTGTATATCAGCTTGTACATCGTAAACATACAAGTGCTAAATATACAAAGATTTTTCCGTTTTTAATTTTCTCTTCGCATCTGGCTTGTATCTTGTATATGCATCTTCTCTTGTATCTATCGCTTGTATATTTCCTTGCATACAAGGCCCAATACATACAAACACCTTTGTATGTCCCTTTTCGGACTTCAACCCTTTTATAGACCACATTTTACTCACCGTCAGTTCCGGGACATGTATATAATGCAATGTATATCGGATATACATTAAGTAATGATACATTGCGTTAACCGGATTTTAATCTTTTTTGAAATCTGCCTTGTATGTTCTGTAATGTATGTCTCGAAACATACATACAAGGTGCGAAATATACAATGATTTAACCTCATTTAATAACCTTTTCAGTTTCGTGGCTTGTATAAGTGCAATGCATATCGGATTTGTATGCAAGATACATACAAAGCAAAAAGCATACAACGACTTAACCTTGGTTCATAACTTTTTTGGTTCTGCTACTTGCATGTATAGATAAAGTGTTAGCGATATGCATACAAGTAAAATGACAATGTATATAAACCCGATATACAAACAGCGTTGTATGTGCAACATACAATGACCCGACGTACAAACAGAGTTGTATATGCAACACATTGTATATACAAATGACTTTGTATAAACAAACAAACAAACCCATTTATTAGTGCATTTACCAAAAAAACACTCATAACTCACAAAATATAGGGAATTTTAAGATGGTTCAAAAAGCAACCCCTATTCATTTTTAACAAGGAATTCACCCATATTATGCTTTGGCACTTAATGCTATTTTTTTTCTATTTTCAACAAGGTTCGTACTTTCACTCTCTTTTTCCCTTTACCACCAAGCAGAACAACACACACAAGCAAAGGCAAAAGCCACAACAGGGGTCCTCATTTTGCTAAGGAGTAAAATGGGGTGTGTTGTGAACATCACAACAGTACCCAAACCATTTTTCTTTTAGACTTTACTTGTGAAGGTATGGGCTTGGGTATATGCAGCTTTTGTGCAGCTTCTGAGGTAATTACTTGTTTCTTGGGGAACCACACCTTTTTTAGTTTTGCTTTGAGGTGTGTGGGTGTATGCAGCTTTTGAGATGGGTTTTTCTTTGATTCTTTCGATTGATTTCCTAAGGTATTAGGACCCTTAGGATTTTTTACTTTATCAAAGGATTCATCCCAATGTTTATTTTTGAATCCCATAGGTTTGGTGGAATGAGTGAAAACTTCATGTTTGGACAATATGTGCATTTGTCGGTCATGATTCAAAATGTGAGGGAATGTGTAGATGGATGAATTTGGTGTTGGGAGAAGTGGAAGCAAAGTGGATGGAGGGATAGTAGGAGTTGGAAGGAGTGGAGGTAATGTGGATGGTGGAAGGTGTATGGTCACATGCTTTTGACATTTGTAGGATGATGGAGGTGGAATGGTGACATATATTTTGGGAATATGAAAGGGTTTGTGATGGGAAGTGGTCGATTTAGAAGGCATGGAGGAAGTACCAACATCATGAGATTGCTTTTCTTGGGGAGTATAACCAAGGCCATAAGAGGGTGGAGGGACTTCGACATGGATAGGCTCCAAAATACCTTGTTCCTGAAGGCCTAAGCCTTTACCTTGATAGTTCATATTTTGGAGTATGCGGTGGACAATGGGATTATGGGTGATTTGGACACTAGATGTGATCTCAATATTTGATTGGGAAGGTGAAGTGGTAGATAATGGTTGTTGCTCTCCTAAGAAAGAACATTCATGGATGAAGGTAGTGAGACCGAGGGGATAGGCTAATGGATTTGCAACATGGTCAATAATGGATGGTGGAGGATCATTAGGATCTCAATTATCATTATGCTCACTAAGATCCAAGTTATTGGTTTGATCATCTATGTGCACTTCGGAGGCAAGTGCCTCATCAAGGAAAGTGTGTGTTGTTGGATCATGGATAGGACTAGGTGGAGGATGGATAGGAGTAATGTAGGTTTCTTGCTCATGGATGGTTATGGGGTTATGGATAGATGGGGTAATAAGCTTGTGACCATGGAATGCCTAAAGTTGGCTAAGAGGATCATCATGGTTCGCTTGTTCATAGATAGGACCTTGATCATAGACAAGATCTTGATCATAGATAGGATTAAGTGTGATATGGATGGGATTAATTTGCTCATGTATAGGTTCTTCATCAATGATAGTATCTTGATTATGGAAAAGATATAAGTTATGGATGGGTTGGATTTGGATTTCTTTCTCATGTATGGATATAGGATCAAGTTGTTCATAGATATCTTCTTCATAGGTAATATCTTGATCATGGAAAAGATAAACGTTATAGATGGGTGGAATAAAAGTAATTTGATCTTGATTAGGAGTAGGACTTTATCTTTTCACATGCTTAGGATTAGGTTCTTGACATACCTCTTGGGTTACTTGAATAGAAGTGATAGGATCTTGGATAGGCTTGACATGCTCTTGAGGGTTATCAACATGAAGGTATGATGGGTCTTGACTTGGATTCATTGGTGGAGATTTTTCAATAGGCTCAAGGGGTTGTGGACTATATGATGAGATTGTAGGATTGGACATGGCATTGGAAGAATCTTTTGTAAGTTCAAGGATAGGAATTTGGGGACATGGTTGACTCCCTACTAGTAGCCCTTGGATCACATCTTTTGTAGATGTATGGGTATACGAATGAGGTAATGGATGGGTGGGTTTGGATTTCTCCATAGCTTTTCTTTCACTTTTATATTTTCAGAAGAATCTTTGGAGAAAATCATTCAAGGATTCTTTGGTTGGATTTGGGCTTGGGAAGTTTAATAGAGGTGTCGGTGTAGGACTAGTATGCTTCGAGATAGGCATTTGATGGGATGGTGATGGAGGACTAGTAGATGGAGGGGTATATGATTCCAATCTTGAGGTGGGATTTCTCTTCTCTAGAGGATCATTAAGATGAGCTGAGGATTATACAAAGTTTTCATCATTACTAGGATATACAAAATTCTCATCATCATTATTGCCAAATTTTAGGCCACCTAGGAATATGTATGGTTTTGGAGTTAGTCTAGATTTGTTGATGATCACAACCATTTGATGAATGAAGATTGGACTAGGTTCAAGGATAGGAAAATGGGAAAATTGGATGCGCAGCTCTGTACTGTGTATGCGCAGGAAGGTATATGCGCAGCAAGATGGTGTAAAAGTGCAGCAATACTGTTTAAATGCACAACAATAGTGAATGTGCAACAAGAATTTGTAAATGCGCAGCAATACAATGTAAATGCATAGGACTGCAGAGGTTATGCCTTTTGCTTCAATTTGTCAATCTTGGATTGTTTGTACAAGTTTTCCTAGGATGCTCTAAAGTTTGTGGTATTGTTTTTGACTCACGTTATTGCCAGAAAACACAGTAAACAAGAAGTTGTCATGATTTTTTTTAATACAATTTTTGATAATGAAAAACAAACAAGTAAAATCCTAAGAATGACAAGGACAATATTCGTTGAGTTCCAACTTAGATTTTACCCTCGCCACTTACATAAAGGCGTGACAGATAGTAACTCGATAGCATCGGCTCCCCTCCACGGCACTCACTTCTCGTGCATACCAAGTTACAGTTCCTCCGAAGAGTTAAAATTTTTTGTCTCCACACTAAATGAGTGTATGATGTTGGACGACTCTAGAGGATTTTCCTCCTGTGTCAACAAATAGGGGTTTTTGGCATTCTAAAAACAATGGATTTTTGGTATGGACATTTGTTCAGGTGGTTACACATGTAGCAATTCACTCTGATAAGGAGGCTTCCCAGCCTACAAGGGTTACGCTCCATAGGGTTTTGGGGGAAACATTTGTCGGTGTAACACAACAGCACCCGTTGTTTGCAACTTTTGTCACAAACACAATTTATTTATAATGACTTGGAAGTGGCTTGGCTTTAGCCCATTATCGCCTAAGGTCATCCCACTTGGAAGGAAGGAATTCCAAGGGCAGGCCTCTTCTAAAGGTTATACATGTAAAATGATGAGTTTGGCATTTTGGCCACCCAAGAAAGGGGAAAGCATAGTCCTATCATCATTTTGAAAACACGGAGAACACTGGTTCTTTATCCCCCTAGTTAAAAATAAAGAAACTAAATGTGTTTAATCTACCAAGCACAATCCATTTGACTAGATAGCAATAACCTTGAAAAGATGGTTCATTCTATCCCTTAAATAGATCTATGTGAAGATTTGTTTGTTGTAGAATAAAAACAAGTTACTTTCCCCTAAGTTAAGCTAGATGAGAGATTGTCATGTAAGATAGAAAGAACAAAAAGATTTGTTTAGTTTTAGCCACCTAGATTGGGACTATGTACGAGTTGTATGCAACAAATCAGTTTACTTCTTCCTATTTTAATCTAGATGAAATTTGTATGAAGATGTTAGATTACTATCCCTTAATTAAATCTAGATGAACTAAGGATACAATTAAATGATTAAACAACACTCATACACCTGTGAGAAGATGTTAGTACATAAATCTTTTTGAAACATTACAATTTTTCTAACAGCATTTAAATGCGCAGGACTGCTCAGTATTTGTGCAGAAACATATATGCACAGAGAGAATTAATGAATGCGTAGATCTATTCAATGGATGCGCCGAAAGGATGGATGTGCAGTTCTATCTCATGAATGTGCAAAAATCTGTTATGGATGCGTGAAAATACAGATGTGCAGCAGGGACATGTAAATGCGCAGAACTGGAAGATGGATGCGTCGAATCGACCTGTTACGACAACAGCTTCACAAAAAACTCAAATGGAGGTTAAAATGGTGGGCACCATAAATGTTAGTGGAAATGTGAACAATAGCATTAAACAACTAAATATCCAATAACTCAATGGAAATAAGACAAATACAAGCAAACAAAGATAATACCTTTGCAACCAGATTTACCATGTGCTTTCCATTGTTGAATATCTTTCTTTGATCTTGTATGATTTGGAGCTCTCAGAAGTTGTACTTCCTTGCTGTTAAGATGACAAAGATTGAATGGTTGTGATAGGAATGTGCAAAGGAGATTAAACTACAATGCAACTATAATGATGATGGGTGATTGATAATAGAGACATGGTGATGATAATGGGTTGATAATGCAAATGCAATGAAGGTAATTTTGCCAAAGGCACACTAGTAGGATTCTTGCAGAGTAAGATTACGAATGCTTGAGTGTATTGAAATGAGGGAATAAGGGCTCCTTTTATAGGCTCAAGACAGACCAAATCCAAGTGCTAATAGATCCATGACTAGAGGAAATTACCTATGAGGTGTACGGTTGAAAAAGCTTGAGGGAATGTGCGCCAATTAGAAGAGGACAAGTGTCCAAGCTCCTTTCATGAGTTTATGGGAGTTAACAGAATAGATTGAAGAGTTAACTGAGATGATTGATCAGTTAACTGGGTTGATTGGGGAGTCAACAAAATAGATTGACCAGTGAACTCAATTGACTAATTAGTTAACTGATTTGATTGATGAGTTAACTAATTTGACTAGAGGATGAATAGGACATGTGGGTAAGGGAATATTAGCTAATTAAATATTAAAATATTTAATTATGTGTGCAACATGGTGAGGTGGAAAGATGAGGTGGATTTATGAAATTAGGACTTTGGGATAGAAGAATTTAGGATTAATTAAATAATTTAGGATTATTTAATTATATGAGACTATAGAAGAATTAGGGAATATTTAATTAAATAAAATTATTTTTATTTAATTTTTTGGGATAATGAACCAATCAAATAAATTAGAATATTTATTTCATTGATAGAAGAATGAGAATTAAAATAAATATTTAAAATATTTATTTAATTCAACCCAAGCCATTATTAGGTGTATACAGTATACTTTGCATCTCACCTTATTAATATGTATCATGTCATCACATTTACCAATTTGACTCTAATTCCATAAAGCAATTCCCTACCCAAAATCTTGTTAAGCTTGAAAGCCTTATTACGACATTGTATTGATCTCGCAGAAGGTTGCATACCACTACCCCAACTCTTTTCAAGATTGCTATAAAATATGATAAGCAAGATAGGTGCAGTGTAAATCATTACATAATGATAGTGTAGATCATTACATAATGATAGAGCCATGAAGTGTAGAGGGTTTCAAATATCACAAAAGTCTAAGTTCAAGCCTAATAACACAGTGACCTAAAGGTGGAAGAAGATGAGGGTTGATTGTGTTGACTACTAGAACAAGTATGTTAGTAGCCATAAGATGCATGTTGACATGTGAAGACTATAACAGTTATAACAAAGGCAATGTGTGAGGATATCACCGGTACAATGTAGCTCGGACTATTTCAGCATCTTTGGGTGTCAAATAGGACCATGCCTAGGCTAAACCTACCCATCATAACGTGTTGGAATAGTCAATTTGGCCGCACGAGGAGTAGAACAAAAGTTACACCCCTCTGCAACTTTACACTGGATGTGCATCTCACCATTTTTGGGGTAGTAGAAAAACTTTCACCATGGGTAAACACCTCATAGATATAAAAAACTGAGAGAGGTTATTGTAGAGGGACCCTACGTGATCTTGTAGCCTCAAATGGAATGTTTCTAAGTGACATGGTTTCTGAGTAACAGCTCGTCAAAGATTGTTGCCTTTTACATTTTGGACTCTTCAGGGATATCGCTGGTACAATGTAGTTCAGACTGTTTCGACATGTTTGGGTACGAAACAGGACCTTGCCTAGCCTAAACATACCCATCCTAATGTATTGGAATAGTCAGTTTGGCCGCACGAGGAGTAGAATGAAAGTTACACCCCTTTGCAACTTTACATTGCATGCATCTGACCATTTTTGGGGCAGCAGAAAAAATTTCACCATGGGCAAATGCCTCAAAGATATAAAAAACTAACTACATGATCCCGTAGCCTCAGACAAAATGTTTTTAAGTGACACGGTTTTCGAGTAACAGCTCATCAAAGATTGCTACCTTTTTGCACTTTGGACTCTTCAAGGATATCATCGGTATAATGTAGCTTGAACTGTTTCGGTATGTTTGGGTGCAAAATAGGAGCGTGCCTAACCTAAACATACCCATCTGGATGCGTTGGAACTATCAGTTTGGTCGCATCAGGAGCAGGACGAAACTTACACCCCTTTGCAACTTTACACTACCTCCTTCTGACAATTTTTGGGGCAGCAGAAAACCTTTCACCATGGGCAAACACCTTAGAGATATCAAAAAATGACAGAGGTTATTGTAGAGGGGTTCTACTTGATCACGTTGCCTCAGATGGAATGTTTCTAAGTGTCGTGGTTTCTGAGTAACAGCTCGTCAAAGATTGCTACCTTTTTGCACTTTGGACTCTTCAGGGATATCGTCGGTACAATGTAGCTCGAACTATTTTTGCATGTTTGGATGCAAAATAGGAACATGCCTAGTTTAAACGTACCCATCCATATGCGTTGGAACTGTCAGTTTGGTTGCATTAGAATCATGACAAAAGTTACACCCCTTTGCAACTTTACACTACGTCATTCTGACAATTTTTGGGGCAGTAAACTTTTCACCACAGGCAAACACCTCAGAGATATAAAAAGCTGAGAGAGATGATTGTAGAGGGGTTCTACATGATCGCATTGCCTTAGATGGAATGTTTCTAAGTGTCATGGTTTCTGAGTAACAGCTTGTCAAAGATTGCTACCTCTTTGCACTTTGGACTCTTCAGGGATATCGCCGGTACAATGTAGCTCAAACTATTTCAGCATGTTTGAGTGTAAAATAGGACCATGCCTAGCCTAAATGTACCCATCCAAATGCGATGGATCTCTCAGTTTGGTCACATCAGGAGCAGGACAAAAGTTACACCCCTTTGCAACTTTACACTACCTCCTTTTGATGATTTTTGGGGCAGCAGAAAACCTTTCACCACGGGCAAATGCCTCAGAGATATCAAAAATCGAGAGAGGTTATTGTAGAGGGGTTTTAGGTGATCACGTTGCCTTAGACAGAATGTTTCTAAGTGTCATAGTTTCTGAGTAATAGCTCGTCAAAGATTTATGCCTTTTTGCACTTTGGACTCTTCAGGGATATCGTCGGTTCAATGTAGCTCGAACTGTTTCGGCATGTTTGGGTGCAAAACAGGATGATACCTAGCTTAAATGTACCCATCCAGATGTGTTGGAACTCTTAGTTTGGTCGCATTAGGAGCAGGATGAAAGTTACACCGCTTTGGAACTTTACACTACCTCCTTTTGACAATTTTTGGGGCAACAGAAAACCTTTCACCACGGGCAAACACCTTAGAGATATAAAAAATTGAGAGAGGTTATTGTAGAGGGGTTCTACATGATCATGTTGCCTTAGACAGAATGTTTCTAAGTGTCATGGTTTCTGAGTAACAACTCATCAAATATTGTAGCCTTTTTGCACTTTGGACTCTTCAGGGATATCACCGGTACAATGTAGCTCGAATTGTTTCGGCATGTTTGGGTGCAAAATAGGACCATACCTAGCCTAAACGTACCGATCTAGATGCGTTGGAACTATTAGTTTGGTCACATCAGGGGCAGGACGAAAGTTACACCCCTTTGTAACTTTACACTACCTCCTTCTGATGATTTTTGGGGCAATAGAAAACCTTTCACCACGGACAAATGTCTTAGAGATATCAAAAACTGAGAGAGGTTATTGTAGAGGGGTTCTACATGATCATGTTGCCTTAGAAGGAATGTTTCTGGTGTAGAAGCACCTAGGAAATCATGTTTTCTTTTGTAATAAGGTCTATTGACCAATGCATTTTCATTTCAGTTTGTATCTAGGTTCATTTTGTAAGTCCCAAGTGACTTAGGGGACATTTGTCCAATTGTAATCGTATAATGCCAAAAATAGATAATAGTGTTTCTCAGCCACTTGGAGTCAGTTCGGTACTACTCAGGGTGAGTTGATAAATACCCTGAGTAAGGAACCAAATGATCATATATTGTAATCAGATCGAAGTAGTGTGATTGAATGTGATTGTATTGTGCTCAGGAGAAATAAAACAATTCTATTATGTCCATTTGATTTCTGTTTCTTATAACTGTAAATCGTGTAACTGTAGAATTCCATTCATTTTGCATTTTCCATTGTTATCGTATGTCATCGTGAAGCATTCCACTGGTGAGATTTCTATCGAAATCAGTGGAATGACTTCGTTGTATAAATATTTGTTTTCGATGGGGCAGATGTTCAAGACTGGGTGTTTCGTGCAGTAAGGATGATCTAGCATCTCCATGTGCTAGGGTTCATAGGAAGTAAACTATGCGACAACGTATTGGTGCATCGGCCAAAGGTTACAAGTGTTCATTGACGGAACAAGTCTCAACAACGGAAAATGCCATCGAGGCATTGGAAGAAAGATGAGGGACTTGGCTGATGGAGTTGAATTGATTGCTCATTAGTTAGTTTGTCGACTGTGAGCAATTAGGGCATTGGTCTGTGGTATCTGCTGTGCGCTCCGCATCATATTGGTATTAGAGGTTGGAAAAAGATTTGGGCGGCAAAATAAATTGAGGATTTGCAGGAGTATTGGCATTTGGGTGTTGTCTGTGAATGTTTATGTAAGACAAAGAAAGTGAGACAGAGGCAGAGAGGATGCCTCCCAAAAGTATGTAGCAGGACACCGTTAAGAAGCTAATCGAGGAGATGCTTGCATCCAAGTTGGGAGAGTTCAAGCAGTCCAAAGGCAAAGATAGGGAAGATGAAAGTGACAACGATGAAGGCGATGCAAAAATTGCTAAAACGAGTAAAAAGACAGAGGAGATACCAACAGACCAGAGGGCATTTTTAAATGCATTAAAGTTAGTCGATAGGGACACCATAGATGGGTTACCTATGTATAGTGGAAGTATGGAAACTGAAGAAGTGATTGATTGGATTGAGGCACTGAACAATCATTTCAAATGCAAAAAAGTCCTTGATAATAAGAGGGTTAAATTGGCAAAGGCAAGATTGAAGGGATCTACTCTTGCATGGTGGAATTATGAACAAGGAGAGAGAGTCAAGGAGGGGAAGAACATGATAACCTCCTGGGAAAGGATGAAGACCAAAATCAAGGCACAATTCTTACCCTTGGACTATGATGTGTAGATGTATAAGAAATTGCAGAACCTCAGACAGAGAGACCTTGATGTGAATGCATACACACAAGAGTTTCAAAAAATTAGTCTCAGGTCAAAGAGACAAGAAGAAGAGTCAGAAAAGGTGGCCAGGTATTTAAATGGCCTAAGGATGAACATCCAAGATGAGATCAGCATCTTAGCACTAGACATAGTGAACAAGTGTTTCCAAATGGCCTTAAGGGTTGAAGAGAAGATAAAGAGAAAGAGTGAGAAGAATAATAGAGGTAGAGGTGGAAGGAATTTTAGAGGCAGAGGCAGTTTTGGAGGAAGAAGTCCTAACCAGAGTTCTAGTTGTGAGTCTAGCCAAGAAGAGCAAGTTGGGGACTCAAGTAGCAGAGGAGGCTACTGAGGAAGAAGGCCTAACGGAAGAGGTGGGACAAATGGATTAGGTAGAGGATCCAAATTCTCCAATATGAGATGTTATAACTGCAATCAGATAGGGCACCCGACATACAAGTGTCCAGAGAAGGCCTCAACTTCTCATGGTAGTGAGAAGAGAACCACCTTGATTCAAGAAGATGCAAGGAGTGTGACAACTCCTGAAGTGAATCTAGCATTAGAAACAAGAGAAAGTTTGATGCTCAAGAGGACGTTGCTTAAGGAACCAGTGCAGGCTGAACCATCGTAAAGAAGGGCTTTGTTTAGAGTCAATTGTAAGATCTGATAAGGTTTGTAAAGTCATTATTGATTTTGGTTCTACTGATAACATTATATCTTTGGAAGTAGTGAATAAGTTGAAGTTAGAAAAGATACCCCATAGCAGTCCATATAAAGTCAGTTGGTTGAACAAGGGGTAGCACGTACTCATCAATGAATAAGCATGGGTAGAATTTAGTATTGGGGGGTATAGAGACAAGATTTTGTGTGACATCCTTCCAATGGATGCTTGCCATCTTTTGTTAGGCAGACCATGACAGTTTGATAGAAAGGCTCATCATGATGGAGAAAAGAATGCTTACTCATTCCAAAAGGATGGTATGACTTATGGGATACAGTCATTGGTAGAAGAGGATCCACAACATGTAGGGTCTAGTGTAATGCTGGTAGGAGAAAAGGAATTCATGGATACACTAAAGGAAGGTGATGGAGTAGGTTTTGCTTTGCTTGTGAAGCCTAAGGGGGAAAAGAAGAAAAGTGTGAGAGAAGTAGGACCTAAGGAGGTCAGAGATTTGCTTGAGAGTTACAAAGGAGTGATTGCAAAGGATATACCTGATTCCCTACCACCAGTCAGAGACATTAGCCATCAGATAGATCTCATACCAGGAGCAGTAGTTCCTAATAAAGCAACATATAAGATGACACCTCAACAGAATGAAGAGATAGCAAAACATATTCAAGAACTCCTAAACAAAGGGCTGATAAGGAAGAGTCTTAGTCCATGTGCAATACCTACTATTTTAGCCCCAAAGAAAGATGGGAAATGGAGACTGTGTACTGATTCTTGGGCAATAAATAGGATAACCATCAGGTATAAGTTTCCTATTCCTAGAATAGAAGATCTAATGGATTGTTTGGGAGGGGCTACTTATTTCTCCAAAATAGACTTGAAGAGTGGGTACCATCAGATAAGGATAAGAGAAGGGGATGAGTGGAAGATAGCTTTCAAAACCAATGAAGGGTTGTATGAGTGGCTTGTGATGCCGTTTGGTCTTTCAAATGCCCCTAGCACCTTTATGAGGCTGATGAATGAGGTGTTGCAGGAATTCATAGGAAAATTTGTGGTAGTCTACCTTGATGATATTTTGGTGTTCAATAAGAGCAAGGAAGAGCAGTTGAAACATTTGGAGATAGTCTTGAAGAGGCTGCAAGATTAGAAGTTACTGATAAACTTGGAAAAGTGTGACTTCATGAAACAAGAATTGGTGTACCTAGGTTTTATCATCTCTAAGGGTGATTTGAAAATGGATCCTTCCAAGGTAGAAGCTATTTTGAATTGGCCTACACCTAGGATAGCAAGAGAGGTTAGAAGTTTCCATGGTTTGGCCATATTTTACAGGAAATTCATTAAGAATTACAGTGATATTTTTGCACCAATGTTAGAGACCATCAAGGGTGGTGGAAAGATGAAGTTTGTGTGGACAAGAGAAGCAGATAGGAGCTTTGAGAGTCTGGAATAGAAAGTTGCTAAATTCCCTATTTTAGTGTTACCTGATTTCAATAAGGTTTTTACCATTGAATGTGATGCAAGTGGGTTGGCCATAGGAGCAGTGTTGAGCCAAGAAGGCAGACTAGTAGCCTTCTTTAGTGAAAATTTAAATGAATCCAAGAGGAAATACTCCTCTTATGATTTAGAGTTGTATGCTATGGTACAAGCTCTAAAAAAATAGAGGCACTACTTGCTTCCTAAGGAATTTATTGTATACACTGACAATTATGCTCTCAGTTTTTTGAATGGATAGGAAAAGCTCAGTCATAGACACATGAAATGGGTGGAAAGTCTTCAAGCATACACCTTCATCATCAAACATAAGAAAGGAATAACCAATAAGGTTACTGATGCTCTAAGCAGAAGGGTGTTGACAGTGCAAGAAGTGCAGCTACAAAACATGGGTGTTGAGTCACTCAAAGGATTGTATGAAGAGAACCTAGATTTTAAGGAGATTTACAGGGTATGTAGTGAGTTTGCCAATGCTTTCCACAGTGAATTTTCAGATTATACATTGCAGGATGGACTTTTGTTTAAAGGTAGTCAACTATGTATCCCTAAGTGTTCAATGATGGATAATCTAGTGAAGGAAAAACATAGTGGTGGTTTAGGAGGACATTTTGGGCTCAATAAGACCTTAGATCTGGTAAGAAAGTTTTACTTTTGGCTAAGGATGCAATCTGATATCAGAAGGTTTGTTGAGAGTTGTATGATTTGCCAGAAAGCAAATGGAGTCTCAACCAATGCAAGACTGTACCAACCTTTGCCCATACCAAACAGACTTTGGGAAAGTTTCAGTATGGATTTTTTGATGGGATTGGCCAAGACAAGGACAGGTGATGACAATGTGTTTGTTGTGGTAGATAGATTCAGCAAGATGGCACACTTTATTCCTTGTAAGACCACCAATGATGCTAGTTACATTGCAGGTTTGTTCTTTAAAGAAATTGTCAGGATTCATGGATTACCTTTGAGTGTTGTATCTGATAGAGACAACAAATTTGTGGGACATTTATGGAGAACCTTGTGGAAAAGATTGGGTACAAATTTGTCTTTTAGTTCAGCCTATCATCCTCAGACTGATGGCCAAACTGAAGTTGTGAATAGGTCATTAGGCAATTTGTTGAGATGTTTGACACGAGAACATGGCAGTAGTGGGGATGTGGTACTCTGACAAGCAGAGTATGCCTATAATGATTCTACAAATAGAAGTACAGGTCTAAGTCCTTTTGAAGTTGTTTATGGTAGTCATCCTAGAGGAATTTTTGAATTAAGAGATGTTCATGGGTTGGACAAAAGGAGTGGACATGCTGATACATTTGTAGAGGCTATGACAGAGATCCATCAACAAGTCAGAGATACTCTACACTAGAACAGTCAGAAGATCAAGGCTAGAGTGGATCAAAAAAGAAAGGATGTGCAGTATCAAATAAGAGATATGGTCATGGTTCATCTCAATAAGAACAGATTACCCACAGGAAAACACAACAAGTTGATGATGAGAAAAATTGGACCTTGTCCGATTCTAGAAAAATATGGTCCTAATGCTTACAAAATTGCACTCCCTGATGATATTGCTATTTCACCTATATTCCATGTTGCTGATCTAACATTATATAGGAGTCCTGATACAGGAGAAGGTACAACAGATTTTGTCTAAGATAATGCAGAGTGGGTGCAGTATTTACCACCTAAGGAACTACCGAAGATGGAGTGTATCTTGGATAGAAGGATAGCAAAGAAGACCAGAAATCAAACCTATTTTGAGCACCTAGTCAAATGGCAAGGACTTCCAGATTTAGAAGCCACATGGATGCTGGAAGAAGACATCAAGAAGTAGGGTGGTGATTTGCAGCAGTTAGTCTCTAAGAGGACTTGAGACAACTTTCACCTGAGGAGTATGGTGCAGGAGCACCTAGGAAATCATGTTTTCTTTTGTAATAAGGTCTATTGACCAATGCATTTTCATTTCAGTTTGTATCTAGGTTCATTTTGTAAGTCCCAAGTGACTTAGGGGACATTTGTCCAATTGTAATCGTATAATGCCAAAAATAGCAATAATACCAAAAATAGGCAGTAGTGTTTCCTAGCCGCTTAGATTGGTCTCCCAGCCACTTGGAGTTAGTTCGGTACTACTCAGGGTGAGTTGATAAATACCCTGAGTAAGGAACCAAATGATCATATATTGTAATCAGATCGAAGTAGTGTGATCGAATGTGATTGTATTGTGCTCAGAAGAAATAAAGCAATTTTGTTCTATCCATTTGATTTCTGTTTCTTATAACTGTAAATCATGTAACTGTAGATTTCCATTCATTTTGCATTTTCCATTGTTTCCATATGTTGTCATGAAGCATTCCATTGGTGATATTTCTGTTGAAATCAGTGGAATGGCTTCGTTGTATAAATATTTGTTTTCATTTTTTGTTTTGTTCCATTGTTCAACGGGGCAGATGTTCAAGACTGGGCATTTCGCGTAGTAAGGATGATCTAGCATCTCCATGTGTTAGGGTTCACAGGAAGTAAACTATACGACGACGTATTGGTGCAGTGGCCAAAGGTTACAAGTGTTCACTAACGGAACGAGTCTCAACAACGACAAATGCCATTGGGGCATTGGAAGAAAGATGAGGGACTTGGCCGATGGAGTTGAATCGGTGGCTCATCAGTTAGTTTGTCAATTGTGAGCAATTAGGGCATTAGTTTGTGGTATTCACTGTGTGCTCCCCATCAGTTTCTAAGTGTCATGGTTTTCGAGCAACAACTCGTCAAAAATTTCTGCCTTTTTGCACTTTGGACTCTTCAGGGATACCACCGGTACAATTTAGCTCGAACTATGTCGGCATGCTTGGGTGTAAAATAGGACCATGCCTTGCCTAAACGTACCCATCCAGACACGTTGGAACTCTCAGTTTAGTTGCATTAGGAGCAGGACAAAAGTTACACCCCTTTGTAACTTTACACCACCTCCTTCTGACAATTTTTGGGGTAGCAAAAAATCTTTCACCACGGGAAAATGCCTCAGAGATATCAAAAACTGAGAGAGTTTAATGTAGATGGGTTCTACATGACAGTGTTGCCTTAGACATAATGTTTCTAAGTGTCATGGTTTCTGAGTAACAACTTGTCAAAGATTGCTGCCTTTTTGTACTTTGGACTCTTCAGAGATATCATCAGTACAATGTAGCTCGAACTATTTTGGCATGTAGCAAATTAGATGAAATTAGTCAACATTACAAAAACACTACAAAGTAAGATAACGTTAGGAATTTCAAAAACTATGCAAGTAGATATATTACCCAGTTGAACTAGATCTGATATGTGGTCAAAGTCAACTAATGATTCCATCTCTATCAGTTCCAGTGCCGTCGGGGGTCAATATGTGTCAAGTGGGTTAAGATAACTACTATTCGTCAACCCGCTCCTTTGACTCGCACTCATCCTAGGCTTGAATTGTACATGAAGAACAAAAGCATGCCATCTTCCGCGTATGGATACTCCATGAACTTGCAATTGAGCTTCTGAAAGAGTGTAGCTCACTTGATCCTGTCAGTGTACAATAGTCCTCATATGGTGCAATGTTAGTATCATCTATGAACCAAAAAAATCTATGAACTGAAGACTTACCTTCATTACCTGGACCCATCGAAGCATTACACCACTCGACGATTGATCTTGCATCTGTCAACTTTGCATTGTCTTTATACTTTAACTCTTCTCATGCTATGGCTCTTTTGATACATGCTCCTGCACCATCATTCTCCCCCTTTCCATGCCCGACCTCACAAAAGTTCCACATATGTTGAACACTTGTAATATTATGCCTCCTACTTAGCCAATAGAAATTCTGCGAGTTCTTGAATTGTGATGCACAGTTATCCAACCATATGATATGCTAACTGAACGATATGCCCCTTCTAGCCAAATCATTGTAGAACACCTGAAAGCAACCTTGCACGAACTCCGTAGAATGTGTGCAATCATCATTAATATAAAAATGATACTCCCTTATGATTTTTCTATCATCCTTTGTACTATCATTCACATGAATGAATGCGATGTGCACAATTATAGAAACCTGTGTGGAGTTGCAATATTGTGATTAAACCTCACACTGTGGCTGTAGACTGTAGTTCTCTGCAAATTCGATGAATGAAACAATGCTACCAACTAGAAATGTGTCCTTGCATGACTTGAATTGCAAGTCCAACCATCGAGCTCTATGGGCATGCCTTGCATACTCATACACTATACTGTCACGAAATATAGGCATAAACTAATACACTGGAATCTTTTCAATAACCAATTCACACCTCTTTGCTTCTTTACCATATTTTGTATTGTATGCCACTATTTTATACTTGCTGAACTCTACTAGTTTGTTTCCAACCACATGTGTTCTTTCCATATGTTCACATATTGGCATACATTGCAAGCCACCACAATGCTGACATGTGTCATCCAAGCATAATTTCCTATAGAATATTTGATCTTCCTCTCTTTCACATAAAATTCTTGATATGAAGTCTCTTGAAGATGTTGGTGGGGCATGTATGCCACAATCCTGCAAAACATTGTTAGCATGCAAAACTAAACATATAGACTGATAAACATCAAAATGGTTAGAAAATTTAATATGTAATCTACAACAACAAGTAGTGCATGTGTGATTTATCTTGACATAGAAAGGTTTTAGCATTTCAAAATATCTTTGACAAATTTTAATTTGAGGATACATCTCTAGAAATTTACCAAAAAATTATGTTTGAGTCATATCCAAAAAATGCTTTGGATGTGGCTCACGGTTCTGACTACTGATTCTCCTTCTTACCACATCCCTTTGATTCAGAGATACCCTTGTGTAATTCTTCCTAAAGTCTTCAATTAGTGATCTTAATGCTTCAACAATTGGTTTATCTTTTCATGGTAGTCTCCCCGAGAATGCCCATAATTAATTGGCATTGGTGTCCTCAATTCTTTGGTGCCTTCCAACGGCTCTTGATAAAGTTTTCCTATTAATTCTCAATGCTTGACTCATCTTTCTAATGAGACGAGCTTTCCTCGTTTAACTACTTACTATAGTCGATGTAATGACATGCCGTGTTGCATTACTATCTTTTGTGCATGAGGTGTTACCCACACTCTCATATGCACTCATTAGATTCTTGACAATAGATTTTTTAGTTGAAGCCTCTGACATTCTCAACCTAAGAATCTTCATGATGGACCTGTACTTTATACTTCGCATCATTTCAATGAATAGTTGACATCTTGCGATCTCATTTAACTTTTCAAAGAACAATCTCCAAATCTTATGAGCATATCTTCTACAAGTGCATTTTGGAATCTTACCTTCCATTGGCTGCAAAATATTCTCATCAATATCAATCAAATACTTTGGCTTTCTATGCAAAATTCTAGGTGGTGTTAAGATAGGTAAATTCATCTCAACATTAGGAATTTCATCAATATTTAAATGAGATGGGCTAGATGGCATAGCTTCGATTGAAGATGGAATAGATGACCTACCTTGAGGTTGAGGTGGGAACGATGGTGTACCTCCTTCCTCACATGTGAGTGATGATGTACTTTCAACTTGAGATGCAGTAGATGGTGTCCCTACATGTTGACTTGCAGTAGAGGATGTGTCTCCAACTATGGTATTCAAATCTCTCATAGCACGAAGTTTTTGCATTCGTTCCCTTTGTGTTGCCAATACCATATCTCTTTTTGATGGTTGCAGTTCCTCTTCAATTGGCATGTCTTCATTTATTGTTACCAATTTCCTCTTCTCATGAAGTTCCCTCATAGCCGCTACTTTCTTGGCATTATTAGCTTCTATCTCTTCCTATGTTGGTTTAATTCTTGATCGTTTCCTTGGCATGATGGAGCATTTATCTATAGCATGATAAAGAGACAAATATTAGTTCCTAAGAAATAAATCCATACAAATAACTGAAATATATGTCATTCAACCCTTCATACAAAATGTACATACAATCATCATGTATAAGAGTAAATGTCACTCAACCAAAATAGGTACAAAGCATTATTGCAGCCATACAAAGCATTATTGTACAATGTTATTGCAGCCATACAAAGCATTATGGTACAAAGTTCACTTCAGTCCTATGAGGATAAGGACAAAGGAGAGTCACCTATTGAAGCTACAAGTGAAGAGTACATGGGACTTCATGTTGACTACAAGGTTGAAGATGTGGGGGAGGCCTTGGTGCTAGTGGCATCAAACTACCTACACTTACTTGCGATGGATATCATCTCCTCACACATGAAGATTGAGCTTGTAGCCATGGGACAGAATTTAGGACACATGATACACTTGATTTTCACTTGGAGACGTCTCGTGGGCCAGCACTTGTTGATAACCATCTAGTCATGAAAGGAGAGATGATTGAGATCGTGGGAGACATCACACTAGGGCATGAGGTAAGGACTGGTTTTCTGATGTGTGACAGCAGTCCCTTATCTTCACATTATCATGTTATGATAACCAAGAGGATTAGCCTTAAGGCTTATGATTTTCATGGAGACAGTCATGTTGAACTTTGCATTTTGTTGTGATTGAACTATCTTAAGACCCTATATCAATTCCATGGCAATGTGATTGATTTGTAGTATTTAACTTGGCACATTGTCGTAGATATGGGAATAGAAACATTTGGTATACAAGGTTTGTATGAACTATCAACATGAAGAATAATGTAGCATAGCATGGATCATGATTGGATTAAGCCTATTAGGATTTACTTGTATGATCTTGGCACCTATTCATTTGTATTTTAACTTGTTATGACAAGATAATAGTATTTCATTATGCTTAAGGGATTGTATATTTATATGTTGCAAGGATTTATTCTTGTATAGTTTGACATCACGGTATGTTAAGGTCTATTTATTTCACTATTTCACATAATTATTAAAGAGCCCAAGTGTACAAAATATACATGGCACCATGTGAGATTGTAGGCTGCTTTCTTGATCGTGGTTGTGTCTATTTTAATTAATGTTGACCTTTGAGATATCTTTTATTATGCATACCATGAACTGATTTAAAACATAGTCTATTATAAGGACATTTGTGTGTGATGACTAAGCTCTTTGGGTAGTAAGAAATATGATGTACTATAAATTAAAAATGTAAGACATGTATGCAAAATGTGGAAGCATAGACAAGGCAGATGAACTATAAAATCAAAAAAGTGAGACTGATATAAACATAAAATATGTAAACCATATAGGTGATATAAACATGTATGATAAAGCATGATAAAGTAATTCAAATAGAATTAAGGAAAATGTAAAGAACATGCATGTAAAGACTTAACATACCTAAAAAATAGAGATTCAAATGGAGAGAGTACCCAATTATGTAGTGTTTTTTCTTCTTGCATCAAACTCCTCAACAATTTGAGTTTTTCACCACTTGCTTCCTTTTCAATGTTAAATTAAATAACACTCAAATAAAATTAGTAACAACAATACTATTAACCAATCTATAATGTTAAATTCCTACAATTCAATCACAGTTAACATTGCCCCACTACAAAAATTGAAACTTGAATTGATATATATCAAATTTGATGTGAAAACTATGTTATTTCTTCCTTCTTAAGTTGGAAAAGAAGAAAAAGGTGGTGGAAAGTTCATGCAAAGGTGGTAGAATGTGAAAAATGTGCATGTGAACTTCCCAACAGCATGAAAATGCTTTTTTTGTCAGAACACATGCATAAACAAAAGAAAATGGAGTATGTGGGCCTAGATCACATGGGTCCAGGCCTTTTTACCGTTTCTATAGCAATCCAAAATGTGCTCGCGTTATAACGCGAGCGCATTTTGGCCTGCTATAGAAAAATCCATATTAATCATTTCTCCATTTATTTCTTCTATCTCTCCCCTCTCTATCTCTCACCTATCTCTCCCCCTCACCTCTCTACCTCTCCCTCAACCTTAAACCTTAATCCCTCAACCTTAAATCTTAATCCCTCAACCCTAATTACTTATCCCTAAACCCTAAAACTTGATCCCTACACCCTAATCCATTAAGGTCCTAAACCCTAATCCCTTATCCCTAAACTCTAAACCCTATCCCTAAACCCTAAACCCTCAACCATCAACCTTAAACCTTTATCCCTCAACCCTAAACCTTAATCCCTCAACCCTCACCCTAATCCCTTATCCCTAAAGTCTAAACCCTAAACCCTAATCCCTCAACCCTAAACCCAAAATTCTATCCTTATTCCTAAACCCTCAACCCTTGACACTATACCTTAAACCCTAATCCCTTATCCCTAAACCCTCAACCCTAAACCCTAATCCCTCTACCCTAAACCCTATCACTAATCACTCTACCCTCAAAACTCTACCTTAACCCTAATCCCTCGATCCACAACCCTAAATGCTATCTGTAAATCCTCAACCCTAAACCCTAACCCCTCAAGGTCTTAAACCCTAATCCCTTATCCCAAAACTCTAAACCATATCCCTAAACCCTCAACATTAAACCTTAATCCCTCAACCTTAAACGTTAATCCCTCAACCCTCAACCCTAATTCCTTATCCCTAAACCCTAAACCCTGATCCCTCAACCCTAAACCCTAAACACTATCCCTATTCCTAAACCCTCAACCCTCGACACTATACCTGAAACACTAATCCCCTATCCCTAAACCCTCAATCCTAAACCCTAATCCCTCAACCCTTAACCTTCAACCCTAAACCCTCCCTAATCCCTCTACCCTCAACACTCTACCTTAACCCTAATCCCTCGACCCTCAACCCTAAATACTATCTGTAAAGCCTCAACCCTAAACCCTAATCCCTCAAGGTCCTAAACCCTAATCCCTTATCCCTAAAAACCCTAACCCTCAACTTTAAACCTTAATCCCTCAACCCTAAACCTTAATCCCTCAACCCTCAACCCTAATCCCTTATCCCTAAACCCTACACCCTAATCCCTCAACCCTAAACCTTAAACACTACCCCTATTCCTAAACCCTCAACCCTTGACACTATACCTTAAACCCTAATCCCTTATCCCTAAACCCTCAACCCTAAACCCTATCGCTAATCCCTCTACCCTCAACACTCTACCTTAACCCTAATCCCTCAACCCTAAATGTTATACATAAAGCTTCAACCCTAAACCCTAATCGCTCAAGGTCCTAAACCCTAATCCCTTATCCCTAAACTCTAAACCCTATCCCTAAACTCTCAACCCTAAACCCTCAACCCTAAATGCTATCCATAAAGCCTCAACCCTAAACCCTATTCCCTCAAGGTCCTAAACCCTAATCCCTTATCCCTAAACTCTAAACCCTATCCCTAAACCCTCAACCCTCAACATTAAACCTTAATCCCTCAACCCTAAACCTTAATCCCTTATCCCTAAACCCTAAACCCTAATCCCTCAACCCTAAACCCTAAACACTATCTCTATTCCTAAACCCTCAACCCTCGACACTATACCTTAAACCCTAATCCCTTATCCCTAAACCTTCAACCCTAAACCCTATCCCTAATCCCTCTACCCTCAACACTCTACGTTAACCCCAATCCATTGACCCTCAAGCCTAATCCCTCAACCCTAAACCCTAATCCCTCAACGTCCTAAACCATAATCCCTTATCCCTAAACTCTAAACCCTATCCCTAAAGCCTCAACCCTCAACCATCAACCTTAAACCTTAATCCCTCAACCCTAAACCTTAATCCCTCAACCCTCAACCCTAATCCCTTATCCCTAAACCCTAAACCCTAATCGCTCAACCCTAAACCCTAAATGCTATCCCTATTCCTATACCCTCAACCCTCGACACTATACCTTAAACCCTAATCCCTTATCCCTAAACCCTCAACTCTAAACCCTAATCCCTCAACCCTAAACCTTCAATCCTAAACCCTATCCCTAATCCCTCTACCCTCAACACTCTACCTTAACCCTAATCCCTCAGCCCTAAACCTTCAACCCTAAACTCTATCCCTAATCCCTCAACTCTCAACCCTAATCCCTCAAACTTAAATGCTATCCCTAGAGCCTCAACCCTAAACCCTAATCCCTCAAGGTCTTAAACCCTAATCCCTTATCCCTAAACTCTAAACCCTATCCCTAAACCCTCAACCCTAATCCCTCACCCTTAAACACTATCCCTAAAGGCTCCACACTAAAGCCTAATCCCTCAAGGTCCTAAATCCTAATCCCTAATCTCTAAACCCTATCCCTAAACCCTCAACCCTGATCCCTCAACCCCAAATACTATCCATAAAGCATCAACCCTAAACCCTTATCCCTCAAGGTCCTAAACCCTAATCCCTTATCCCTAAACTCTAATCCCTATCCCTAAACCCTAAACCCTAAACCCTCAACCTTAAACCTTAATCCCTCAACCCTAAACCTTAATCCCTAAACCCTCAAACCTAATTCCTTCTCCCTAAACCATAAGCCCTAATCCCTCAACCATAAACCCTTAACCCTTGACACTTTACCTTAAACCCTAATACCTTATCCCTAAACCCTCAACCCTAAACCATGATCCATCAACCCTAAACCCTATCCATAATCCCTCTATTCTCAACACTCTACCTTAACCCTAATCCCTTGACCCTCAACCCTTATCCCTCAACGCTAGACGCTATCCCTAAATCCTCAACCCTAAACCCTAATCCCTCAAGGTCCTAAACCCTAATCCCTAAACTCTAAACCCTATCCCTAAACCCTTAACCGTAATCCCTCAACCCTAAATGCTATCCCTAAAGCCTCAACCCTAAACCCTAATCCCTCAAGGTCCTCAACCCTAATCCCTTATCCCTAACTCTAAACCCTATCCCTAAACCCTCAACCCTCAACCTTAAACCTTAATCCCTCAACCCTAAACCTTCAACATACATACATACTTACAAGCATGCATACATATATACATACATACAAGCATGCATAGATACATACAACCATGCATACATACATACAAGCATACATATATAAATACATACATACATACATATAGGCATACATACATGCATCAATACATACATACATACATATAGGCATACATACATACATACATACATACATACAAGTATACATACATACATGCTTAATAACCTTGAACATAAAATGTTCCAAGGGAGACATAACGCCCTCGCGTTATGTCAAACATGACAAACATCGAACAAACCTTTGCGAAAAGGGAAAAAATGCAAAACAAAACAAAACGCGAGTGTGTTATAACGTGCTTGCGTTATATTTTGCTTGGGGAATCCCATGCCTTAGGCTTGGGATTTGCTTTGGATTTCCAACCCACAGGCTTGGAGTGCCTTCCCAACGTACAAAGACGTGTTTTTGCATATTCTACAGGATTTCACATTATTTCATTCGTGCTAACCCTCAGATTTGCCCGTGTTTCAAGGTCGAATAAATCGAACACCTGGGTAATGTTAGGCTTTCTCTTAGCTATTTAATGATGTAATTTTTTTCACATTTTGACAATGTTAAGTCTTTCATCTTTAATTTCTTTTGTTTGTGTGTCTATTTTTAGGCAAAAACTAGTATTTGGTCTTTTTTTCATTATAAATTAACTGTTCATTGAAATTTCAAATTTTTTTTTTAAAACTAGACTCCATTCTACACATATTAAAAAAAATTGATTTTCAATTAGTTTTCAAAATTTATATGGGTAGCACGGCCAAAATTCTATTTTTCAGGATGTGTCCACTTTGAAAATTAGTAAAAAATCAAATATTCATTAAAAAATTATCAGAAAAATCAGGCATAAACTACATGCTGTTAGCTAATTTCTCACTAAAGCAATTTTAAAAATACCAAAAAAAAGTTAACCTTTTGAGGGAGCCAGAAAACATGCTATGTTATGTTTTTTTTAACAGAAACAACACCAATTTTTGTGGCTCCCTCTTTTGAACCCCTTAATCTATACCATTTAAAAAAAAATAGTAGTTTAGAAAGTAGACTCAGAGCACTATGAACATTGTTTTTGTTGTATCTTAAAATTTTGAGTGTAACTATGCTCAATTTCTCATCCAAGGCTAACATTTCCTGATTTTAGAAAAAAAGTGGCCACTTAAGACCCCTTTTTAGCCCCCCATCTTCTTGCACTTACCCTCTCTTTCCATCAAGAGAGTATTCATGTAACACACATAAGTCAAAATTAGTCAACGAACATTAAAATAGTAATATTTAAATTTAAATTTAATTATTGAAATTAGGGGTTGTGACAATACGTCTAGACAAGATTGTATTATGCTGGGTGCACATGACACATCGTCACCCTAGTCTTTATACCTTGGTGCATAATGTCTAGTGCTATATCAAACTATATGGTTTCTCACCTCATGTAGCATAACATATCATCCATCCTTTTTCTTTGATCCCTTTCCTTAGCCAATTCATTTCATCCATTTCGAGGGCATACCCATGTTCTTCCAACCCGCCTATCCTCTCGAGGGTGCACCCCATCCTTACATCCATTCCTCCTTGTCACTCTTTCAAGTGGTTGGGGCAACTTTTTTCCCATTATCCATACCTTATCTTCTTTGAAATGATGTTACTTCTCTTAGTTGCAACATCATCTTAAAGAGGGGCAAAATGTAGACTCCTAAAATTGACCATGTCTTGTGACATCAATTTCGACACCTCTTGCGACACTTTGCAACACATTTTGTCCTAAAACCATTTCATGACCCCTTCCATCATTTGATTAGTTAAAAAAATTATATTTATTTAACTAATCAATTTTTATCCTTTTTCCAAATTAATTAAATAAATTTTATATTTATTTGATTAATTTTATCCTATATTCCTCCGTGATCCAATTAATTTAAATAAATTAAAAATTTATTTAAATTAAAATCCTCATGTACCACATGTCTCCCATAATTTAAATAATTTAATTATTTAAATTATTTATCTCACATGTCTCTCATAATTTAAATAATTTTATTTAAATTATCTCATATTTGTCCTTATCCTCACATTTTCTAGGAGCTTCCTTTGTTATCCTTATCACTTATCTTTATCACAAGAATGCTCTAGAAGATTCTTATCTAATCAGCCATCCATTTAACCTTTAATCCTAGCCATCCATCCTATCTTTCACAATTTATAAATTGAGCCTCAATCAAGTATTTTTCATCTCTCACCATATGATAAAGTTATGCTGCTGAAGTGAGCAACTGATGGTTCTTCATACTATCAATCACTATCTTAGAGAACATAGCTAGTAAAGGAAGGGTGCACTCTCCTCCGTTCTATCAAGGAGATTGAATTGATGCAAGGTTGAAAGGGTATTGCTTGCATTGCTTTATCTTTGTTATTTGCCTTGCATTATTTTTAAGTCTTCACTATCCTCAGAAATCCTTGTATGTGGCAACTTCTTTCTTCTCTGTAGTAGCGGGGTCTTCCTCTTGGTGACAGGGACGAAGTGGGTAATTGATTTGAAATGACCTGAGCTTTGAAAGCTAAAAATGAAATTGAGAGAGCTTGGAGAGCTATGAGTGCTATGAATGCACTATGTGAGCACAATGGCTATGGATTGAGAGCAAATTGAGAGCAAATTGATTCTATAGAAGCTTTAGAAAGCTTGGAAAACTATCCTAAACATGAAAGAAAAGACACACAAGTCCTGCAATGAGCATCATGATGCTAGTGGAGAGCAAAAGCAAAGCTTTTCAAATGGCCGCAAAAATGAATTTTCCTCCCTTATTGCTTATTGGAGGGGGTATTTATAGGTTGGGAGAGATCACAATAGGTGGTATTGATTGAAAAGTTAACTCCTTTTGAATGAAGAGTTAAGAGGCTTGATTGATCAGAGAACTCAATTGATTAGACAATGAACTAAGCTTGATAGATTATCACTCATGGAGGAAGGAGAGTTAGCATGAGAATAAGGTGAGATAAGAATAGATCAATGGGAACTAATTATGGATGATTGGGAGTGAAGAACGAGCTAAGAATAGGCTAGGCTCAGTTTGGGTCAAATTGGCATGTAAACTGGAGTCAAAATGGAGCTAATTTGGGCCTGAACTGAGGAGGAATTTGCATTTAAAATACTTGGTTGCCCCTTATGACAGGGCTGGTTGCCCTTGGGGATCATGGATCAACTCTATGGGGGATCATGGATCACCCATGAGGATCAGGAAGTGACAAGGGGTGGCCCACAAGGACAAGGTCCTGCAAGTGAGTTTGAGGGTAGAAATGGTCAGAAGGGGCTAAGGATGGCATGAGAACCCAAAAATTGATTGAAAGACAGAGGTAAGGTAGGTCGCCCCTTGTAGCAGGGTAGGTCACCCCTAGGGATCAAGGGTCACCCCAGGGGGATCATGGGTTATCCGAGGGGATCGAGAAATAACAAAGGGTGACCTAGAAAGGAAGAAATGGGTGAGAAAAATGATGATGGGGAATGATCTGGGAGGCTAATTGGAGGCTTATGAAATTTTGAAATGGATGAAATGAGCTTAGGGAAGGTGCATTTACCATCTTGTGACACCAAGGGGTCAAATTGACAAAGTTTGAAAGTGACAAAAATGAAATGTTGGTAAGGGGTGAAGGATGAAACATGACCTAGGAGGGTTAGCTAGAGGACTAAAGAAACACAAACAAAATGAAAATTTTTGATCTACGTGTCACCAAGAGGAATACAGTTGAGAGGGTATAATTACACACTTACATGTACGTGTTTAGGATTATAACTCATCATCGGATCATTGTATAGACCCATGCACATTTTTAGTGCTTACATATTTACCCCCTTGGGGATGATAGTCTACATGAAAGGTAGGTACCATTCTCGAACTAGGCCTTACCTATTGTCATTATCCTACAATTGTACCTCAAATAATATGTATTAGTTTTAAATTAATGATATTCAATAAGTACTAAAAAATAGAAATGGGGAAATGTACCGCTGATCTATGAGTTGTGAGTATACTTGAGTCACCTCGCTTCGGCATGGGGACCTACAAAAATGAAAGAACACAAAACGAGGGCATAAAAGCACTAAAAAATGTGAAATTAC
This sequence comes from Cunninghamia lanceolata, assembly GCA_027924645.1. Taxonomy (NCBI): domain Eukaryota; kingdom Viridiplantae; phylum Streptophyta; class Pinopsida; order Cupressales; family Cupressaceae; genus Cunninghamia; species Cunninghamia lanceolata. The sequence continues at coordinate 795,232 of BSBN01002024.1, read as the reverse complement.
TCCTAAATGCATTCAAATGAACTAAACTAAAGAAGAGGAGAGAAGAGAAATCATAAGAAACGAGGTCGAGCGGTGATGGAATTGCACATGGAAACAATCGACGGAGAGCTATTGACGAGGGGATTGCAAGGATGCAACTAACCCTCCTCCTGCTGAGTATCGGGTATGAAAATGAGAAAAATCTCTCTTGTAACCCTATTTCTTATTTTGTCAATTTTGGACAAATGAATCCATCATTTTCTAGTTTTGTTGTCGTATCGTCTTAGTTTCACTGTCTTGGTCATTTTGCAACCTTTTTCTCATCGAAATTAGATCATTTTTGATAGTTTGTAAGATTATTTTACCCTCCCTTGAGATTGGGGGTAGGGTCGCCCCTAGGGATCATGGGTTGCCCCCTGGGGGGATCATGTGTCACCCACGGGGATTTGCCCTAGTGAAAGGGGTGACCCACCTAGAGTGCTTTTAGATGTAATATTCAATGATTTGATGCTTCTAATGCTCAATTTTGTCTAATTTTTGATAATTAACCTTTTCTGTTTATTGCAATTTTCTAACGATATACACTTTTTTGTGAAACTTTGTCATATTCTATGCTTTTTTGTGAAACTTTATCATATTCTATATTTTTTTGTGAGATTTTCTATTTTTGGGGATCTAACTTAACATTATTTATGTGCAACAGGATGCATGCATTCGATGGAATGCGACATGCGACCAAGCTTGGTTTGTCGAAGCCTATGGAGCTTTGTCTTCTAGAGATCACTTTATTCTTAGGAGGATGGGTTTAGATCTTATTACTCAAATTCTAGTGGGTCATCCTTCTTCACAGATTTCCAGAAAGAAGCCTCAATCCACCATTATTCTGTGGAAAAGGAGGTTTCTGCACCAACAGAGGTTGGTATTTCAGAGGAGAAGGTTAAGAAGGTTTCCTCTCCAAAACTGGGGACACCAGAAAAAAACGCTACAGTTGTTCTTGACTCTTCTCCTATTGGGGATGGAAGTGATAAGGCTTCAGGAAAGATGGTCCCTGAATACAAAAATGTCTTGAACTCACCAACAAAAAATTCAGTAGTAGAGGATAATGCATCATAGTGCACAAGGGGAGGAAATGTCACCTCCTCAACCACAAATGTTGTGGCCTCAAATGCCTAAAATGTTAGCAGAAATGAACAGAATGAAGGCTCCTCTACTCCAACTGTGAAGGATCAAAGTAGTAGGGCTGCCTCAATAGAGCAATTTGGGGATGATAATAATCAGTGGACAATGATCAGGAGTAAAAATAAATCAGGAGAAAATGAGAAAAGCAAAATGACTCTGCGTTCACATGTTAAGATGGGGAAGCAGGAAACATAGGGAAAATAGGTTTTTAGATTTTTAGATGTTCTTATGCACCCCTACTTCTAGGGCATGCAATCTTTTGGTTTATTTTTGTTCTCTTCTTTATGGGGTATGGCCCCCTTAAACCTAATTCATCGATAAAAAGAAAATTTAAATTAATTTCTTAAAATATATTTATTTCAAAACTACAAAATAATTTTATTATATCATCTATCAGTTTTGATGTGATTATAGTGTATACTACTTATGTTTCATCTAGGGCCTAAATTTGATGGTCAACCCTACTTGTCAAGCAATTTTTTGCCCTAAAATTTTAATTACACCGAGAGGTGTTCTACACTCACAGCAAGGGCTAAAAGATTCAGATTCCCGTAAACAATTAAGATTCAGATTCCCATGTAAACAAAATTCATAAAATATGTAAATAAATAAATTCGTGGAACCTAAATGGATAGAAAAAAAGAAAAACTTGGGCAGTTATGGAGTGAAATCTTTATCATGTTAAACAAAAAAAAATTCATGAAAGCCAAATAGATAGAAAAATAGAAAAACTTGGGCAGTTATGGAGTGAAATCTTTATTACGTTTGAAGAATATGAAAAGTCTCGCAGCATAGTCTCTTTAAATTAACTCATGCAAGTGGGTAGTTATGGACTGAAATCTTTATAACGTTTGAAGAATATGAAAAGTCTTCGAGCATAGTCTCTTTAAATTAACTCATGTGAGCATATCAAATATTCTAACTGCAAGTAATTTATAAATGCCAACAAATTGGAAGATATCTCTCGGCGTACTATAGATATATATTTTTTAAATATAAATATACTAGTTGTATTGTATGACAAAAATAACTAAACATAATTAGCCAATAGGCTTTTATATGTAGCATTGGTGCTTGGAAAACTGTCTCACGCCATGCTTTTTTCCTGCCAGTTGTCTCATGCCATAAAAAAATTCATGCCGAAAAATTTTATAAACTCGTTCTTGTTCTCATGCTGGAAAAAAATCATACCAGAAAAAAGTCTCATGTGTCGTTTAAATGTCCCCCGCTGGATACTCTGAGATTTCAATTTTTGTTTTTTTCAAAGGATAAGAAAAGGGAAAATGGTTGAAAGCAAATAACTCAGGCGAGCATATCCAATTGCAAGATTTGAGGTGAGCTGAAGGGAGCGTGAACCAAAAAAATGAATTGCCTTCCGAGTAATTGATCCAAGGCCATGGACCAATTTCACAGAAAAATTGAAACCCCATTACTGCCTTTTTAAATGTTTTGATATATCATAGAGTTGGAAGCTGAAAAAAGGAAGTCTTTTTTTTAGCATTTTTTAATTTTTTGGGAAAGAATAGAACTTTTTCAAGTTACAATTCATTAACTTTAGAATACTTGCCTATACCGCTAGCCTCAAATTTTAGATTTGTCATATCAGAAATTTGCATCAAGAAAGAGAACAGAAATAGAAATAGATTGGGCATTTACAAATTACATAATACCATTCAACAATGTGTGTTTACTAGAGAATCCATCTACTAGCACTAAACAATGGGCATTTAATAATAACCTAAAAATTGTTGCAATGAATTCAATTGTCATATGGGGCAGGGAAATCAACTTGCAAAATCAATTTGTCTCAGTTGAAGGTTACGAAGGAGAAAAGATAATTGATTGGAATTTTTGGGGGGTATAGACTGGTTTATGAACCATTCTTTGCTTATAATTCTTATCAATATGGTAATATTGGTTTTATTAGAAACATGGGATGATATATACCTATAGACACTCAAAGGAATTTCTACATAAATTCTCATAAGACCTAGATGCGATAGATATTTAAAGTCAAAATTAAAAGTCTTATAATTTTCTTCATAAACATCAGTACTGACAAGAGCAACATGGCTCCATTAATTCACATCACAACAAGATAACAATCCAATTTCAAATTATAGCTAATTTTGCCTTATAAAAGACTTACAAATAGTATATGTTCACACATAGTCTTGTAACAAGTGTTTGACCAATAACGAATTAGCTATTATAAAAGACTTGCAAATAGTGTATGCTCATATATAGAGTCCATTTGACTAAGTGCTCAAAATAGGTTTGATTTCTTGTCTTCTTGGCTATCCTGCTATCCAAGATGCACTCCATTTTAGGTGGTTCCTTTGGTGGTAAGTGCTGCATCCACTCTTCATTGTCTTGTACAGAATCTTCTGTACCTTCTCTTGTATCAGGACTCCTATATAATGTTAGATCAGCAACATTGAATATAGGTGAAATAGCAATATCATCGGGGAGTTCAATTTTGTAAGCATTAGGACCATATTTCTCTAAAATCTTACAAGGTCCAATTTTTCTTATCATCAACTTGCTGTGGCTTCCCTTGGGTATCGCTGGGACTCAGAACTGAGTTTTCGTCGAAGTCAAATGAAGTCAAGAGTATTGGCGCATTGGCCAGAGTTTGTAAGCACTCACCGACAAGAAGAGTCTCACCAAAGACAAAAGTCATTGGCGTATTGGCGAAGAAAATTTTAACGTGGCCAATAGAAATTGTCTTGCCGAAGACGAGCGAGGGAAGTCTATCGGTGTATTAGCAACTCCGGAGTAAGTCCCACCGACAGGACAAGTCTCACCAACGTCAGGAGTTGGTCTCATCGCTGCGTCGGCCTGATGAGAACGAGGTTACACCAACAGCACTAAGTTATACCGAAGGAAGAGTCGTCGGTGTATCGTCGAGATAGTTTCTGAAGTGGCCGGCGAGGTATGTTTGGCCGATAACAAAAGAAGAAGACTAGATCGCTGAGACATAAGTCAGACTCTCACCGATCAATTTTGATCAGTTGTGTGCTTTCACTACGTGCTCCCCATAACATGGTCCTATAACAAGTGTTGAACTAATAACAAACAAGTAAAACTTACCAATTTCTATTGAAAATTCTTGAGCTTAAAAACCTTGTAGTGGAATTTAATTGCTTAAATGAAAGAGCATGATAGTAAAATTGAGCATTTTACTTCTTCTAGAGAATAATGGTTTTTAGATGCTTTTCGAGTAGTTTCCACTAACTAGGTCATAACAATTTATTATAGCTAAAACTATTGGCCTTTCTTGAAACAAAATCTTGTATGTTTCCAATGTAGAAGGGAAGAAAGAAGTGGAAATTTTCCACACAATCAAATTACCGTGACCTACAAAGTATATAAATGGAGATTTTGATGCCTATAGATGAGAGTATGTCGGCATTTATAATAGTTTAGATGCACATTTGGGACACCTCTTATGATATAATGAAATTCGAAAGACGATTAAGAGTTTTTTGTTGAAATTGCAAATAATAGCTTGTTTGGGGCATGCTAGCCAATTTTAAACCCTCAGAAGAAATAATAAAAGTCAAATATTTCTGAGCAAACATCTTGAAGGATTAGTCTATAAGTAATTTGCATCATATAAAATTATTATTTAAGTTAATAAAAGTGGAAAATATAAGTTAATTAAAGTTAGGAAGAGAGTGGACCAACATTGATCTTCTTTATTCTAATTATTATTTTAAATTAAATTTGTTTGAAATTTTTGAAAAATACTTTTTAACACTTTTGTGCTACAACATTCGGGAGAGTAAAAAATCAAGTAATAATAATCTATAATAAGCCTAATCAAATTAATAATCCCTTTAAAAGTAGAGAGTCTTTACTCGAGAGATTTACTGAAGATTTAATTTATAGAGTTGTAGAGTTCCAGTCATTGCAAATAATTGGGCTTGAACAATAACTACGGTCCTATGTTACGGATATGGCAACCAAAGGAGTCCAAATGTACCATTTCACTTTACGTCCCATTGAGACTACAATTTGGACAGCTTAAGGGTCAACATCTAATTTAAATCAAAAGTGGCTTAGAATCATATCTGGGTATGCTTAATAATAAGCATAGGTTTACGAGATATAAATTAAAATGTTTATTTATTTCAATTAGAGTGAACTACAATGAATAGATTGACTATCCAACATTCTCCTGGCCAATCATATAATAATGCCAACAATAGTGACAATGTATGGATCTTTATATGTTGAATGAAAGACATGTATTAGCTTAAACACTTAAATTTCATTGTCATATGAGGTGTCCTAAATGTGCATCTAAACTATTATAAATGCTTGACATATTCTCTTTCATGTATAGGCATCAAAATCTCCATTTATATACTTTTTAGGTCATGGTAGTTTGATTGTGTGGCGTATTTCCAATGATTGGGCATTTGCAATTTACATAATACCATTCAACAATGTGTGTTTACTAGAGAATCCATCTAATAACACTAAACAATGGGCATTTAATAATAACCTAAAAATTGTTGCAATAAATTCAATTGTCAGATGGGGGGAGGGAAGTCAACCTGCAAAATTAATTTGTCTCAGCTAAAGGTCACGGAGGAGAAAAGGTAATCAATTGGAATTTTTTTGGGGGGGAGGGGGTGGGAGATGAAACTTTCTTCACTTACAATTCTTATCAATATGGTAATATTGGTTTTATTACAAAAATGGGATGATATATATATGTAGACACTTAAAGGTATTTCTACATAAATTCCCATAAGACCTAGATGTCATACATATTTAAAGTCAAAATTACAAATCTTGTAATTTTATTCACAAACATCGGTAGCGAAAAAAACAACGTGGTTCCATTAATTCACATCACAAGATAACAATCTAATTTCAAATTGTAGCTAATTTTGCCTTATAAAAGACACAAATAGTGTGTGTTCACACATAGTCCTATAACAAGTGTTTAATTGATAATGAATTAGCTATTATAAAAGACTTGCAAATAGTGTATCCTCACACATGGTCCTCTAACAAGTGTTTAACTGATAACATGCAAGTAAAACTTACCAATTTCTATTGCAAATTCTTGAGTTTAAAAATGTTGTAGTGGAATTTAATTGCTTAAATGAAATAGCAAGATCCAATTCAAATGCAATTTTGCCATACATTACAAAACATGTGCAATGTAGAACCAACACAACATAATTGGAAAGTTTTAATGACCCACACAAACAAGCAACTAACAACAACTGAACAAGAAGATTTTGACCAATTAATACACTTGTTTGCAACAAATGAACTAGTAATATTACACAAAAAAAAATGCTAAAACTACTAAATCTTCCTGTTGCACTTAGTCTTGTGGTAAATACACAACGTAAATTAGGCATTGATAGCAAAGATGAGCAACTTCCCCAAGAGGTTCTAATAAGCAAATGTCAACGTGTCATGCTTACAACAAACTTATGGATCCAAGCTAGACTTGTAAATGGATCTCTTGGAGACGTCAAAGATACTGTATATCCAATTGGATTAAAACCACCAGAATTGTCAGCATACATTACAATAACATTTGATAACTATAACAGTCCACCATGGGATAAAACAAACCCAAAAACTATACCAATACAACCTATATCACGAGGCAATCATAGGCAAATACCACTATCCATGGCATGGGCTATCACTATACACAAATCACAAGGCCTTACACTAAACAAAGCCACAATTGATATTGGTAAAACTAAAAGGCAAGGCCTCACATTTACAACAATGTTTAGAGTCAAGTCTATAAAATCCCTTCATATAGAGCCTACATTCTCTTTCGATCGTTACTCCAAAATGGAAAAAACCATTACAACATTATAAAAAAGAAAGAAGAAGCTTGCCTACAACTGCTCTCACAACAGTAAATCCAGGTATGTACAATTAGTTGCAAGATCCCTCAAATAAAAAATAATGATATTTTTCTGATCTTTGATTATCCTTTTTTTTTAAAGATAAAAATAAAAAACTAATCAATTACATTGTTTATCTTATACAGGTCAACAATTGATGACCAAAAAAAGTAAAACCCGAAGATTTGTCCTCCTTTTGAAAAATTAGTTTTTATTGCTTGGTTTTCATTCATAATAAAATGATGACAAATTATGATTTTGGATTGACAACATTCTATTTTTGTGCATAGGAGTGACAATAGTTGCAAAAGAGAATTTTATTACAAAGATGAAAAGAAACTCATGGAATTTTTTTCGATGCAACATCGATACTAATCTTTGATCATGCAATGACATGGGACTATTTACATGCATATAATGAATGTAACTGTTACATATGAATCTTAAAACTTATTGAATGCCATCTTTATTTGTACTTAAAGCATGTATAAATTTATTGTTATCTTACTATTTATGTATTATTAAATTCATTGATTCTTTCCCTGCATTTCCTATCGATGTATCCTTTGAACCTTCAAAAGATGCAAGTGCTAATCATAAGACCATCAAATTTAAGACTTGATTCCATCTACATTAAATTTTTCTATAATAAAACAAATTCTATAATTACAATATTTCAAAAACAGATACTAATCGCTAGTGACACTTGTTTTTACAAAAAATGGATGACCCCAACCTAACATTCTATCCAACCTAAAAGAAAGCTACCCTCCACCTTCTAACGACTAATACATTTGAAACATGATTTTTTGATACAACTTTAAAAACAACTTTTTTTGTGACTGACCACCGAGAATGAAAATATCATTTGCTTAGGAATTCCTTTTCACATTCCTCAACCACATCTTTTTAAGATTTCGCTTTTTTTTATCTACCATATCATGAGCACGTGAGGTGTTAAACCTTGCACCATATTAGCAAACGATCCGTTGCTAGTATTGGTTTGAAATTTTTGTTTATTCCTTAGGAGGAGGGGGCATGGTATTTATAGTATTAAAGAATCATCATAATATTTATAATATTATTAGAGCATAACCACCAGCAACCACCATAAATAGGGGAGCTTCCAAAGCATATTACCTAAGGCATTTCTCCTCACTATAAATATGGGGACTCTTGCTATATCTTTGAAGAGGATTATGTAAAATAAGTTAAAAAGTTTCAAGGTTTGGTTGAGAATCTATCAAGGATAATGTTACTAATGTTATTTTTGTTAGTTGGAAACTCATAAGTATTTTCATTTTTTAGGGCTACATGTTTATTTTGCTCTCGACTTCACTGATTTAACGTTGGATGTAATCCTCATACCACTTATATTTTTAAAGATGATTATATACTTTTAGTCTAAAATTCTATATATAATCTTTTCATTAAAAAAATAAAGTTTTATTAAAAAATATTGATTAAATCCATAAGGTGCCTTGAACAGAGATTAACTCAAGCACTCATCACCATTTATCCCGTGATTAAATTTACATGGTGTTTTTAACCTTTAGTTTAAAAGTAGGACAGCTACCACTTTAACTTTTAACCTATATCTTAAACATCACCCAATGTAATAGTCAAAGTTGAATTTTAGTCAATAAAAGTAAGACAACTATTTACCACTTTAACATTACAAAATAAAAATTTTAAAAAGTTGATGATTTGATTCATTGACCAAAAAAATCCAATAAGAAATGTGGCAATTAAATAGGAGGATAACATGTATTTAGTATTAGTATTGATGATGAGCAAATAATGTTGATGTGGTTTAAAGTCAATTTGTCATTGTCATAAAAATAATTGCCTTGGTCTAATGAATTTCTCAAAATCTAAATTGCCATAAAAAAATGATGAAGACTGATCTCTTGCCCAGCAAGTTTGATCCTGACTACCACAAACCTGATCTTAATCATGAAAACCATATCTAACATTAAGTGCACCAAAAAATATGTTCAGCTTTGCCTTCAAGATATCTAAATCTATCAAGGTAGTGTTTAGAGACACCATTGAGAAGCTTATCAACTGGATAAGTGAACAATATTTTTTATTTTCATGTTATTTTTAATAATAAATGTATTTTTAAAAAGTTGCTATTCAAAGATTGTGTGTAGACAAGTTAATCCAAGATTCCCTCAATGCCAATAAATTGGAGAATATCAAAAGAATATTATAAAGAAATTTGATAAAGAATAGAGCGACATTTATTCTCATTAATTAATTTCTTATAGTGATAGGCATTTACACATGGCAAAAATAGATTCCTACTGAATACTTTGTAAACCAAACATTTTTAGAAATAGCTTAAATGCCATTTGATAAGTAAAATAACTTTTAATATATGAAGAGTATTTATAACAACTAAAACAAGAGAAAAATTCAACATTCTCATTGTGTTCTACTTAAACATCAAATAGTTTAATAGTCAGACAATCTATGACAATTTTACACCTCATCTCCACTCTAAAAAGTAATATTTTACACCTCATCTACACTAAAAATGATAAATAATTGTCCTATTTCAATTGACCAAAATTTACCTTTAACTATTAAACATTTGATATTTAAAAGTAACTCTTTTATCCTAAAGAATAGTTCCTTTTCTAAACTATTCTAAGATTCTTATTTATTTTCTTTGTTAATATTTGAATATACTCTAATAATAGACATCAAATTTCCACATACGTTGAGGAAAAAACTATCACACAGTTAAATTCTGAAACACTGAATTACAATTCATATACCTACTCTTGTCTCCATTTACTAATTATTTTGTTGAAAAAATCTTTATTACTATAACTCAATTTTTCCAATTAACTTGTTAACTTGTTCACAATATTTTTAAACTACTCGATTTTGTGAACGTTATTTAGAACTTTAGCTTTTCTTTCCTTTCATTTCAATGATTTGGACTGTTCTTATCTGTTTATGGTTTCCCTCAACTTGATCATTAAAAAAAACAAAAAAAACTGAGCAAAGCGTTCACAGCTGTTTCGGTAGAATTTTAAAAAGATGAGTTTGAACATGAAGGGAGATCGAGCAAACCCACGTGATGTCTGAACAAAATGGTGAATGGTGATTGACAATACCTTCGTACCTTACAATTGCTTACTAAAGAGCTCATGGCGTGTTTTTAAAACGTCCGTTGTTGTACTGAATATGTGATTTATTATTTAAATTTTATCCTCAATTACCATTATTTTTTAAAGGTGGTGTCAAATCCTGAATAATCCATCTTGTCTAGAATATATTCTGATCACCTTTAACCTTGAAAGAAAACAAAAGTAAAATGCCAAAACAATTAACACAGAGATGTTCAGAGTACTTTATCCACAACTAATGGCTGTATCTATCACGTAGGTTTATAGTAGAGTAGTAGTACTGTAATAATCTGTGTATAATTTTGAAATTTTTTTAAAAAAATTTATGAGTTAAAGATAACAACGTATTAGAATGAGTTATAGTGATAATGTAGTAGAGTGAAGAAAAAATACTCTACTTAAACATCATTTATTTTAATGGTCAAACAAGGCTGTATTTAAACATCATCCACTTCAACAGTCAAATGTCAATTTTGACCAATAAAAATAGGACAAATATGTACCACTTTTTTGTTGTGGATGAGGTGTAAAATTGTTATTGACTGTTTGACCATTGATCACATACAGTTTGCATAAACTGGATTTTACCAGAGAACAATGTGGAACTCAATAAGATTTTGGACAAAGCAGCTGAGGAAGTTAGACATGAAGGACAAGGGATGGGGGCCTCTATTTAAATATCATCCACTTCAATGGTGAAACGGTCAATAGCAATTTTACACCTCATTCACAACAAAAAGTGGTAAATATTGTCCTATTTTTATTGGCCAAAATTGACCTTAACTGTTAAAGTGATGATATTTAAGAATAGCCCCTCGCGATATAAAAGTAAAACCTTTAAAATTTCCTTCCTCAGGCTTAGGGTTTCAGACGAAATTGTGGGCATTCATATCCCAGAGGATTTGGTCAACCTAGCCATTGCAGAACTGGAAGGGAAAGCAATCATCGACAAATTTATTGGCATTTGGCCTTCGGAAGATTGGTGAAATCTTGGATGGGGCAAAAATGGTTTGACTGTCCAAAGTCCTACATAAGTTTCCTACCACAAGGATTTATGAAAAATACCTTTCAATCTGCAGAAGATACTGAATTCTGAAAGGTAGAAAGTGACTCAAGTTTGATAATTGAATCCATGAAAGGAAGGTAGTATAAATATTGGATGTTGGATTTGCTCATCTCCAGTGCCGCTGAGTTGGCCAGAAAATTTGAAGCGGTTATCTTTTCACATAACAAAGAGAGAGACAATGTTGTGGCTGATTGGGCAGCTAATCAAGGAATTACTTCGAGGGATAGAGAAGTGGGGGAAGTTAGCATTGGATTGGTCTCTTGCTCAAGCCTTGTTAATAGAAGATTTAATAGATCTTGGATTCGTACAACCCTATAAGGAGCTTGCAGGATATGATTGCACGAGTCATATCAGATGGTTGGCACTTATAGTGTAGCATGGCAAGGTACTCCCCATATAATGTGATTAAAAAGATGGGTGGTGAAATGAACTGGCTTAAAATCTCTGACGAGAGGATGCTTAATAATGATTCCCCCTAATGTTCTAGCTACCTAGTGTTTCATTAAGAGTGCTAGTTTGATAGGTGGAGGCAGGTCTTGCAAGGTAGCAACGTTGTGAGTGCTCAGGGGAAAGTATTGCCTTAAGGTCTAGACAATGATGTTAAGAAGGACCATGTGAAGGGAAAAAAGTTTAGACTCGAGGTGGAAATCAAGACTAAAGAAATACTAATATTACTAGGGTTGCTTTAGGGTCTAGATATAATGTCAAGAAGGACAATGTGAAGGGAAAAAGCTTAGATTCGAGGTGGAAATCAAGATGGAAGAAATAATAGTATTGCTAGGGTGAGTGGTTAGGATTTCTAAGCATTTTGCACTATATATCTCGAGAGCTAGTTAATTTGGAGTTGTGTGCTTAGATGTTATAGTTGTGGGGAATGGTGAAAGAGATTGATAGTGATGATATTGTGGAGATAAGGGAAGCAATGATTGAGAGGTTGTTGGACTTGAGCCAGTCGATAGAGAAATGTTTTTAATGTGGCCTAGTCACTCAGCAGTGTCTCCTTGTTATCAATGGTGGTCGAGTCCTCTATGTTGTATAAGGATGTGAACAAGATTAAGGACTATTCAAATGTGTAATTGGACTACCTTATAGAGCATCTTCACACAATAATACATAATCAAGGTACTTTTCTTTGGTGCCTAGGATTTTGGATAATTCTTTGCACATCAAATTTCATAAGAATCTCAAAATTGATGAGTTTGTATGTTGCAATGAGGAAGTACATTTGATGCAAAATGATGTATTAACTTGTGTCAGGTGGGGATGCCCTATGTAATTTGACACCTCCCCCCTATTGTCTCTGTTATACTTCAATGAGAAAAGAGTTTATCTGGTTTCTTTTTTGGTTTGAGGTCGAGACAATATTGTTAAGTTAATAGATAGTTGGAATGACACATCTTTTATAATATGGTGGATATGAAGTTTGTTAATAGTTTAGAAAGAATAGAGTAATATCTTTTATGATAGCTAGTGGGATTTAGGATTATCTATTTTTCTCAAAATGGGTCTAGTGAACTATATGTTACTACAATTCAAGTTTTAACACTCTTTATTTGTAACTCTTAGATACCTAACCCAAATAATTTAAGCAAAAAAAAGATAACATATTATACATACAATATAATACATTGTTACCATTTTGTACTCATTTGCCAAACCTACAAACTTAGATCAAAGAACAAAAAATACAAATTATCAATCTAACTAATGAGATATATTAGAGCTATATAGCAATAATATTATCTTAAAATCAAATTAATAAAATAAAATGTTTCATAATCAAAGGGCTATGTTTCCCTATTCCACTATGCCTTTGTCAGCTATGTTCTAGTTTTTATGTACATGGTCACGAAATGCAAAAAAATTTCTCTCAAAAGATGTGGAAATGCTCACTGTTGCGGATGCGTAGCAATAAATGCGCTGAAACAGAAGGTATATGCGTAGCAAGTCAATGCAAAAGTGTAGCTCTGGTGGTAAAAGCGCAATAACAGATAGCATATACGCAAAAAGTCTATGCAGATGCGCAGCAGGTCGAAATGTATGCGTAGCTTCAGAGGGTATATGCACAGCTCTAGTTTTCTGATTATTTTTGCAAAGTTTTCGACACGTTTTTCGATGTTTTTGGTTTCTTGGTTTGCAAGTTTGGTTTTTTTTTGCTCTGATTTCTTAATTATGGCAAGTAAAACACAGCAAACACAAAGAAGTTTTCATGATTTTTTTTTTTGATTTTTTTTTGTAATTTTATGGACTCTTTTTGACTCAAAAGCAAGTACAAATCCTAGGTTGGCTAGGACAATATAAATCGAATTCTCACTATTTCTAGATGAGGCATCTTCGAGAGGTGATAATCGCCCTTCCTTGCACTGGCTTATAGGGGTTTTTGGCTACTAAAAACAAAGGATGATTAATAAGTGCAACCGTTCGAGTGGTTATACATGCGGCAACACTACTCTCCATTATAGAGTCTCCCAACCTGCAAGGGTTGCGCCTTGGAGGGTTTTGGGGGAGGTTGGCTGTCGGTATAACACAACTTCACTCGTTGTTTGAAGCTTTCGCTCCAAACATAATTTATTTATAGTGGCTTGATAGAGCTTGGCTTTAGTTTGTTACCACTTAAGGTCATTCCCACTTGGATGGAAGGATATCCAAGGGCAGGCCTCTCTAAAGGTTTAACACATGCGAAAATGATACGTCTGGCATTTTGGTCACCTAAGATAGGGGAGAACATATGCCTAGTATCATTCCTAAAAACACAAAAGACAGTGGTTCTTTTCCCCTAATTAAAATGAGAAAGACTATATGAGTTAGCTACTTGGGCACACACGCAAGTTGTTAACTTTGAAATCAAGATAGCAATGGTTCAATTTTATCCTCCTAGCATTGGGACTATATTTAATTTGTTGATGCAACAAGATCAAATTACAATCCTTCCTAGTTAGATCTAGATGTGGTTTTGCATGAACATTTGATTATTATCCTTAAAAAAATACGATGTGTGTTAACAATGCAACTAGAATGTCAAAACCAACCCCTAACCTGTAAGTAGATCAGAGAATTTTCTTGCAAAAAGTGTCAACGTTAGCAAAATCACAAGAAAACCCAAAAAGTCACTGTCAGAATCAGATGCGCAGGTACAGAGATTAGATGCGCAGAGATAGAGATCAAATGCGCAGCTATTACAAAAGCATTGAGACAGAAGTCAAAAGCGCGGAAACAGAGAGCATATGCACGATTTTGGTAGATGCACCATAACAGAACACAGATGCACCATAACAGAACACAGATGCACAGCTTCAGGAGGTAAATGCATTGAAAGGGTAGATGTGTCGAAATAGAGCTCAGATGCGCATTAGAATTGTTCAGATGTATTGAATCCTCCTGTGTACGGAACCTTTGCACAAAAAACTTAGTTTTTGGGTTAAATCAAGGCAAAGCCCCATGGTGGGTGCCAAAAATGTTACCAGAAATATTGTCAAAGTATTAAACTCAATCAATAAACCAATAATCTCAATAGAAATTGCAAATAACAAAGATTCAAATAACAAAGAACAAACCGTGCAAACCTTGTTACTACACTTCTTCCATTGTTCGCCTAGTCTCAATCGATCTTTGTATGTGAATTGAAGCCCTCAAAAAGCGTACTTCCTTGCTTTGTTTTTCAAGATTGACGATGGAGAGATGGCTATGATACTTTTTGTAATGAAGATGAGCTTTAATACAATAAAAGGGTGATTGCAAGCTATGGATGGATTTGGGTGCCAAAGGCGTGCTATTAATTCTGCAGAGTAACGATAGTAAAAGCTTGGATGAATGAAATGGAAGAAGAGGGTTCAATTTCTAGACTTACGAGAAAGAAGATCAATGGTTTAGAAAGAATGAGAAGATCAACGGTATAGAAAACTTGAGAGGATGTGCACGAATAGAAAGAAGACAAGTGTCACACAAAAGTTGTTTTGTTTGAGTTAACTGCGTTCTTTTATAAAGATAAAATTTAATTTCATAAATTAGAAAGCTTTTCTCTAATTTAAGAGATATTGATAAAAACAAGGTTGATTGAGTCAGTTAACTCAACTTGTGATTTGCTTTTGCATGATTTGAGAGAAATTAAATAATAAATTATATAATTTTGTGTGCATGAAGAAGACTTATTTTTAGAAGATTTGGAAGATTTTTAAGAAGATAAGAAAGCAAATTAAATAAATAATTTTATTTAATTGTTTGTGCATGCTTTGGAATAATAAATAAAATATTTGATTGTATTTTATTTCTAGAGATTGGGAGAATTTAAATAAATTTGATTTATTTATTTAAATTTGGAAGAAGAATTGACTTTAATTAAATAATTAAGAATTATTTAATTGTTTGGAAGAATTTATTTAAATAAAGAATTTTATTTAATTTTGACTTTAGAAGAGGTAATTAAATATTTTGATATTTAATTAATTTAGAGGAATATGAATCGAATAAATAAATTTATTTATTTACTTATTGATAGAGGAATTAAATGGAATAAATATTAAGAATATTTATTTAGACCAAGTCATGTCATTTTTAGGCGTATACATTTTGCTCCTCTTTGATGCAATGCAGTTTACGACATTGCTTCAAAGAATAGATTGTCTAATAATGATACATACCTCAGTTTGCCCCCAGTATAGGCTACGACGATAGGATGCCCCCTCGGGAGATTGGACAGGAAGAAGGGCAGAAGGACGTGAGACGGACAATATCATGATGAAGAAGGAGAAAAATAGGTTAGGTTTGAAGAAAATGGGTTATGGTTCAAAGAAACAGGAAGAAACAGGCTTGGGAAGTAGCCACGGTTGCCACACAGCCAGTTAGGGTTCACTTGCTATATATAGGAGTTGGGTCCACAAGTCTAGTCATTTGCACACTTGGCTTTTGTTGATTGGTCTCTTGAGAGCTTAGGAGAGCATAGGAGCATAGAGCAGTTGAGACAAATATGGATATTCCACGCGAGGAGCACTGCTTTGAGTGAGTCCGACGGTTCGATTGGCCAGCTGATGTAGGACCACCGGTATGTAGTTCAAAAAGACTCGCCTAGGGTTATTTATTAGAGTAATAAATGGTAGGGAAATTTTAGGAAATGAATGCGTTGTTTCGCAGTTCAGCGCATTTGCCACGCAAAACTGCGCTTCTGATATGTTTCAATGCATGTACGTTATAAATCGGCACATGCATGTTAACTGCGCATATATGTTATGGGTCAGCGCATCTGTCACGATCTTGCACATTTGATATAGGAAATTGCGCATACGCAAAAGCTGCACATGGGGGACATGTTTCGACGCATTCACTATGAAGCTGTGCTTTTGATATGGGACTGCGCTTTTACTCAATTTAGTGGCGCATTTGCCAGAAGTGGCACATTTATTGTGAAATGGCGCATGTATCTTCTGGTTCGGCGCATATGTTTTAGATAGTCAGTTTACTTAACGAAATTGACTCAATTGGCATCTTGCTCGATGTGTCAATTGACAATCGATCTCTGAGATTGCAGGAATCTAGTCAAGAGATATTTTATGTTGTTTTGATCAATTTGATGTGTTAAATAAGTGATATGATGCTTTAGATAGTTTTGAGCAGTTATGCAGTTTTGGTTGACGCATTGCTTTGCTTGATTGCAGGAGGACATCGGGGATGTACTTATGTCATGGGAGCAGTTTCCCTTGTCGTTGTTGCAATGGTACATGCTCACAGAGATAGCTCAAGAGGCTCTTGGCGCTATGGGACTAGATTATGTGTGTTTCATGCCTGAAGTTCGTGCGAACCTCAGTTTGTTGACTGCAGCAGTGGAGCGATTCCACAGTGAGGACGGGACCTTTCGCCTACCTACTAGTGAAATGGCGATTACCTTGGAGGATGTCTATAGGATTATCTACCGACATAGGGTGAGCTTGTGGAGTATGAGGGTCAGTGTGATGTTGAATTGGTAGAGTGCAAACGAGTATTCGATGACCTGGAGCTTGAGGGGCAGGTTATCTCTTGGTAGGATATTCATGATTACTATGACTACTTCCCAGGGATAGTTGCTAGATTGATCGGGGGTGTTGTCTACCCCGATAGGAGGTCGCATGGCTTTCCTATTGGGTGGGGTTGGGTTATGGAGAGGATGATTACAGAGGGCACCCATTTTGCATGGGGTGTCTGTGTTTTGGCGCACTTATACCACGATATGCATCAGGTGGTATACCACAGGGGTGCCAGCTTGTCGACAGGCGTTTCACTACTTCAGTTTTGGCTATGGGAGCACATTGCTATTACTCGGCCGATATGCGTCTTTTCCAGGCAAAGGGGTGAGCCTTACAACTATGGATATGCAGGTGTGATTTCCCAGCACAAGTTGGGAAAACTTGAGTATTGGAGACATGCGCTGGACAATGTAGATAGAGTTGTCTGGCGTCCCTATCTAGATTGTGAGCCTTGGGATGATGAGGATGACAAGCTATCTTATTGCTTTTAGACTCGGTGGTTCATTGGGAGGAAACAGTTTATATTAGAGAGGTAGATTGTTAGCTGAGTTCGGCGACAGTTCGGGAGGATACATGGTATGCCACAGGGGCAGGCCCAGTTTGCTAGGACACATGCAAAGCGGTTTAGATGGGGCCCGATGGCATCTTATGAGGAGGCACTAGCAGAGTTTCAGCAGACTCCTTATGTGGCTTGGCTGATGTGGAGGGAGGTGATAGAGGTGGGGATGACTCCTAATTATGAGTGGCTTGCTGCTCATCCGTTCCCAAGATATTCAGGACCTGGAGAGTTGGTTCCTTGCCCAGATGAGGAGGACTCAGATGATGAGGATGGCGCAGGTAGGAGGAGGAGGAGACGGAGGACGGGGAGAGGAGGATGGGGAGATGGAGATGATGGAGGGGACGGAGGAGGAGGCAATGGAGAGGAGGAGAGTTGGAGAGGGACCCTCCCAGCAACAACAGGTAGTGCAACCACAGGTTGCACCACAGGTGGGACAACAGGTATAGATGCTGGCACCGCAGTAGGTGCTCAGTAGGTAGGTCAGCAGCGGGTGCCACAGGTTCAAGTTCCTCAGGCCCCTGCCTAGCCTGATCTACAACAACAGGCTATTATTACGATGCAGGGACAGGTGAGACATCTCAGGGCACATCTTAGAGCGGCAGAGTCCCAAAGAGAGGCAGACGCACAGGTTTTATCTGAGCTCATTGTAGAGCGGGATGCAACATTGGCGAGGGTGCAGGCCTTGAGACTGGAGAGAGATGCGGCCCTATCCGCCTTGGGTATGGATGGGGCCACTGCATTTTTGGTTACATAGGTGCAACAGGCACAGGCGCAACTTGCGTAGATTCAGGCTGAGATTTCTAGGGCGCAGGCCCAGACTCAGTATTATAGGGGTCTATACCACAGGGCTGTGCCAGCGGATCAGAGGGCACCCAGCTTTAGGAGCCAGTCAGTAGTCGTACATCTTAGAGGGCAGGGGGTTCGTGATCAGCAGCATCGGCGATGGGCCCACAACAGTCAGGAGCTGGTAGAGGAGTGGATGGATGTTGCAAGTATGGGCCTAACCGGTGTTGTCATTGATGTCAACATACTCCTGTTGCATTGATGAACAAGGATTGGATGAGTTGTATGCTGAGGATATTGAGAAAATTAGTCCTATCAGGAATAGAAAAGAACAGTAAAGATAGTAAGGTGAAGATCCCAGTTAAGATGAAGATCAGAGGATGTGCTTCAAAGGGTTTGTAGATATGTGTCTTAAGATGATCCAGTAAAGATTTGAGAGGTTCGCATAAAGATCTGAAGAAGTTATGGCCACTTAAGTAAAACTAGTTCTGGCAGATGTTCAGAGGTGACAGAATGACACAAATAGGTCCGGTGAGATCCAGAAGTGCAATATCTTGTTCTACGGATTTGGTGGAGTGTTTAGGAAGTCAATGTGAATTGACAACTTAATTGGTTCGTAGTCTGGAGGTCTACAAGCATCTATTCCAATATGACAGTGATGACAGACTGTGTTCTTGAGGTTTCAGATGAAGGAGAGAGATTTCAGTAAGCAGAAGTAGTGTGGATGTTCTTGGTGATTCAGGCAAGCTTGTGGAGGTCTTTGGATTGTGTCCAGTTCGTGTTGGTGGTCTGCATTGAAGATTGAGCTCGTAATTGAAGAATTACTTCCAAATGATGATGTTCTTCCTAAGTTTGGCCAACTGGATAAGTTACACATCCTGCAGATGATCTTGAAGATGTTCTGTGAAGCATGGCATGTTCCTAAAAGAAGATTGAAGTCCTAGATCTGTGTGGCCGAGAGTGTGATGATCCGCATGAAGTCTTTTGTAATTAGTCAAGTTGTATTTTCTCTGTAAAGTGTGCCGACTTGGATGATTATCCCTAAGTCGATGTCTTGTATAAATAAGAAGTTGTGAAGTCATTTCAAATGTATCTTGGTGGAGATGAGAGTGTGGTAGAGAGGAGCAAAACGAAAGGCAGAACAAAAGTATTGGGCTTAAATGGAATTGACTCAAGCATGGTGAAGATGCTATTCTTCAGTTCAAGTATGTAATATTTATCATTTTGTAGATAGTGTGTCTCCTGTAGGTAGTGGGCCTCTTGTGAGTAGTGTGCTCAGGCAGTGAGCCCTAATTGGCATGTGCCATTTTGTTCTTCTTATTCTTTTAACAGAGAATACAATCTTGGGTTAGTCACCCCGTGGTTTTTCCCTTAACCAGGTTTTCCATGCTAAAATCTTGGTGTCATATGTGTTAATGTGTTTCTGCTCTTGAATTATGTTTCCATGATTGACTTATTATTATGTTACTGAATTACAAAGAAGATTTAAGTGATTAATAGGAAGAAATTTTTGGGACAATTGATTCACCCCCCCTCTCAGTTGTCTATCTTGAATCTAACAATTGGTATAAGAGCTAAGTTCCTCTAAAAGGAGCTTAACCGCTTAAGGAGATCCAGGATGTCGTCCTACAAGAAGGATAGTCCGAGGTTTGATGGGACCAATTACACGCTTTGGAAAAGCTGCATGGAATGTCACTTGCAATGTATGGGAATGCAATATTGGATCACGGCTTCAAAGAAATATGTTCCTCCACAGAATGGTCTGAGAACTGTGGATGAAATCAGAGATGCTGAAAACAATCTTCAGTCTAAAGAAGCTCTACTAAGTGCCTTATCTGATTTAGAGTTGACAAATGTTATTGATCTAAAAACTACATATGAGATTTGGAAAAAACTGGAACTTCTGCATGAAGGAGACAAGTATGTTAAATGTGCCAAGCTACAGAGTCTGAAAGGAAAATTTGAAAACCTGAAGATGAGAGAAGATGAAAATATCACTACATTTATGCCAAGAGTAAATGAGCTTGTTTGTGGCATTAGATGTGCTGGTGGAATCTTGGATGAAGATGAGATTATTGCCAAAGTTCTCAGATCCCTTCCTGATTCTTACAATTGCTGCTATTGAAAAATTCTGATCTTTTTCAAATATCACAAGAGATCAATTCGTTGGTAAATTAACTGCATTTGAATTGGCCGAGTTTGGAGATGCACCACCCAAGACTGAATCTGCATTCAAAGCTAGTGCCTCTGTAAAAGGAAAACAAAAGTTTCATCCAAGAGAGAACTCTTCAAAGGAACTATCATGGTATGAAAAAGAAAGAAAAGATCTGGAAGAAGATGAAGCAGAAGCTGCTCAACTTGAAGCCCTTATTGCAAAAAGACTGCCAAGAGGATCCAGTAAGTATGAAGGGAAATTGCCTTTTAAATGTTTTAACTGCAATAAGATTGGTCATTTCGCCTCAAGGTGTCCGAAAAGATTTTCAAGGCCAAATCCTAACAGATCAAGATTCCAAAAGAAATGTTACTATGTTCATGAAGATGATGATGATGAAGGAGTAACAAATGATGAATCAGAGACATGAAACAAATCTGGAAGTGACTGGGTGTTTATTGCCATCAAGGAAGAAGATCCAATGCCCTTTGAATCTGTCAATCATAAAATGGTAGAAAGAGCTCTGGCTGCCCAAGTTGAAGAAAATGATGATTGGGTCATTGACAGTGGATGCTCCCACCATATGACAGGTGACAAAAAAAAGTTCATAGATTTGGAAAGATATGAAGGAGGAGTGGTAAAATTTGGTGATAATTCTGTTGGTAGAATCAGAGGTAGAGGAACCAATTCTTTTGATGGAAAGAACAAAACTAGTAATGTACTATATGTTGAAGGTCTGAAGCACAATCTTCTCAGTGTTGGATAGTTGGTGGACAAAGGCTATGATCTTTGATTCAAAAATGGAAAATGCAAGATCTTTGAAAGTTTCAGAACAGAGATTGCATCCGGTACTCAAACAAAAGGTAATATCTTCCACTTGGTTGGTATAAAAATTGTTTATTTGTTCAAATTGATCAGAGTTGGTTGTGGCATAGGAGAATGTGTCATGTGAATTTTGATAATATCATCAAGATAAGCAACACTCAGGCTGTAAGAGATCTTCCAAGATTGGTGAAACCTACTAATATTTTGTGCAAAGAATGTCAGTTGGGTAAGTAGAGCAGAGTCTCATTCAAAAGTAAGGAACAGTCTTCTACTGGATTGTTGGACTTAGTACATATTGATCTATGTGGTCCGACAAGAATTAGGATCTTGCAAGGTGATAAATACTTCATGTTATTAATTGATGACCACTCCCTGATGATGTGGGTGACTTTTCTGAAAGAGAAATATGAGGCTCTTGAGAAATTCAAAATCTTCAAGGCTATGGTAGAGAATGAAACCAGATTAAACATAAAATGTCTTAGGTCTAACAAAGGTGGAGAATTCACATCTGAGGAGTTCATAGAATTCTGTGAGAAACATGGGATAAAAAGACAATTGTTTACTCCAAGGACTCCGTAGCAGAATGGAGTAGTGGAGAGAAAGAACTAAACAATCCAGGAAGCATCTAGAACCATGATGATGGAAGTAAATGTTCCTCAGATCTACTAGAGAGAAGCTGTAAGCACTGCTGTCTATACTCTTAATCGAGTACAAATCAGAAGCAATACTGGTAAGACCCCTTATGAACTCTGTTTGGCATCACTCCCACTATGAAGTATTTCAGAGTCTTTGGTAGAAAATGTTACATTAAAAGAGATGAAGACCTTGGCAAATTTGATGCTAGAAGTGATGAAGGAATATTCTTGGGTTATTCCACTCAAAGCAAAGCATACCGGTGTTATAACAAGAGATTGAGAAAGATTATAGAAAGTACAAATGTGAAGGTTGATGAAGGTGTTGGTTTTTCTTCTGAATCAGCATTAGGGTTTGCCACTTCTAATGCACAGGCAGATTCAGCCAACTAATACAGGAGGTTGCGTGAGCTCCTCCCCTTCACTTATGGTTCTGCCGCACCAAGGGGGGTATCCCTATGACTCAAGATGTAACCTTGACTAGCTCAAAGATAGAAAGATCTAACTTGACAACAACAGGCAGAATACTCTCATGTATGGACCAAGATCTGTATGATAGATCACAAGGTGGGCAACGTTCTTGGACATATATGTCTGGTTAGGGATGAGAGCATGCAAGGGTTTCCTACTCCTAATCCTACAACTAACAGATGGAAGGGAGAGATGGTTTGAAATGGTGTTTGGATGCAAACCTGGACCTGGTGTATAACCTCAACATAGAGCTAGATTGGTGCCTATCCAGGGCTTGGAGTCGGTAGACATACACCTATGAATGATCAGCATGAATAGCTAAAACTAGATTTCAGGGGGATACACATGATACCTGCCTTACAGATATCTCCCAATACAGAGTGTTAAGCTGTCGATACTTATGGCATCCCTATTGCAGGAAGAAAGATACATGCAAAACTGGAGACAGAATCAGCATAACACATGCAAACATAGCATTATTCATATAAGATTAACCATGAAATCAGTGGATTCATGCCAAAACGTACAACAGGAGATACATAAACTCACAAGTTTTGCTGCATAGAGCAACCAAAACTAGTTGTATCTTATTACAGAGCCAAAATGTCCAGTTTTCAACAACCTGAAAAATGGTAACACAGTCTGCTTATAACAGCCAGAAAGTGTACCACAGCAATTAATTACATGGTTGACCCAAAAATCCTGCCAGATACACAGTATCAGAAAAATGGCGCTCAACGCATTACCAGATTGGCGCCCAAACATGAATGTAGTAGGTGGGGAGGAGACAGGAAGAAACCTCGAGCCCTGCGCCACTGTCCGTTGATGTACACCTTCAATCGGGTACCAGATCCGTCCATACCTCTGCAACCTTCGCCATTAATGCTCATCTACCTCGCAACCATCAGGAAAACATCAAACAGTGCATCGCAACCGTTTCCCGCCAAAATACCTCATCGTGATATTTCAAAATATGCAGGCTATCAATTATCCCACATGCACCCCGCGGTGACCATTTCAACACTTTATATACTAGGCCACGAGCATATATGATGTCGGTGCTTTTGCTCCCGACGACACTAGTATAAGCCTTCATCATCATCCTCCAACAGCATGATATCCTGTTGCTTGAAATATCACCCTGACGTCAGCATCATCATCGCAATATCACCTACATGATAATCGCCTTCATCGGCACAACCTGATGCATCGGAGGAAGATCCTCCTGCTTAGCCGATACCAAATGTCTGGCCGATGAACATCCTGATGACGTCACCGTCATATCCTGCTGACGTCATCAGCATATCTGCCTATCGCGCACCTCCTCATATCCGGATGACGTCATCATCATGTTTGCGAATATCGGGGGATCTCCACAAGATGATCAGTGTTAGAAATATGACCCCCCCGGACCTTGATGATGTCACCATACATCGGCATCAGGATGATATTCGGAAGATAACCGGATATTTGGAAATATCATCCTGATGCACACATATCATGCTGCACTGTAGCTCCACTATAAGATCGGGGTGATATATGAATATGTGACTGATATTTGAAATGATCACCCCATTGGACAATGCATGAAGCCGACAGGCGAATATCTCCCTTCGAAAATATCATGATGCAGACAGGTAGAAAAACGGATATCACCCTGACATAAGAATGACGTCAGCATCATCAGGGTGATAAAACAACGAACATGAAGTGATAAAACAACATCAGGATGATCTT
Organism: Cunninghamia lanceolata; assembly: GCA_027924645.1. NCBI lineage: Eukaryota > Viridiplantae > Streptophyta > Pinopsida > Cupressales > Cupressaceae > Cunninghamia > Cunninghamia lanceolata. The sequence goes on along the minus strand of BSBN01002024.1, from coordinate 770,819 downwards.
GACTAAGATCACCCGATGTTCAAATATGATGACCCCGATGAAGATCGGATCATACTTAGGACTTTGCAGCAACATCATCAGGATGATCTTAAGTAAGATCACCCGATGTTAGAATATCACCCCAGCGAAAGATCATGCTGACAGAAAATATGATGACCCTTGTAAGCAACATCAGGGTGATGTCTGGAAACATGATGATGATGACCTCCTCCAAAGAAAATATGATGCTGATGTTAAAACATGCTGAGGAGGCCCAAAGACTTAGAACTTTTTTGGATTTTTTGGGAAGGTGCCTGCATGAAAATTGCTAAAATAACCGACAGTGAATTCAGGCACCAACAGAAGGTATTGAAAAACCCTCAAGGTTTTATGAATATGATGAAGATGATCAGAATGTTGTTTTGGTCCAAGAAGTCCAAGCCCCTTCTGAAATTCAGATCCAGACTGATCCGGTGAATCAGGAAGAAGAGGTAAGTTTGAATGAACTTGTTCAAGAAACAGAAGTGCAAGAAATTCCCAAAATTCCTAGATATGTAAGACTGAATCACTCTGAAGATCAGATCATAGGTGATAAAAAGCAAAGGTGTTCGAACAAGAAGAAAGATTGCTCAAGACTCAGAAGAGTATTGTCTGATTTCAAAGATTGAACCAAAGACAGTGAATGAAGCATGCAATGATGAAAGCTGGACTAAAGCAATAAAGGAAGAGCTAATGCAAATTGAGAAAAATCACACTTGGGATCTTGTTCCCAGACCTAGAAACAAAAATGTGATTGGAACCAAATGGGTCTTCTGGAATAAACTAAATGAAGATGGTGAAGTAGTCAAAAAAAAAGCCAGATTGGTCTACAAGGGTTATTCCCACGTTGAAGGAGTTGATTTTGAAGAGACTTTTGCTCTGGTGGCAAGAATTGAAGCAGTCATATTATTTCTTACCTTTGCTGCCTTCAAGGATTTCAAGGTATATCAGATGGATGTCAAGTCTATCTTCCTGAATGGTGACTTGGAAGAAGAAGTTTACATTGAGCAACCAGATGGATTCCAATTGTTTGATCATGGTGATATGGTCTGCAAGTTGAAGAAAGCATTGTATGGACTCAAACAAGCCCCAAGAGCCTGGAATGAAAGACTGGATAAGCATCTTTTGAAGATTGGTTTCAACAAAGGTACTGCTAACAGTAACTTGTACTTCAAAATTGATCATGAAAATATCTTAATTGTTGAAGTGTTTGTTGATGATATCATTTTTGGAGGAAGAGATAGTATGTACAAAACTTTTGCAAATCAAATGAAAAGTGAATTCGAGATGTCCATGTTTGGGGAAATAAATTTCTTCTTGGGTCTGCAAATCATTCAAACAAAGAAAGGAATCTTCATTTCACAGACCAAATATGTGAAAGAATTGTTGAAGAAATTTGGGATGGAAGACTCAAAACCAATGAATACTCCTATGGCAACTAGATGCAAATTGAGCAAAGATGATGACTCTCCTAAGGCTGATCAAAAAAAGTATAGGTCAATGATTGGAGGACTATTGTATCTTACTCAAACTAGACCTGACATTATGAATGTTGTTTGTCTTGTTGCTTGATTCCAAGCTGATCCTAGAGAATCTCATGTCATGGCAATCAAGAGGATTCTCAGATATCTAAAAGGGACAGTTGAGTATGGTTTATGGTATCCTAGAGATCATGATTTCTCACTTCATGCATATACAGATGCGGATTGGGTAGGAGATGTGGATGACCAGAAGAGTACCAATGGTGGAGCATTCTTTCTAGGGAAAAGATTGGTTTCTTGGCTGAGCAAGAAACAAGAGGCAATATCTCTGTCCACTGTAGAAGCAGAATATATTGCAGCAGCAGGTAGTTGCACTCAAATATTGTGGATGAAGCAAATGCTAAGAGATATCAGAGTGGAATATGAGGAACCTATCATAATCTTCTGTGATAATTCAAGTGCAATAAATATATCAAAAAATCTGGTGTTGCATTCAAAGACAAAACATATATCCATCAAGTTTCACTTTTTGAGAGAGCAAGTGAACAAGAATGAAGTCAGATTGGAGTTTGTGCCCTCCAAGGATCAGATTGCAGACATTTTTACTAAACCTCTACCTAAGGACTCTTTTGAGTATCTCAAGGAGAAGTTAGGGGTTATTACCCCTCCCGTTCTGAATTAAGGTGCACTGATGTGCATTAGTCCGGTGGATCTCACAGTCATATCTTGTGGTTCGGAGTGATGATCAAAAGCTGCTACTCAGGGGGAGAAGTTGGTATGATTCTGAGTGATGCAAGTATGTGCCCTTTGCCATTGATGTCAAAGGGAGAGAGAAGACATGTGAAAAACAAAAAGTGGTTGCTGATCAAAGGGGGAGTAGTAAAGGAAGAGAAGACATGTGAATGGTTGTTGCTGATAGGGAGAGTTATGTCAGTCAGTGAGGAGAAGTTCTTGTCTTGATGGTTAAACAGTTTTTCACATCATATGTTGCCATCAATGACAAAGGGGGAGATTGTTGCAAGTATGGGCCTAACCAGTGTTGTCATTGATGTCAACATACTCCTGTTGCATTGATGAACAAGGATTGGATGAGTTGTATGCTGAGGATATTGAGAAAATTAGTCCTATTAGGAACAGAGAAGAACAATAAAGATAGTAAGGTGAAGATCCCAGCTAAGATGAAGATCAGAGGATACGCTTCAAAGGGTTTGTAGATATGTCTTAAGATGATCCAATAAATATTTGAGAGGTTCGCATGAAGATCTGAAGAAGTTATGGCCACTTGAGTAAAACTGGTTCTGGCAGATGTTCAGAGGTGACAAAGTGACACAGATAGGTTCAGTGAGATCCAGAAATGCAATATCTTGTTCTGCAGATTTGGTGGAGTGTTTAGGATGTCAATTTGAATTGACAACTTAATTGGTTCGTAGTCTGAAGGTCCGCAAGCATCTATTCCAATATGACAGTGATGACAGACTGTGTTCTTGAGAGATGGAGAGAAAGATTTCAGTAAGCAGAAGTAGTGTGGATGTTCTTGGTGATTCAGGCAAGCTTGTGGAGGTCTTTGGATTGTGTCTAGTTCATGTTGGTGGTCCGCATTGAAGATTGAGCTCGTAATTGAAGAATTACTTTTAGATGATGATGTTCTTCCTAAGTTTGGCTGACCGGATGAGTTGCACATCCTGCAGATGATCTTGAAGATGTTTTGTGAAGCATGGCGTGTTCCTAAAAGAAGATTTAAGTCCTAGATCTGTGTGGCCGAGAGTGTGATGATCCGCATGAAGTCTTTTGTAATTAGTCAAGTTGTATTTGCTCTGAAAAGTGTGCCGACTTGGATGATTATCCCTAAGTCTATGTCTTGTATAAATAAGATGTTTTGAAGTCATTTCAAATGTATCTTGGTGGAGATGAGAGTGTGGTAGAGAGGAGTAGAGCGAAAGGTAGAGTAGAAGTATTGGGCTTAAATGGAACTGACTCAAGCATGGTAAAGATGCTATTCTTCAGTTCAAGTATGTAATATTTATCATTCTGTAGACAATGTGTCTCCTGTAGGTAGTGGGCCTCTTGTGAGCAGTGTGCTCAGGCAGTGAACCCTAATTGGCATGTGCCATTTTGTTCTTCTTATTATTTTAACAAAGAATACAATCTTAGGTTAGTCACCCTGTGGTTTTTCCCTTAATCGGGTTTTCCACGTTAAAATCTTGGTGTCATATGTGTTAATGTGTTTCTGCTCTTGAATTGTTGCATTATGTTTCTATGATTGACTTATTATTATGTTGTTGAATTACAAAGAGGATTTAAGTGATTAATAGGAAGAAAGTTTTGGGACAACTGATTCACCCCCCCTCTCAGTTGTCTGTCTTGAATCTAACAATGGAGAGAGCAATGCCAGGAGCAGTGTCCCATGGCAGTAGGGCTAGCTGACACTACACTTGTACCAGTTTTTGGTTTACGTATACAATTTTTGATGGCTTAGATAGCCTGATATGTATATACTTGTATCATTTTGTATCAAGACATGTATCATTATTTTTGTAATGTATACACTGTATATGATTTTTGACTCAGAGATGGACTTTGATATTGTACATTTGGACATGTTTTACGTTTATTTATATGATGATGTAGTTATTGATGATCTACATGTAGTTGTTTATGCTATATGTCATGGATGCGTTGTATCTTATGATGTTTCACAAGTGATGCATATGTTTATTTTGTCTATATGATGCAATGTGATGTCGTTATGGATACATTGTATGATCCTATACTATGATGCTTGATGATGATCTAATGCAGACTTAGATGATTTCGGATGATCTGAAATGCAAATGTCATTTATATGATTATGCAGTTTATGTGATGATCTACATGTACTTGTCTATGTTTTTTTATTTTTCTGTTGACATTATGTTATGATGCAAATGTATATGGATGATATAATGCACTTATTATGTATGCAAATGATTTAATCATGTTAATGACTATCTCATGTGATATGATATGCAATTTATGCTATGTTTTTATTATGTCCAAATGTACTCAATCGACACAGAAATGACAGGATGATAGATAGAAGACTGACTGACAGAAGATATGTGAATGAAAGGATCACAAGATTTTATTTGTATTAATACTCTGCATTTAGGATCCATATTGCATGGGATACAGATGCAAATGGATATGATATGTATGCGGATGATTTTTCTATCTTAATATTGCAAGTAATTTAAAGTGCTTATTTCATCATTGGGCATTTTTTTTGGTACTTTTTCTAAATGTTGTAAGTTAATACAAGTGTCTAGGTATAATTGAACCGAGATGACTTGAGTATTGCTTACATGGATTTTGATTTAGCAAGTTAATACAAGCATCTAGGTATAATTGAACCGAGATGACCTTAGTATTTCTTGCATATCAACAGACAAGGATTGCCCCCTTTCATGTTAGACATTTGATATCCTCGATGATCTTTTGTTGATCATGTCTTTAGACAAGGCTTCACATTACTAAAGATTAATCCACAAACAACAAACAAAGAAAATAATCATGCCCCCATCATAGCATCTCTAGCTTTTGGCATCCTTGAGTAGCATAGAAAGACATGATAACAAAAATCAAGACATTGTAACTATTGTTCTTAAAATCAGCTACGCTCGTTTTGTAGACAACCCCTACGAATGTTGTCCATTTCATAGCCTACGCTCTAAGATCACAAATCGAGGCAAGTTTTCTTGGCCTCGTGCGAAGTCATCTGACACTGTAGAATAGCTCGTGACATTCTCCTAATCTAATTTCTTGAGATTCGTGAAAATCAATTAAGTTGCAAGCTCGTCGAAATATCATTTTTGATCATTTTAAAGTGTTAGAATATTTCAAGTCCTCATGTGTAGAGTCGGTCAAAAACACTGCTCTTACATGTTTTTAAGTCATAATGTGCATAAGCGGTCAAAATTACCGCTCATACATATCATTCATGTTTTAATGTGCGGTGTCGGCTAAAATTATCGCTTTTACATATTTGACTTGTTTGTCCTCCATGTAGGGGCGGTTAAATATGCCACTCATGCATGTCCTTTGTTAATTTTGCATAAGTGGCCGTTTTGACCAATGCAACGTATCTATCCGGGATCTTTGAACTCGTGTTGGCATTCAATGCTACTTGTATTGACACTAATGCTTTTGATTTGAATTGTTTTAAATCGCTTTAAATCCATTTTGTTTGCTAATTTCTTATTTTTGAAACCTCAAACATACTGTGATACCTCCTTGAGATCGTTTGATCGCGCGAAATTTAGATTTGGGTGGATTTTGGGTCTCCGTGGTTGCGTTTAGGTTTCTGATTTATCTTTAGAGGTAAGTCTTTATTTTTTTCTCATTTTTATTTTCAAACTAGGGTTTTTATATGTATTGAATGTGTTCATTATTCATTTTAAGTTTTCTTTTTTGTTATGGATTGATTGAAACTGTATTGAATAGGTTTTATCGCCATTTAATAGGGTTTGTTCTTAATTCCTAGTTTTCATTTTCGTATTTTTGATACCCTACCTCTGCATTTATCGATAAGTGCATCGGCGGTTGAAGCCATCGCCGATACACTTACCTTTTGTCATTTTACCCTATGTAAGGGCTGCAGAATTCATCGTCCTTACATCAAAACATTGAAAAAACTTTACTCCATGTTAAGAGCGGTCAAACTTACCATTTCTACATGTAATACGTTTCAACTAAGAGATGTAAGAGCGGTTAGTATGACTGACCTAACATCTAAGTTTTTCCTTTAAACATGCATTGGTGGGCATTTTCTCCATCATTGCATATATGAAGAAGTTTCTTCCCTTTTCATGCTCAAGCGGTCATTTCCGCCTCTTATACTTACATGTGCCTTAAACTTGTGGTTTCACCCTCATGTAAGGGTAGTTAAAACTACCGCCCCTACATCAAAACATATATGTCTTCCCAAATACATGTAAAGGCGGTCCTTCTCGCTGACCTTGCACATGCCTTACAACCAAACCTTTTCTAAGTTCATGCAATAACGGTCTTTTTGACCGAATTTACATGAGTGAATGATCCCTTGTGCAGGAGCAGTCATTTTGACCGCCCATGCACATTTTCCTGAATTTTTCCTAACACTGGGAAAATTCACCTTTCAAGGCCTGTTAATCTGCTTTTGCCTTTTACCTTGATTTGCGCGCACTCAAGCCCTTCAACGCATGCTTCCTTATTCATGATCATCGAATCGCAGTAATCCCAATTTACCCATTTTTCCCCTAACTACGAGATCATGGCTTTTTGTAGTTTTCAACAAACATCCGTGGTAGATATCTTTTCCAGAATTCTCTCCAGAGCTGATGTCGGAGCCGTCTCCATCCAAATCAAAAATCATGAAGTACAAATACCAAGGGGTCTTCCCTGTCATGTCAGTACAATCGAATGTTGATGAAATAAGAGATACAGAGATAGGGCATGTAGATATGACAGAGTTTGTGGATAGAACTAGACAAACAAATCCTTCTAGACATATGCAGAAGATCATTGACAACAACATTCACTTGGTTGCCTCTTTTCCAGTTTCTGCCCATAACCCTGAGTTTGTTCTTCAGGTGGCTAGCCATTACAACAGGGATACTAGGGTTGTGACAGATTCCCAAGGGAATGTGATTATGAGGTTGGATGCATAATTTCTTGATAAAATCTTCATGTGTCCTATTGAAAATATTGGACAAATTGATTTTGCTCAAGGGAAAAGAGACTCTGATTCAGAAGGTGGAAAAAGCTCAGGCCAGAGGAAGGGTGGTAGGAGATATTGTGGAACGTTTGCTAGCCTAAGGATGAATTCTACTGAAGACCACCGTAGAAAGAAAAGAAAAGATGGATAAAGCCAAAGCTGAGCTTGATGACATGGTTTACTTACTTTCCCAAGAACTGCAAGATCAGGAAGAGAGCTTGGAGGAGTGGATAGAGATGAAAAAGATTAAAATAAAGAATCTAATTACCATTGGGTTCATCTCAAATCGGGAATCATATCTTAAGACTAAGGAGTCTCTTGTTCACTGTATCCATATAGTAAAAGGCTTACTTGATGACTTATGCAAAGCTTGTGAAAACAGTGAAGACAACGATGTCACGCTTCTACATAGGTTGGAAGAACTCCCATGCACCCTCACAGGTGAAGATCATAAGTTCCTTTCAGTAGATGAAATGATAAGCTCCTTTGAAAAGATGGTTCAATAAAAATTCAAAGATGAAGTGCCCTCAATACTTTCTATGGATAGCCTCTATGATCAACATTCAACTTTTGAGAACCTAAAGGACAACCTTGATAAGCATGAGAAGGCAGTAAAGGCAGTGAAAGATGCGGTTCTCCGGGCCCACACTATCTCAGAAAATACAACAAAGCCAGATGCATGTGAAATGGCAGCTATACAGGCCATGTATTGGGACTTTCTAAAGAAGAATGATGGAGGAAGGTGTAGTTCCTTTTTGATACCTTAGTTTATTTTATTCTTGTATATGTAATTTGAATTTTGTTATGGACATACTCGTGTAATTCTCCAAGATGTAATTACATATGAAACAAAAGAAGTCATAAGTCAAATAGGACTCTTTTGTTTGAATAAGTCAAAGTAGTTAGGATTTTCCTATTTTTGCTCTCAGTTTCTCTTCTAAATAAGGAGGACCCCCATTGTAATTATCATCTTTTAGTTATTGAAGCGAAACTCTGCCAAATTGAAGAGCATTTTGAGACTTTGTGTTCAAATTGTAAATCATATTTTATCAAGAGAATAGAAAAGCAAGCGATTTTTCAATCTTTTCATTGGAATAATTTGTGGCGTATTGGAAATTGTTCTTATGTCCTTTTCCTTATACTGTCTTATCTACTTGATCAAATTGTAGTGTGACTGTGAATAATCTGGGAGATGTTCTAAAGCTGATTGTGGAGACTTTGTGCTACAACAATTATCTTTAGCTTGTGATTTGATGTTTTAAAGTAAAAGATATTGGAAAGGCTTTGAACTACTATTATCTTTTATGATCGTATGTTTTGTTGTAGTATTCGGTGAAGACTTTGAGCTGCGCCTTATCCTCCTGGGTTCTAAATTGTAAATCAGTGAAAAGAGCAATGATAGACTTTGTGCTCTCATGAGTTTCTTGGGTAGTTTGATTTGTTTTGTGAAAGTGATATTTTATATTGTAAACATCATTTCTGAAAACAGAGAAATGAATGATATGGTCTCACCCCCGAAGTTAGTATTTAGTGTAAATAAGTTTGTAATAGTTAATAGTGAACCTCCCCTTGCTGAGAGGAGAGATTTATCTCATTACACTGTGGTTGATATAACCATTTTGCCTTCAGTTAGTTGAAGACAAAATATTCACCCAACAGTTTTTGGCGACTCTACTGGGGAAGGAATGTGCAACTTGAAGCCTCATGCTCTGAGTTGAAGCACTACCGTTCTTTTCCATTGTTTCAAGATTTTTCAAAATTTTGTTGAGTACATTGCATTCTGGCAGACTCATGGTATACAAGAAGCAAGAGAGCTCAAGGTATTATTGATCCTGTATTTGAGTTGATGCAGCAAAATAACTTTGGTCTTTTGCCTCCACGACCTCGACTTCAGCGAACTAGGAGTTTTCCTCCTACTAAAGCCAGGTCTCCAATACTAGGTGAAGATTCTAGTTCTAGTACTAACATAGTTTTCTTTGTTCGTATTCCACAGAGGTTTGTTATCCCACCCTTTAATCAGCGCACCATGGCAGCTCAAGGTCCTTGGGGTAACACTTTTGGCCCTTTGAACTTAACTCCACCATTGCATGAACTATCTCGTAGTTTGAGGAAGAATTTTCCTAAGTTCTATGGCAATGGGAAAGTCCACCTAGATGAACACATTGCAGCATTCTGCATAGATTGCGGTGTATTAGGTGTGGAACATGAAGATGTAGCAGTAAGACTTTTTGTGGAAACATTGCAAGGTGCTGCTACAGATTGGTTTTACCATCTTCAAGCTCAAACTATAACGAGTTGGAACACTCTCAAGACCAAGTTCGAAGCCAGGTTTAAACCTGTGGAAGATGCACATGCCTTGTTAGCACAGCTAACACAGATGAAGAAAGAGCCACATGAACCCATGCGAGACTTCATCGCTAAGTTCAATAAGCTGACAAACAGGATTCCTACAACCACTTAGCCAACAACAAAGAATCTTAAGTGTTTCTTTATCAATACTCAGCTTCCCGAGGTGAGCTTTTTGCTAAGGCAGGATGGCCCCGCACATCTTCCCGCAGCTCAAATTTTGGCTACTGAAGTTGAAGATGATCTTATCCTTGCGGGTAAGATAAGAAGAGATTCCAACAGGAATAGAGGTCAATCCTCCACTGATAATCCTTCCACAAGCACCACAGATCCTATGGGGCAAAAGTTAGCAAATGAGTTGCTAGCTTTGAAAAGGCAAATGTCACAAGGTATGTCTGCCCCTCCTTCCTATAGGGATATACCAAGGAGAATATTTCCTAACAATTCATATCAAGGCAATGTTGCCAGAAATCAAGGGCAACAAAATCGTCTTCCACCCACATAGGGGAAGCTCGCCATTGAAGCAATGCCGGTCAACTCAGCAGTTGGTTATTATGAAGCAGAACATGACCATTCTTTCCAACCTGAGTTGGATCAGGAGAATGATGATAATCTTTTTACAGAAAGAGAAGAAGAATTAGCTGGTGACTCTACCATTGGCTTTCTGAATTACCAAGATGAAGCTGAAAAAGAAGAAGTATATGATGGAGCATATGTTGTTTTTACTAGGTCTCAGAATCAGTCAAATCAGCAAGTTGATAAAGGAAAGGCAAGAGAGGATTCTCAGCCAGTGATCTCAATTGCCAAATGGGGAACTCCGTTGCCTTTTCAGTCGAAGGACCCAGTTGGCGATAAGCAAGTAAGTACATCTAACAATCCTGTATCTTCTACTTCTGTCCCTTAGACCATCACTACCCCTAATAAAACTCAAAATGATGGATTTCCTTCCTCTATATCTAGTTCATTTCAGCTATGACAATAGATCATGCTAGGAAGACCAAAATTCAAATGTCTGAGGTTGAGTATTTACAAGCTAATCCCGAACAATTTGATAGGTTAGCTAAATACGTCAAAAACAAGACTATTCCTATAGGACAAGATTCTCTGAAAGTTGCCCATGATTCCTCAAAGAACAAATCCACCCAAAATAATCTTGTCACTACTCCCCTTGTTGTCCCAAGGAAAATAGAACCTTTCTATGTTTCTCTATTGGTAAATGGTCATAAATTGAGCAATTGCATAATAGATTCTGGGGCCTCTGATAGTGTCATGCCTGCCAAAGTGGCAGACGCCCTTGGTCTCACCTTAACTAAGACCTTTGGAAGATGTTTCTCCATGGAAAATAAGCAAGTGCCATTGTTGGGCCAAATCAAAGATGCCCAATTTGCATTTGCAGCCTTTCCAGACAAGAGGATTAAGATGACCGTCCTAGTGGTTGATGTTCCGGCCTCTTATGGCATTCTACTCGGGCATAATTTTTGTAAAGATGTGGGTGGAGAACTGAACATGGACCTGTCTGAAGAAAGGATACCTGTTAAAGGTGTCATGCAAAAAGTTGCTTCCTAAGAAAGAAGCAAACTATATTGTTACCCAAATGGCAAATCCCAAAGCCCAAATTTTGTTTGAGTCCTCAGGAATGGGTAATTATTTCTTGTCTACTGAAGATACTTCTAGTTCGTTAGATGAGAGCTCTGACATTTCAGATGCAGAATCAGATGATATTTCTAGTAAATTAGATGAAAGTTTAGATGAGAGCATAGTGATGCTGGAATCTTCTCTTTCTGATGAAGAAGAATCTACTAGTAACAGAAACATCAAAGTAAGAAATTCAAATGATGTTTGGGTTTTAGAATTTGATGGTAGTTGTTCCTCTACTAGTTTTGGAGCCGGAATTGTTTTGATATCTCCACAAGGTGATATCTTCCCTTTCTCATACAAGCTGTAATTCGACAATACCAATAACACCGTTGAATATGAGTCATTGTTGCTCGGATTAGAGGCTGCTCATGCTAAAGGCGTTAAAAATCTTCATGCTCAAGGAGATGCCAAATTAGTTGTTTGCCAAGTGAGAAATTTATATCAGACCAAAAATGAAAGGTTGAGGCATTATTGCAACCGTGTTTGGGATTGTATCAAAGGTTTTGATGCTTTCAACATTTCTGCAATACCGAGAGAGTTTAATGATCATGTTGATTCATTACCTGTCTTTGCTACCCTCATGGTTCCCCATAAAGACTTCAAAGGTAACAAGTACACAATTGAGTTGGTTTTCCGACCAAGTGTACTGGATAATGCTGACCATTGGTAGGTGTTCAATGGTGATAATCAAATCATAGCTTTCTTAGAAAAGAAGGATAGCTTTGATGAGCTCTATTTTGAAGGTAGTGAATCTCCCCCACGGGAATACATTTCTGAAGTAGATTCACAGACTGGTGAAGAGTTTCTTCAACTAAAAGGGAATAAGATTCCAAAAGGTTTGGTTTCCCTAGAAAAGCTATTTGATAAGCATGACAGATACATTAAACATCAGCAACAACTTGATTCAAGTTCGTCTATGGAATTTGAACAAGTAAATTTGAGTTCTGAGGCAGATCTCAAAATGGTCAACATTGGGAAGTGTTGCACTGCCAATGAGAAATTCAAATTCACTACACTCCTTCGCCATTACATTGATGTCTTGGCATATTCTTATGATGATCTGAAGTCCTTCAGGCCTAAGGAGATTCAGCATTAAATTCCTCTCACAGTTGGGTCATTGCCTCACAAGCAGAAACAAAGGCAATATAATCCCAAAATATCAAGTACTATTCTTTCTGAGATTCAGAAATGTTGAATGCAAGAATAATCTTTCCTATTCATCATTCTACCTGGATTGCGAATATTGTTCCTATAAGAAAGAAGAATGGAGAAATCCGTATTTGCGTTGATTTTAGGAATCTCAACCAGTCTTCTCTAAAGGATAACTACCCCCTACCCATCATGGACCAAGTGTTGCAAACTGTGACTGGTTCAGAAATGTTGTCTATGTTAGACAGTTTCTTGGGATATAATCAAGTAGAGGTCAGAGAAGCAGATCAGTACAAGACTGCTTTCATGACACCTTGGGGCACATTTGCATATTGCAGGATGTCATTTGGTCTAATCAATGATGGCGCTACTTTCCAGAGAGCAATGGACCTTGCTTTCAGAGATGAGATGGGGAAATTCATTGTGATATATCTTGATGATTTGACTATTTTCTCCAAACAACGTCAAGATCATGCGTATCATTTGCGACAGGTGCTGGAAAGATGTCGACAAAATGGTATTTCTCTTAACCCTAAGAAATTAGTTTTTGGGGTTACAGAAGGTAAACTTCTCGGTCATATTGTGTCAAAAGAAGGCACTAAAATTGAGTCAGAAAGAGTCAAGTCCATCCAAAGTATTACTCTACCTGCTAGTAAGACTATAGTTCACTCTTTCTTCGGAAAGGTAAATTTTCTGTGGAGATTCATTCTGGAATTCGCGAAGAAAACCTGTCACATTGTCAACATGATGAAGGGTAAGACTACTTTCTGTTAGAGTGCAGAAGGTAAAGCGAAATTTGAGGATATCAAGAGGGCCATAGCTCATGCTCCGGTTCTTGTTTGTCCTGATTATACCAAGGATTTTGTAGTATACAATTATGCTTCTGAGCATACACTTTTAGCCATTCTTATTCAGCAGAATGAAGAAGGTGTGGAATCTCCCATTTCATTTATGAGTTGTCCCCTGAAGGCTCATGAATTGAAATATTCAAATATGGAGAAACATGCTTATGCTGTGGTCAAGGCGGTAAAGCATTTCTGGTTTTATATTTTGAATTCACATACTGTTGTTTTGGTGCCCGACACAATAGTGAAGTCGATCCTGACTCAACAGGAGTTCGGTACCAAGAGAGGCAATTGGATTGCCAAGATCCAAGAGTTTGATCTTGATATCAAACCTACCAAGCTTGTGCATGGCAGAGGTTTGTGTCAGTTGATTGCTGACAATGTACCAAAAGAGACAGGGGATGAAGAAGAAGTCGAGGATATGCCAACTGTTCTTTTTGTCACTACTACAAATGAGTGGTATTCAAATATTGCTCATTTTCTTACCTATGGTGAGTGTCCTTCTCATCTATCTTATAAGGAGAAAAGAACTATCAAATTGAAGGCTTCTAACTATGTCCTATGGGACAATGGTTTGTATAAAAGAAGCCTTGATGGAGTTTTTCTCCGTTGTGTGGATAAAACACAACAAAACAGACTTCTGGAGTCTTTTCACAATTTAGCTTGTGGAGGACATTTTTTCGCGCCTGTGACGACTCATAAGATTCTGCGGGCTAGGTTCTATTGGCCCACACTGTCTCAGGATGCGTACAATTGGGTACGTAGGTGTGAGTTATGTCAACAATTTGTTGGAAGGGTTAAGTTGGCTGCATTACCTCTCAAGCGAGTTGTAATTGAAGAACCTTTTCAGCAATGGGGCATTGACTTCATTGGTGCTGTGAACCCGCTGTCAAGTGCGGGACACAACTTTGTTCTCACCGCAACTGATTATTTTACCAAGTGGGTGGAAGTCATCCCAGTAAAGCACACTACTTCTGAAGTGGTATGTAATTTTCTTAAGGAAAATATTATTTCCCGGTTTGGAGTCCCAAACAAAGTTGTAGCAGATAATGCTACTTGTTTCTCTTCCGATGAGATTACTAGCTTTTGCTATGAACAGGGGATCATTCTTTCTCACTCTTCAGACTATTATCCGCAAGGAAATGGTCAAGCAGAATCTAGTAACAAAAATCTAGTTACTATTATCAGGAAACTGGTGGAAGATAATCAGAGAACTTGGCATAAAGCGTTGTTTGATGCTTTATGGGCAAATAGTATTACCCCCAAAAGGGCGATATGTACATGTCACCATTTCAACTTCTATATGGTTTGAATGCAGAAATACCTATTACTTTGGAGTTGTCAGCATTGAAGTTGGCAAAGGTAGTAGAAGATAGAACTTTTGAAAGTTCTATTGACAAAAGAATTATGTACCTCACTGAACTTGAACAACGAGCTATGGTAGTAGACGTATTGCTGAACATCAAAGTCAGGTGAAGAAGCTCTTTGACAAGAAGGCGAAGGCTTGTGATTTTTAAATTGGAGATCAAGTCTTGTTATGGGACAAGAGGAGAGAACCAAAAGGAATGCATGGAAGTTTGATTCCCTATGGATAGGCCCGTTCATCATTCATCAACTTTGTGGTGAAAATAGCTTCTTGTTGGAGTATCTTGATGGAACACCATTCTTGCTGCCTCACAATGGACAACATCTGAAGCACTTCAATCCTTGAAGTATCAGATAAGTTCATTTGCACATTTGTATAGTTTTGTGTTTTTGTTTACTCTTTTGTGTCTTTTTCTTTTTGGTAGCTTGACTCTATGGCCCAATAGCGTGGAAGAAGGCACTTAGAGACTAGATTCTTCTCCCTTCGATCGTTTCAAAGATCGATCGATGGAAGTTCCCTAGTTAGAGCCAGCTATTGTTCTCAAAATCAGCTACGCTCGTTTTGTAGACAACCCCTACGAAACTTGTCCGTTTCGTAGCCTACACTCTAAGTTCGCAAATCGAGACAAGTTTTCTTGGCCTCGTGCAAAGTCATCTGACACTGTAGAATAGCTCGTGACATTCTCCTAATATGATTTATCGAGATTCATGAAAATCAATTAAGTTGCAAGCTCATCAAAATATCATTTTTGATCATTTTAAAGTGTTAGAATATTTCAAGTCCTCATGTGTAGAGTCAGTCAAAAACATCGCTCTTACATGTTTTTAAATCATAATGTGCATAAGCGGTCAAAATTACCGCTCTTACATATCATTCATGTTTTAATGTGCGGTATCGACTAAAATCGCCGCTTATACATATTTGACTTGTTTGTCCTCCATGTAGGGGCGGTTAAATATGCCGCTCATGCATGTCCTTTGTTAAATTTGCATAAGTGGTCGTTTTGACCGATGCAGCATTTCTATCTGGGATCTTTTTAATCGTGTTGGCATTCAATGCTACTCGTGTTGGTGTTAATGCTTTTGATTTGAACCATTTCAAATCACTTTAAATCCATTTTGTTTGCTAATTTCTTATTTTTGAAACCTCAAACATATTGTGATACCTCCTTGAGATTGTTTAATCGCACGAAATTTAGATTTGGGCAGATTTTGGGTCTCCGTGGTTGCGTTTAGGTTTCCGATTTATCATTAGAGGTAAGTCTTTATGTTGTTCTCGTTTCTATTTTAAAACTAGGGTTTTTATATGAATTGAATGTGTTTGTTATTCATTTTAAGTTTTCTTTTTTGTTATGGATTGATTGAAACTGTATCGAATAGATTTTATCGCCATTTAATAGGGTTTGTTCTTAATTCCTAGTTTTCATTTTCGTATTTTCGATACCCTACCTCTGCATTTATCAGTAAGTGCATCGGCGGTTGAAGCTATCACGATACACTTACCTTTTGTCATTTTACCCTATGTAAGGGTGGCAGAATTCGCCGTCCTTACATCAAAACATTGAAAAAACTTTACTTCATGTTAAGAGCGGTCAAACTTACCATTTCTACATGTAATATGTTTCAACTAAGAGATGTAAGAGTGGTTAGTATGACTGACCTGACATCTAAGTTTTTCCTTTAAACATGCGTTGGCGGGCATTTTCGCTGTCATTGCATATATGAAGAAGTTTCTTCCGTTTTCATGCTCAAGCCGTCATTTCCGCCGCTCATACTTACATGTACCTTAAACTCGTGGTTTCACCCTCATGTAAGGGCGGTTAAAACCACCGCCCCTACATCAAAACATATATGTCTTCCCAAATACATGTAAAGGCGGTCCTTTTTGCCGACCTTGCACATGCCTTACAACCAAACGTTTTCTAAGTTCATGCAATAGCGGTCTTTTTGACCGACTTTACATGAGTGAATGATCCCTTGTGCAGGAGCGGTCATTTTGACTGCCCATGCACATTTTCCTAAATTTTTCCTAACACTGGGAAAATTTGCCTTTCAAGGCCTGTTAACCTGCTTTCACCTTTTACCTTGATTTGTGTGCACTCAAGCCCTTCAACACATGCTTCCTTGTTCATGATCATCGAATTGCAGTAATCCCAATTTACCCATTTTTCCCCTAACTGCGAGATCATGGATTTTTGTAGTTTTCAACAAACTCCGTGGTAGATATCTTTTCCAGAATTCTCTCCAGAGCTGATGTCAGAGCCGTCTCCATCCAAAGCCAAAATCATGAAGTACAAATACCAAGGGGTCTTCCTTGTCACATCAGTACAGTTGAATGTTGATGAAATAAGAGATACAGAGATAGGGCATGTAGATATGACAGAGTTTGTGGACAGAACTAGACAAACAAATCCTTCCAGACATATGTAGAAGATCATTGACAGCAACATTCACTTGGTTGCCTCTTTTCCAGTTTCTACCCATAACCTTGAGTTTGTTCTTCAGGTGGCTAGCCATTACAATAGGGATACTAGGGTTGTGACAGATTCCCAAGGGAATGCGATTATGAGGTTGGATGCATAATTTCTTGATAAAATCTTCATGTGTCCTCCTATTGAAAATATTGGACAAATTAATTTTGCTCAAGGGCAAAGAGACTTTGATTCAGAAGGTGGAAAAAGCTCAAGCTAGAGGAAGGGTGATAGGAGATATTGTGGAACATTTGCTAGCCCAAGGATGAATTCTACTGAAGACCACCGTAGAAAGAAAAGAAAAGATGGATAAAGCCAAAGCTGAGCTTGATGACATGGTTTACTTACTTTCCCAAGAACTGCAAGATCAGGAAGAGAGCTTGGAGGAGTGGATAGAGATGAAAAAGATTAAAATAAAGAATCTAATTACCATCGGGTTCATCTCAAATCGGGAATCATATCTTAAGACTAAGGAGTCTCTTGTTCACTGTATCCATATAGTAAAAGGCTTACTTGATGACTTATGCAAAGCTTGTGAAAACAGTGAAGACAACGATGTCACGCTTCTACACAGGTTGGAAGAACTCCCATGTACCCTCACAGGTGAAGATCATAAGTTCCTTTCAGCAGATGAAATGATAAGCTCCTTTGAAAAGATGGTTCAACAGAAATTCGAAGATGAAGTGCCCTTAGTACTTTCTATGGACAACCTCTATGATCAGCATTCAACTTTTGAGAACCTAAAGGACAACCTTGATAAGCATGAGAAGGCAGTAAAGGCAGTGAAAGATGCGGTTCTCCGGGCCCACACTATCTCAGAAAATACAACAAAGCCAGATGCATGTGAAATGGCAGCTATACAGGCCATGTATCGGTTCTAAAGAAGAATGATGGAGGAAACTGAAGGTCCTTTTTGATACCTTAGTTTATTTTATTCTTGTATATGTAATTTGAATTTTGTTATGGACATACTCGTGTAATTCTCCAAGATGTAATTACATATGAAACAAAAGAAGTCATAAGTCAAATAGGACTCTTTTGTTTGAATAAGTCAAAGTAGTTAGGATTTTCCTATTTTTGCTCTTGGTTTCTCTTATAAATAAGGAGGACCCCCATTGTAATTATCATCTTTTAGTTATTGAAGCGAAACTCTGCCAAATTGAAGAGCATTTTGAGACTTTGTGTTCAAATTGTAAATCATATTTTATCAAGAGAATAGAAAAGCAAGCGATCTTTCAATCTTTGCATTGGAATAACTTGTGGCATATTGGAAATTGTTCTTATGTCCTTTTCCTTATACTATCTTATCTACTTGATCAAATTGTAGTGTGAGTGTGAATAATCTGGGAGATGTTCTAAAGCTAATTATGGAGACTTTGTGCTACAATAATTATCTTTAGCTTGTGATTTGATGTTTTAAAGTAAAAGATATTGGAAAGGCTTTGAACTACTATTATCTTTTGTGATCGTATGTTTTGTTGTAGTATTCGGTGAAGACTTTGAGCTGCACCTTATCCTATTGGGTTCTAAATTGTAAATCGGTGAAAAGAGCAATGATAGACTTTGTGCTCTCATGAGTTTCTTGGGTAGTTTGATTTGTTTTGTGAAAGTGATATTTTATATTGTAAACATCATTTCTAAAAAAAGAGAAATGAATGATATGGTCTCACCCCGAAGTTAGTATTTAGTATAAATAAGTTTGTAATAGTTAATAGGGAACCTCCCCTTGCTGAGAGGAGAGATTTATCTCATTACACTGTGGTTGATATAACTATTTTTCCTTCAGTTAGTTGAAGACAAAATATTCACCCAACAGTAACCTAACCTGATCACAACCACAAAATATTTTTGCATTTAGATGTGTTTTTCTTGCAATAATTTAGATAGAATCATTTAGAGTGCTTTAGGGACTTGCTTGCTTTGCTTTGGATAGGTTGATGCCTTGCATCAAGATTTTTTCTTTTAAAAGCAGGTCTTTGCTTGTGCTTGCATGCATGCCTGGTAAAACAGACCCTAAGAAACTGACCTAGTGCCTCGGGGGCTCATTGCTAAATGGCCTTGCCTATGTGATGACATAGAGGCAACGTAGTTTGTGGCTTGGACCATGGATGGACTAGAGGATAGATGACAAGATATGGGATGGACTGGAAGCCTCGGGGGCGCATTGATAATGGTCTTGCCTACGTGACGATGCAGAGGCAATGTGTTCGGGGTCGACCCTATGATACTAATGACAGATGCTATGCTAGGCTGACACTGTGGATAGGATACTGGATAAGACCTTAATTGATAAGGCGACAAAAGAGATAGAGTATCAGGCCATGATAGGTTATCGTTAGGTTTACACAAGGTGTTTTTATTATGGAACACATATGGATTGGATGTGAAACGATGGTAGGAAGAATGGACACAAGGTCATTGGTTTCCCAAAGATGGAGGAAGTGGTTTATCACAAGTAGCGTCCGTTTACCAGGTTTTCACCACTTGTTTTTATTTGCATGAAAGCTAAAAGTACACATGACGCCTGTTTGCCAAGTTTTCATCATGGTACCTATCCAAGGCACCTGTTTGCCAGGTTTTCACCAAAGGACAATTTTTTTGTTATTTTTCTATTTTTTTTAATTTTTTTGTTATTTTGAAAAAAAAAAATTGCCCCCCTTACATTGGGGTTCTCTTAGGTATAGAATCGGCGAAGATGCATATTGTTGATCGGGTCATCAAACAGCTCACCCTCTGATGTTTCTAACTAATATGCCCCCAATCCATAGATAGCAATGATGACATAAGGACCAAGCCAATTGGGTTCAAACTTACCTTTCTTTTCCTGATCCTGCTGATTGCGGGGATTTTCCTTGAGTACTAGATCACCAACATTAAAGATCCTTGGATGGACCCTATGATTGTAGCTTCGTGACATCCTTTGCCAGTATGCCTTGAGATGGTTAAAGGCATGTTGCCTTCTCTCTTCTAACAACTCCAACTCTTGCAATCTGGAAACTCTGTAGTCTTCATCAGTGATAAGACCTTTTAACGACACCCTTAGAGATGGTAACTCGACCTCGATGGGCAAAATGGCTTCTGATCCATAGACAAGGGCATAAGGGGTAGCACCTGTGGGAGTGCGTATACTAGTTCGATAGGCCCAGAGAGCGGGATTCAGTTGGATGTGCCAATCACAGCTAGCCTTGTTGACTGTCTTCTTGAGGATTTTCAAGATTATTTTGTTCGATGCTTCTACTTGGCCATTGCCTTGTGGATAGTAGGGGTTGGAGAAATGGTGTTGGATTTTGAATTTGTCATAAAGCTCTTGTATATCCTGGTTCTTGAAAGGTCTTCCGTTATCCGTGACTATGGATGAGGGAATTCCGTATCTGCAAATGAGGTAATTGAGAATGAATGAGGCAATCTGTTTGCCTGTGGCATTAGTGAGTGGAACGACTTCAATCCACTTGGTAAAATATTCAGTGGCGATTATTATGAACTTGTGGCCGTTGGATGATGGAGGGTGAATTTTGCCTACAAGGTCGAGTCCCCATTGACAAAAGGGCCAAGGTGTCGTTAAAGGTCAAGTTCTTGAGATGGTGCATGTATCAGGTTACCATGTATCTAGCACTGCTTGCATTTCTTCACAAACTGATATGAATCGACTTCCATGTTTGGCCAATAGTGTCCCAAACACATGAGTTTCTTAGCTAAAGAAGGACCGCTAGATTGTGTTCCGCAAATTCCTTCGTGCACGTCTTGTAAGGAGGTTTGAGATTCTTCCCGTTCTAAACATTAGAGTAAAGTACCATCCAGACCTTGTCGGTATAGGGTGTTGGCGATAATGGTGTAATGAGAGGTTTGGCGAATGAAAGTTCGACGTTGGTTAGAGGACAAGTCAGGTGGTAGGGTGTCATCGTTGAGGTAAGTGCAAATCTTACCGTACCAAGGTGAATCAGATCCTACTAATAGGCATATGGAGTGTGTTTCAAGAAGATCATAAGCTGGTTGCATAACTAACTCCACCAAGAACTCATACCGTGACTCATTCTCTAGGATCTCGAGGAGTGAGGCAATGGTTGCCATGGCATCTGCTGCTTTGTTTTCGATGTGAGGTATCTGCTCAAAGGAGATGATCACAAAGTAGTCTTTAAAGTCATCTACCATATGCTTGTATGGTATTAACTTGTCATCTTTGGTCTGATAGTCATCGTTGACTTGATTGATTACTATTTGGGAGTCGCCATAGACATGTAGTGTTGGAATAGACCAGACAACTGAGAGGGGGGGTGAATTAGTTGTCCCACAATTTAATCTTTTTCTGCTTTTAACCTATTTTATTAACTTGCTACCAGATTAATGATGTAAACAATAAAGCATAGATCAACAACATAAGAGCAGAAACATGATCAATCCACTTGACACCAAGATTTTGACATGGAAACCCGGTTAAGGGAAAAACCACGGTGGGGGTTAACCCACAAAGATTTGTACCCTGTTAAAAGTACTTTAGAAAAATAGAAGGCACATGCCTTCGGGCGCACTACCCAGAGCTCACTGCTCAAAAGGGAGGCTCACTGCCTACAGAATTTATTTAGAACAGAATGCATTAACTGAGAAATAGCATCTACTTCATGCCTGGTTCAGTTTCAGTGAATACTTAAAGACTTCTCCTTTGCCCTGAATTTTTCTTTACCAACTTCACACTCTAGCTACTCTTGCTCCTTTTCTTCTCTGCTCTGCTTTTGATCCGTTATTCAAATTTGATATGTCTTGCACAAGGATAATGTTTGACAACTCTTCAACAAGTATTAATACACTTCATCCATCTTGGATTGATCAACAAGGTCGGCCAAACTTAACCTAGATCTTTACACTGTCGGCCAATCATAGCTAAGACTTGAATCTTCCTCTATTAACACACCAACTTCATAAAATGATCTTTAGATCATCCACAGCACGCTAGGAACATCCAGTCGGCCAAGACTGGGAAGAACAACAACAACTAAGAGAAAAACTTCAATCACAAGCTCTTTTGTTAATGCGGACCTCCAACACAACAGCCACACCATCCAAAGACCACCACAAGCACAAATAAGTCAACAGGAACAACCACACCACTTTGCATTATTAGAAGCACTTACATCTTCACATTGAACCTCAAGAACACACACTACCATGACTGTTAAACTAAAAATATTGCTTCCGGACCTCCAAACCATGAAACACTTGAGTTGAGTGAACACACTGGTAACATCCCAGATAAGACTATAGATCTGTAGATCACAATATGCTCATACCAGACCAATCCAGACCAACTCCTTGCCACTCTGTCATTATAGAACAACTGTAGAAACCTATTTTACTCATAGGGCCATAACTTCACCAAATCTTCATGCGGACCTCTCAAATCTCAGCTGGAGCAACAATAGACAACCCAGTACAGGCCCTTTAATCCACATACTCTGATCTTCACCTTACTAGAAATACTAATCAGTCCTCTGCACTGTCTTCACTGTTTCTGACAGAAAGATATGTTGACATCAATAACAACACATCAGGCACATATTTGCAACAATCTCCCCCTTTGTCATTGATGGCAACATATGATGTGAAAAATTGATTCAACCATCAAGACAAGAACTTCTCCCCCTTTCTCTTGTCACACCTGCAACCACTTTCTTCACTGCTCCCCCTTTCACTAGCAACTGCTTACTTCCTAGTTTTTCACATAACTTCTCTATCCCTTTGACATCAATGGTAAAGGGTGCATATTTGCAATCATCTCTTCCCCTTTTTATTTCAGACTGATCTCCAACATTTGCATACTGACTACTCCCTAGAGTAGTGTTTTCTCAACATCAATCCGGACTACAAGATGTGACTGAGAATTCCACCAGACTGATGCACCTTAGTGCATCTTAGTTTGGATTCGGAGGGGTAATAACCCCTAACTTCTCTCTAAGATATTCAAAGGTATCCATGGGAAGAGGCTTAGTGAAGATATCTGTAATCTAATCTTTGGATGACACAAAATCCAACTTGACTTCATTCTCATTTACCTTCTCTCTCAAGAAATGAAACTTGATGGATATGTGCTTTGTTTTTTAATGCAACACTGGGTTCTTTGA
Source organism: Cunninghamia lanceolata (assembly GCA_027924645.1). Lineage (NCBI taxonomy): Eukaryota > Viridiplantae > Streptophyta > Pinopsida > Cupressales > Cupressaceae > Cunninghamia > Cunninghamia lanceolata. The sequence goes on along the minus strand of BSBN01002024.1, from coordinate 747,662 downwards.
GATACTTATTGCACTAGAATTATCACAAAAGATTGTGACTTGCTCCTCAAACACAACTCTAATGTCCTTCAACATTTGCTTCATCCACAGAACCTGAGTACAATTATTTGTTGTTGCTATATATTTTGCTTTTGCAGTAGACAGAGATATTACCTCTTACTTTTTTCTCATCCAAGAGACCAATCTTCTTCCCAAGAAAAAGGCACCACCACTAGTACTTTTTCTGTCATCCACATCTCCTGCCCAATTAGCATCTGTATATGCATGAAGAGTAAAGTCATTGTCTTTTGGATACCACAATCCATAATCAATTGTCCCCTTGAGATATCTGAAAATTCTTTTGACTGCCACAACATGGGATTCTTTTGGATCAGATTGAAATCTAGCAACAAGTCCAACGACATTCATGATGTCAGGTCTGGTCTGGGCCAAATAGAGCAATCCTCCAATCATTGATCTATACCTTTTCTGGTTTGCCTTGGGAGAATCATCATCTCTACTTAACTTGCATCCGGTTATCATAGGTGTACCTACTGGTTTTGAATCTTCCATTCCAAACTTCTTTAGTAATTCTTTCACATACTTGGACTGAGATATAAAGATACCTTTGTCTGACTAAACAATTTGCAAACCTAGGAATAAATTCATCTCTCCAAACATTGACATTTCAAATTCACTTTTCATTTGATCAGCAAATGCTTTGCACATACATTCATTTCCACTAAAAATGATATCATCAACAAAGACCTCAATAATCAAGATGTCCTCATGATTTATTTTGAAGTAAAGATTACTATCAGCCGTACCTTTGCTAAAACCTATCTTAAGCAAATATTTGTCTAATCTTGCATATTAGGCTCTTGGAGCTTGCTTGAGTCCACACAAGGCTTTTCTCAGTCTACAAACCATGTCACCCTGATCAGACAATTGAAATCCTTCTGCTTTCTCAATGTAGACTTCTTCCTCCAAATCTCCATTCAGGAATGTTGATTTGACATCCATCTGATACACTTTAAAATCTTTGAAAGCAGCAAATGCAAGAAATAATCTGACTGCCTCTATTCTTGCTATCGGACCAAAAGTTTCTTCAAAATCAATTCCTTCTACTTGAGAATAGCCTTTGCATACCAACCTTCCTTTGTTTCTTACAACTTCACCATCTTCATTTAGTTTATTCTGGAAGACCCATTTGGTTCCAATTACATTTTTGTCCTCTAGTCTAGGAACAAGATCCCAAGTGTGGTTCTTTTCAATTTGCATTAATTCTTCTTCCATTGCTTTTACCCAATTTTCATCAGTGCAGGCTTCACCAACTGATTTAGGTTCAATCCTTGAAATCAAACAAATCTCTTCTTGATCTTCAACAACTCTTTTTCTAGTTCGAACACCTTTATTTTTATCCCCTATGATTTGATCTTCAGGATGATTCATTCTTACATACTTGGGGGTTTTGGGAATTGCTTGGGCTTCTATTTCTTGAGCTTGTTCCTCAACATCTGTACTAATTCCTTGAGTCTCTGGAGTTTCTGGATCAATCTGCATCTGAGTCAGAGTTTGAACTAACCTTCCCAGACTTTGACTTTCATTTTGATCATCTAAATCATATCCATAGAACCTAGAATGTCCTTCCTTGCTCTCATCAACTCTAACATTAGCACTTTCAACAATCTTTTTCAACCTCTTATTAAAGCACCGGTAAGCCTTACTTTTAGTAGAGTATCCCAAAAATATTCCCTCATCACTTCTTGTATCAAATTTGCCTAAATCCTCATCTCTTTTGATATAGCATTTACTACCAAAAACTTTGAAATATCTTACAGTAGGAGGATGACAAAACCATAGTTCATAAGGGGTCTTAACAGAATTGCCTTTGATCTGCACCCGGTTAAGAGTGTAGATAGAAGTACTTACAACTTCTATCCAATAAACTTGAGGAACATTTGTTTCCATCATCATGGTCCTAGTAGCTTCTTGAATGGTCCGGTTCTTTCTTTCCACAACTCCATTTTGTTGGGGAGTCCTAGGAGCAGATAACTGTCTTTTTATGCCATGCTTTTCACAGAAAGCATCAAACTCATGAGAAGTAAATTCTCCACCTCTGTCAGATCTCAGACATTTCAATTTTTCACTAACTTCATTTTCCACCATCACTTTGAACACCTTAAATTTTTCAAGAGCTTCTAATTTTTCTTTTAGGAAGGTTACCCACATCATCCTAGAGTAGTCATCTATCAGCAACATGAAATATCTATCTCCTTGCACACTCCTAATTCTAGCAGGACCACATAGATCAGTATGTACCAGTTCCAATCATCCATTTGAAACTTGTTCCTTACTTTTGAATGAAATTTTGCTCTATTTCCCCAATTGACATTCTCTACACATGCTATTAGGCTTCACAAGTTTTGGAAGATCTCTCACAGCCTGAGTGGTACTTATTTTCACAATATTATCAAAATTCACATGACACATCCTCCTATGCCATAACCAACTTTGATCTATCTGAGAAATCAAACAGTTTTTTCTAGAGCTACTCAAATGAAAAATGTTACCTCTAGTTTGAGTACCAGATGCAATTTTAGTTTCAGAACTCTCCAAGATTCTACACTTTCCATATTTGAATCGAAGATCATAACCTTTATCAACCAACTGTCCAACATTGAGAAGATTATGTTTCAGTCCTTCCACATATAAAACATCATTGGTGCTATTCTTACCATCAAAAGAGGTGGATCCTCTGCCATAGATTCTACCAGCTGAGTTATCTCTAAATTTCACAAGCCCACCTTCATAATTTTCAAAATTCACAAACTTACTCTTGTCTCCAGTCATATGATGAGAACACCCACTATCAATCACCCATTCATATTTCTCAATAACCTGAGCAGCCAAGGCACTTTCCATATTTGCATAGCTAGCAGATTCAGTAGACACCGCATCTTCTTCTTTAATGGAAATGAACACCCAATCATTTTCAGGGGAACCTCCATGTCAGATTCATCATCTGTGACTCCTTTTTCTCCAATTTCTTGGACATAGTGACATTTGTTTTGATTTCAATATCTGTTAGGGTTTGGTTTTGAAAACCTCTCCGGACATCTTGAGGCAAAATGACTAATCTTATTACAAGCAAAACATTTGAGTGGCAATTTTCCTTCATACTTACCGGATCCTCTTGGCAATCTTTTAGCAAGAAGAGCTTCAAGATCAGCAGTTTCAAGTTCAATATCTTCAAGATCTTTCCTTGTCTTCACTAATCTGTTTGATCTTCCAGAAGAGCTTTCACCTGGATCATATCTTTGTTTTCCATATACATTGGCCTTAAATGCAGATTCAAACTTGGGAAGAGAATTACCAAACTCACTTAATTCAAAAGCTGAAATTTTGCCAACCAGATGATCTCTTATAACATCTGAGATAGTCTGGATCTCTTTTATAGCAGCTACCTTATGTTTGTATGAATTAGGTAAAGATCTTAGTACTTTTGATATAATCTCTGATTCTTCCAAAGTTCCACCAGCACACCTGATACCACACACAAGTTCATTTATCTTTTGCATGTAGATTGTGATGTTTTCATTTTTGCTCATCCTCATAGTTTCAAATTTTCCTCTTAGACTTTGCAGCTTGGCACATTTGACATATTTATCACCTTCATACAGAAATTCCAACTTTTTCTAGATTTCATAAGCCGTTTTTAGACCAAAGACATTTGTCATTTCTGAATCGGTCAAGGCACTCAACAAGGCTTCTTTAGCTTGAAGGTTATTCTCAGCATCTTTGACTTGATCTGGAGTTAAAGGACCTTTCTCCGGAGGTTTATACTCAACACTGGTTATCGCCCAATAGGCATCGCCCATGCATTGTAAATGGCACTTCATGCGATTCTTCCAAACAGGATAATTTGTTGCATCAAATCTTGAACTATCCTTCTTGTAGGTCGACATCCTGGATCTCCTCAAGTGGCCAGGCTTTTATAAGAGGATCTGGCTCTGATACCAATTGTTGGAATTAGACCGGACAACTAAGAGGGGGGTGAATCAGTTGTCCCACAATTTAATCTTTTTCTACTTTTAACCTCTTTTATTAACTTGCTCCAGATTAATGATGTAAACAATAAAGCATAGATCAACAACATAAGAGCAGAAACATGATCAATACACTTGACACCAAGATTTTGACGTAGAAACCTGGTTAAGGGAAAAACCATGGTGGGGGTTAACCCACAAAGATTTGTACCCTATTAAAAGTACTTTAGAAGAATAGAAGGCACATGCCTTCAGGCGCACTGCCTAGAGCTCACTGTTCAAAAGGGAGGCTCACTGCCTACAAAATTTATTTAGAACATAATGAATTAATTGAGATATAACATCTACTTCATGCCTAGTTCAGTTTCAGTGAATGCTTAAATACTTCTCCTTTGCCCCGAATTCTTCTTTACCAACTTCACACTCTATGCTGCTCTCGCTCCTTTTCTTCTCTGCTCTGCTTCTGATCCTTTACTTGAATTTGATCTGTCTTGCACAAGGATAATGTTTGACAACTCTTCAACAAGTATTAATACACTTCATTCATCTTGGAATGATCAACAAGGTCAGCCAAACTTAACCCAGATCTTTACACTGTCGGCCAATCATAGCTAAGACTTGAATCTTCCTCTATTAACACGCCAGCTTCATAAAATGATCTTTAGATCATCCACAACACACTAGGAACATCCGATTGGCCAAGACTGGGAAGAACAACAACAACTAAGAGAAAAACTTCAATCACAAGCTCTTTTGTCAATGTGGACCTCCAACACAACAACCACACGATCCATAGACCACCACAAGCACAAATAAGTCAATAGGAATAGCCACACCAATTCGCATTATCAGAATCACTTGCATCTTCACACTAAACCTCAAGAACAGACACTGCCATGACTGTCAAACTAAAAAGATTGCTTCTAGACCTCAAAACCACGAACCACTCGAGTTGAGGGAACACACCAACATCCCAGACAAGCCTCTAGATCCGCAGATCACAATATGCTCATACCGTACCAATCCAGACCAACTCCTTGCCACTCTGTCATTATAGAACAACTGCAGAAACCTATTTTACTCAGAGGGCCATAACTTTACCAAAGCTTCATGCGAACCTCTCAAATCGCAGTTGGAGCAACAATAGATAACCTAGTACAGGCCCTTTAATTTGCATACTTTGATCTTCACCTTACTGGAAATACTAATCACTCCTTTGCACTATCTTCACTGTTTCTGACAGAAAGATATGTTGACATCAATGACAACACATCAGGCACATATTTGCAACATGTAGCTCCTTTATTTTCCATTCTGCTGCCATTTTGAGACCAATGACCAAGGCCTCATACTCTACTATATTGTTTGTGCATGGGAATAGCAGACGATAAGACTTAGGCATGGTGTCGCCGTGAGGAGTGACCAATAAGATTCCTGCCCCCGATCCATGGTTTGTATAGGATCCATCAAAGTAGAGTTTCCATGAGTGTGCTGTGATACTGAATATGGATTCATTTGGAAACTTGAATGTCATTGGTGTGGTATCCTGTAATGGTGCTTCTGCTAACTGATCGGCAATGATTTGACCTTTGATAGCCTTCCTTTCTACATACTCGATGTCATATTCACTTAATAGCATCACCCACTTGGCTAAGCAGCCTGTCAGAGCTGCTTTGCTTAATAGGTACTTTAGTGGATCTATCTTTGCAATAAGCTTGACCGAATGGGCTAGCATGTAATGTCATAGTTTTTGGGAAGCAAAAACCACAGTGAGACATGATCTTTCTATCTGAGAATATTGCAGTTCGTAGCCCACCAATGTGCGACTAATATAGTAGATAGCCCTTTCTTTGCCTTCATAATCTTGTTGTGCTAATAGGGCACCCAGAGCTGTCTGTGTAGTAGATATGTAAAGTAATAGTGGCTTATCTTGGATAGGCGGCATTAGAATAGGAGGGTTCATGAGGTATTCCTTCAGTTTGCCAAATGCTTCTTCGCACTTCTCATCCCATCTAAATAGAATGTTTTTATGTAAAAGATGACTGAAAGGTTGGCACTTGTTTGCCAATTGTGATATGAACCGACGGATTACTTGTAACTTGCCCTGTAGAGACCGCGGTTGAGTGATATTCTTTGGCGGTGGCATTTCCATGATAGCCTTGACTTTGGAAAGATCTACTTCTATCCCATTTGCTGATACAATGAAGCCTAGGAGCTTGCCGGAGGTGACTCCAAACACACATTTCTTTGGTTTCAACCTGACTTTGAAGTGTCCTAGTCTCTGAAAGACTTTCTCTAGTACATCCAGGTGTGATTCTCTTGTGAGTGACTTTGCAAGGATGTCATCTAGATAGTCCTCTATTGTGACGTGCATCATGTCATGGAAAATAATGGTCATAGCACGTTGATATGTTGCCTCGGTGTTTTTTAACCCAAATGGCATGACATTCCAGCAGAAGGTGCCCCATGGACATGTGAAAGTTGTTTTATGTTGGTCTTTTGGTACTATCCTAAATTGATTGTATCCGGAGAAACCATCCATAAGAGAAAGCATGGTATGCCCTGCTGTCAAGTCGACTATGATATCAATATTGTGCAACAGAAAATCATCCTTGCGGCAAGCTTTGTTGAGATCTCAGAAATCATTACATAATCTAACTCTGCCATCAGGTTTGGATACTGGCACTATGTTGGATACCCACTCTGGATAGTCTATTGCCCTGATGAACCCTACATCCAACAGTTTCTTGGGTTCTTCTTTTACTAGTAATGCAATGTGGGGATGCATCTTCCTGAGTTTCTGCTTGACTGGTTTGACTCCTAGATCTAGTGGAAGATGATGTAGGATCAAATCTGGATCTAAACCGGGCATATATGCGTATGACCAAGCAAGGTTGACTTGCTTTTTCTTGAAGAATGGTACAAATTTGGTCTTTTCTGGTGGAGATAGAGACTTTGCAATGTGAATGATCTTAGGATTATCCTTTGTTCCAATGTTGATAGGTTCTATAGGTTCCACAACAATCTGAGACTTGTCCTGATACATGTCGGTGGGGAGAGTGTCAAGCCTTCCATCATCTAGCGCCTCAGAGAGGTTTTCACCATTCAATTCATCCTTTCTTTTTACTACTTTGGGATTTGATATTGCCGTAGAGCGGTTTTCACCATTAGATCCAATTTTTTTTTTATGTTTTTGTGATTGGAAGGCTTGGCACCCACTCCAAAATAAGCCACGGTGTTGAGTTCAATGGCGAAGCTAGCTTTATGATCTCCTCTAGGTAGGTGGTCCCTATGTTCCATGTAGTCAATATAGGCATCATCATTTTGGAACATGTCTAGTTGCGAGGTTCCTTGTAAATCCCAGTCGATAAGTTCAGGATGCACAAGTGGAAGGGGATCGGAAGATAGATCTGATTCATTGGGTGTGATTGTTTGAATGGATACATGGTCAGGATTTAGATTGGTAGGGACAAGATTTGGGATGGTACTTTCCTCCAGATTGTTTATTGCGATGGAACTTCGACCTTCCTTGAAAGTTGTACTCTCAAGAGTTGGCGAATCACACTCTAATGGTCTATGCGTTAGCGTTTGTCCCTCACGGTAGGGGTTATAGGTTTGAATGGTGTCAATTCCTTTGTCTTCATAGGAGTGCTCTGTGAGTTCATCCCACTCATACTCATTGGAATCTGTGTCACTGTCTTCTTGTAGGGCATGGATCTATTCCACAAAACAAGCATTTGCCTTAGCTTTGCCTTTGTCCTTGTATCCTAACCCTTTTGTATTTCTTGCCAATGAGGATGAAGAGGGTTGGATGGGTTCTATTATTCCTTCTTTTCTTAGGCCAATGGGACCTTGTCCTTCATAACCCATTACGTGTAGGATAGACTCACCATGCCCATAGATTTTTGTTGGGAGCTTAGGCACCTGGTTCTTGTTGTGTGTTATCTTCCTCTATGTAGAGCCATTGCAAGACATCTCTTTCCTCACTCTCATCTCATGGGGTCCACCATTTTACAAAGGGAGCTGTGGGAGGTTCGAGAGAAGCAAAAGGTTTTGGAATGTACTTAGGTGTAGGTCGCCCAAAGGATCTTAGAGATAGAGGCATTTTGGCTAAGTTGACATTGTGCTTGATGGAGTATTCCCCTACCCCTATTTCTTTGATTGTGATTTTCTACCCTTTGGGCTTGGACAAGGAAGCTTCGGAGGTAGAATTATGCTGTGAGATGGGGGATGTAGAAGCTCTATTGTTGGGAATGATGTAATCAGGGTTTGAGCGGATAGTGCTGCAATGCTGAAAAGGATCTGGATCACCTTGGATGGTGATCTGTTTGCCGTTATGAGGAAATTTGATGCATTGGTGGTAGGTAGAAGGCACAACTTTCATGGCATGAATCCGGGGTCTACCTAGGAGGATGTTATAGGCTAGCTCCTTGTCTAGGACTTGGCAAACAACATGGTGGTGCCCACCTAGGTTTTGGGTTTCAAGTATTCATCTGCAAGCCTTTTCAGAAAAACCCCAAAAATTTCTAAGTTCCTCGGCCTTCGCAGTTGTATGTATCATTCTTTGTATGTGGCCATTTGTATCTACATATACAAGTAAATGTACAAGGCCGGACCCGAAAAGAAGTTCAACCATCTTCAGAAAAGTGAAAAAAACAATTGTATGCATCTTTGTATGCATATCTGGTTTGTATGTGGCATTTAAATACATTTCTGGAGGCAAAAATCTGTATGTATATCACAGATTCCTGGAATATTCTGTGCTTGTATGTAAAAGACTGCATGTATATTGTGTTGTATATTCGATATACAATAGGTGAGATACAATGTCAGACTTCAAAAAAGTTTCAAATCGGGTTGAAAACAATGGTCGGGCCCACAGGTGTACAAGGGGGATTGTATGTATGTTCGATATACAATATGACATACAAAGCAGAATGTACAATCTTGGACTTCAAAGTTTATCAAATCGGGCCTAGCGGGCATACATACAAAAGGCAAAGTTGAAAAGTCAAAGCAGTTTCCTTTGCATCTTGCGTTGTATGTTGTTTCATACATACAATTGCATATACAAGTGTGATGTACAAGCGGGCAGGTGTAAGAGGTGGACGCAGCCAAAGTATTAACTACATTTATGAGATAGGTGAAATCCGCAATTCTATATTGGGGTTGTATGTGTTGCAAGGTGTGACCCTTGGTCTTCTTGTTTAGCGCTGCACTACGGTGGTTTGTGACAAAGGCTTAACCGCCTCCCATGCTTGTTAAGTCAAGTGGTTGTATCGGGCATTAAAAAGTCGATCTTTTGGTGCAACGGAAACTAACAGTTGGTATTAGAGCCGAGGTCACGGGTTCAAACCCCGTGCTTGCGCTGGGGGATTGTTGCAAGGTGTGACCCTTGGTCTTCTTGTTCAGTGCTGCGTTGCGGTGGTTTGTGACAAGGGCTTAACCGCCTCCCATGCTTGTTAAGTCAAGTGGTTGTATCGAGCATTAAAAGGTCAATCTTTTGGTGCAACGGCAACTAACAGTATGTTCCCAATATACAATCAGACATACAACGAGCAGATACAAAGAAATATGCAAGGCGGGAGTAGTCAAAGTCAACAGTTTTCAAAAGCATGGTGGGGCCCGCATAATTGTATGTCCTGCGATTGTATGTATGTGCTATATACAATGCAATATGCAAAGACACATATACAATCCAGACGCGAATGGAGAGTGTGTTATGGTGGATCTCAGGTTGGAGTTCGCAGTTGGTTGTATATGGTGCATTGTCTATGCGATATACAACGTAAGATACAAAAGTGCAAATACAATGCTGGATTTGAAAATTGTTCCAATCTAATTGATAGATAAGCTGGGGTCTATGGGTTGTATATACAAAGCAATATACAAAGTGAATGTACAACGCCCGGACCCAATAGCGATTGCAAAGTGTTTCATAAGGATTTGGGGTCCGCCCTTGTATGCGGGGTGATTGTATGTGCATACAATCTCATATGCAACTGCAGATGCAAGAAAAGATACAACGGATCGGTGATGAAGGTGCAAGTTCTTTGCGATAGTGATCCAATGGCAGGCTGCCACATGTCCAAGGGCAGTTGTATGTATATGCAGTTGCATATACAAAGATTTGAAGGCAAAAAAGGCAAAAATGGGTGAAAAGGTAAAATGTATCTTCACGCTGCGAAAAGTCAAAGGAGCAAAAAGACACCTGCGTGACACGTTTTCATTGGCCGATGAGTTTCAAATCTGGTGACTGGATTGCCCGATCAAATTGAGGTTGCAGATCTCAACAGAAGGAAATGAATCGACGGCCCTGTTTCAAAATTTCAAAGCAAAGGATATCCTGTGTGTCTGCAGTCGCATTTCACGCTGGAAGAATTGCAAAGCACGCAACCGTTCTATTTCCAGAGGCTGCAGGTAGGATGGCCATTAATGGTAAAGCTGCAGAGGTATGGATCTTGATTGACAGGTCAACTACCTGATTAATGGAGAAAATCTTCAGTCGGCAGCTCACATCCTGAGTTCACCTGCTCTTCCTTCTTTTTCTTCCTAGAGCATTGAATGTTTTGGGCGCCATTCAAATGGTGCATTGTATCTGGAAGCATTTTGAAGTGACAGTGTAATTAATGCTGAGTGCACGTTCTTTATGTATAAGAGGACTGTGTCACTCATTTTTCTGGTGGGTTGAAGACTTGGGCAAATTTTTTGGAGGAAATAACGAAAACAGAGCATTTCTTGGCTGTTCTATCTTTTTTTGTGAGTTTATGAGTTGCATTTGAATGCAAGTTGCATATCTGTTCAATTTCATGTTGTGTTCATATGAAAAATGCTTCTTTGCATGTGTTTAGCTATTTGTCTCCATTTGTTGTATGCATCCCTTCTTTTGAATCTGGTTGCTAAGGGTTACTTAGATTCTAGGATATAGATTTCTATATTGCATGCTTAACTTTTGACCTCCATTCAAGGAATGAATTAAACTATTTTAGGTTAAGTATGAAGAAGATTGTATGGCAGCAGGGATGTTTGTAAGTAGAGATAGCTAAATACTCATCCTTGGGTGGTGTTTGTAAGGCAAATACCTATCCAGCCCCTTGAAACTTGAATGCCAGTGTAAATCATTCACTTGTATACGTCTAGTTGACTCCTTGCCCTGAGATAGGCACCGGTCTGCCCTTGTGTAGTAGTTATGATCCAAAACCCCCTACCTTGCATCCAAAACATTAAAACAAATCCTTTCAAAATTCCAACCTGTTAGTTTGTAGGAGTAGAAATAGGACCCCTGCATACTCTCATTCCTAACCAGTTAGATATGTCCAAGAACACTGCCAACCTTGTGATTTATCACACAAATCTTGGTCCAAACATGAGAGTATTCTGCCTGTTGTTGTAAAGCTAAATCTTTCTATTGGGTGAGTCAAAGTCAAATCTTTAGCTATAGGGATACCCCCCTTGGTGCGACAGAACCAGAAGTGAAGGGGAGGCAGCTCACGCAACCTCCTATATTTGTTGGCCAAATCTGCCTGTGCATTGGAACTGGCAAACCCTTTACCGATTCAGAGAGAAAGACCCAACACAACGTCCTTTATTACTGGTCCAACTTGTATTGGTAACACCACTATTCCTTTAGTAGTTCTTTCTTCTTCATCATAGGCCTTGATAGTGATCTTTTTCCTAGGATCCACTGTAGTTTCAAAGAACCCCAATGTAAGGACTAGCTTGAGCGTGCAAATATTTAAACCGGCTCCTCCATCAATAAGGACTCTTTTGATACGGTGTTTATGAATGAAGGCGATGATATGCAAGGGTGTGTTATGGGGTTGAGACACTGAAAGGTCATATTGTTTGGTGAACAATATGGTGCTTGAGGAGGTTAGATTTCCTACCATGGCTTGAAACTTCTCTTGGGCCAAGTTCGTGGGCACAATTGTTTCCACTAAGGCTTTATCAAGAATTTCTTTGTGGGAGGGAGACAAATGCAACAACTCTAAGATAGATATGTGGGCAGGAGTTTTCCGAAGTTGGTCTATGACATTGTACATATGGGAGTTAGACAGAGAAGGTGACGACCTTGGAGGAAGTGTGTTTAATGTGACCTTACCACTGCAGGTGATGATGCTGCAATCAGTTTTGTTGGGTCCTGATTGTTGGTTGAATATGACCACATTGACTTGTGGGATGTGCTCTGATATGCAGTTGACGGTATAATCGAACAATACGCTTGCATAGTTAGTATTGTTGTGTCCGTTGTTTTGATTCTGCCTATTGCGGTTGTTATTGTTGTTGTTGTTGTTTGGCCTGTCATGGTTGAGGAGCGGATCCTTGTATGCCACATGTGTCTCGTTAGAGGTATGTTCTTTAGTGCTTACCTGATTTTGGTCAAGTATGTCTTGAATGATGTGTTTGAGATGGATACAGTCGTTGGTCTTATGGCCTCTTCCTCTATGATATTTGCAAAAATCGGTATCTTTCCAATAATGAGGTTTCACTTGAGGTTCATAGTCGCTAGTGGGTGGAAGAGTGATCTCATTGTTGGCTAATAGCTTTCTTAACGCAGATTCCTTGGACTGCCCTAGTGGTGTGAATTTTCATCTAGGATTGGAGGTGAACCATGGCGTTGGCTCGCGAGAGAAGGTTTTGTTTGGTGTAACATTACTTGCTTCGCCTTTGAGAGTGAAGATTGGTTGTTGTTTGGGAGCCGCTACTTTAGCGCCAACTGCTCCATTGACTACATTTTTGTTCTTTGTCCAAAACTTTGAATTGTCTGAGGTGTAGTTAGAGTTAGGGGTGTCTTTGTACAACTTTATTTTCCCTTTGGCGATCATAGCTTTCTCGATAAATAATCCCATCTCAATGACTTTTGTAAATGAGGTAGGGCATTGAATTTGGATTTGGTAACTTAGATTGGGGTTAAGGTTGTGGACAAACATCTCCATCAATTGCTTCTCAGGCACGTCATATGAGCATTTGCTCTTGAGTTGTCTCCACCTTTGTAAGAAAGAGGCGAAGGATTCGCCACCCTTTTGCTTTGTATTGCATAGGTCAAGCATAGAGACTTTGTGTTCAATGTTATATGAGAAGTGTGTGACGAACTTGTTTACTAACTCATCAAAAGTTTTGATACTCGGGGAAAGTCGTGAGAACCATTCCATGGCTTGTCCACCTAGATATCTAGGGAATAGTCTCATTAAGAAAGTTTTGTTGTGAGCTACTTCTAAGCACGCGACGTTAAATTCCCTAATGTGATCTCTTAGGTCTCCTTTCCCTTTGTATTTGTCAAACTTAGGAACTTCAAACTGAAAGGAGAAGGGCACCATGTTCAAACTTTTGTCAAAGGGATATAGTGCGATGTCTTCCAAGGAATAAGTTTTAGTGGTTGTCCCTGTTTTGAGATCCGTCATTTGCTGCGTTAGGCTCTCGATTTGTTTCTGCAATGTTTCCATAGGTAGATTTGGGTCTATGACTTTCTTTCCTTTGTCTAGGCCAATGGTTTTATCTTCAGTTGTGTGGTCCTCATGATTTTCTTCCACTACAGTTTCTTTCAGTTTGTTGAGATCAAAGTCCGAGGGAAGTTTAAGTCCTTGGTTTGCAAGATGAAGAAAGTACCTTTGGGGGTCCTCTTTGAGCATTTTGTCTAGCATGCGCTGAAATTTTTGATCTTGGAGGGCTCCTTGGTAGTCCTCATGGGAGATTTCCTCATCACCGTCGTGAGGGGACACAATTCTCTCAGATGTTCTAGCCATTTCAAGTTGTTTTTGGTATTGGGATCTAGTTAAGACCATGCAAGGTGACGTGGGAAGAAGCGGGGTGAAACTAGAGATTTTGGTAAGGTGTTGGTGTAGGTTGGTGAGAAGAGGATACTTGTGGTGACGAGATTCAAACAAGGGACTGTTTTGATCAATGATTCCAAGTAAGTTGGTCAACACAAGACGATAGCCACAAGTAAGGATAGCCGGTACCCTTTACTATGTAGAGACTAGTCTTGCACCAAGACCACTAGTGAAGTTCTATGACCTACTAGGGTTACTTGAATTCAAAATGATCTAAAAAAGGTCTTGCACTAATCTGATATGGAAATTTTGACTTTGTTTTGGGAAGATCTGATAGAAGGTAGACGAGACGATCGACGAAAGAGAGGGTACACTATGGAAATAGATGGAAGAGGTGACTGCATGGTAAATATGATCTTAGAAACTAGAACAAAGTTGAAATGGGTATCTAGAAATGCTAAAAATTTTCTCTCAAAGGATGTGGAAATGTTCACTATTGTGGATGCACAGCAATAAATGTGCTAAAACATAAGGTATATGCGCAGCAAGTCGATGCAAAAGTGCAGCTCTGGTAAATGGTAAAAGTGCAATAATAGACAATAGATGCACATAAAGTCTATGCAGATGCGTAGCATGTTGAAATGTATGTGCAGCTTCAAAGGGTATATGTGTAGCTCTGGTTTTCTGATTATTTTTGCAAAGTTTTTGACACATTTTTTCGATGTTTTTGCTTTCTTGGTTTGCAAGTTTGGTTTTTTTTTCTCTGATTTCTTAATTATGGCAAGTAAAACACAGCAAACACAAATAAGTTTTCATGATTTTTTTTAAAATTTTTTTTGTAATTTTATGGACTCTTTTTGACTCAAAAGCAAGTACAAATTCTAGGCTGGCTAGGACAATATAAACCAAATTCTCACTATTTCTAGATGAGGCATCTTCGGGAGGTGATAATCGTCCTTCCCTGCACTGGCTTATAGGGTTTTTTGGCTACTAAAAATAAAGGATGATTAATAATTGCAACCGTTCGAGTGGTTATACATGTGGCAGCACTACTCTCCGTTATGGTGGGTTTTGGGGGAGGTTGGCTATCGGTATAACACAAGTTCATTCATTGTTTGAATCTTTCGCTCCAAACACAATTTATTTATAGTGGCTTGATAGAGCTTGACTTTAGCTTGTTACCACTTAAGGTCATTCCCACTTGGACGGAAGGATATCCAAGGGCAGGCCTCTCTAAAGGTTTAACACATGCGAAAATGATATGTCTGGCATTTTGGTCACTCAAGATAGGGGAGAGCATAGGCTTATTATCATTCCCAAAAACACGAAAGACAGTGGTTCTTTTCCCCTAATTAAAATGAGAAAGACTATATGAGCTAGCTACTTGGGCACACACGCAATTTGTTAACTTTGAAAGCAAGATAGCAATGGTTCAATTTTATCCTCCTAGCATTGGGACTATATTCAATTTGTTGATGCAACAAGATCAAATTACAATCCTTCCTAGTTAGATCTAGATGTGGTTTTGCATGAACATTCGATTATTATCCTTAAAAAAAATACGATGTGTGTTAACAATGCAACTAGAATGTCTAAATCAGCCCCTAACCTGCAAGTAGATCAAAGAATTTTCCTGCGAAAAGTGTCAACATTAGCAAAATCACAAGAAAACCCAAAAATTTACTATCAGAATCAGATGCACAGGTATAGAGATTAGATGCGCAGAGACAGAGATCAAATGCACAACTATTACAAAAGCGCCGAGACATAGGTCAAAAGCATGGAAATAGAGAGCTTATACGCGGTTTCGGTAGATGTGCCGTAACATAACATAGATGCGCAGTTTCAGGAGGTAAATGTGCCGAAAGGGTAGATGGGCCGAAATAGAGCTCAGATGTGGGTTAGAATTGTTCAAATGCGTCGAATCCTCCTGTGTACGGAACCTTTGCACAAAAAACTCAATTTTTGGGTTAAATCAGTGCAAAGCCCCACGGTGGGCACCAAAAATGTTACTAGAAATATTGTCAAAGTATTAAACTCAATCAATAAACCAATAATCTCAATAGAAATTGCAAATAACAAAGATTCAAATAACAAAGAGCAAACTATGCAAACCTTGTTACTACACTGCTTCCATTGTTCGCCTAGTCTCAATCCATCTTTGTATGTGAATTGAAGCCCTCAAAAAGCGTACTTCCTTGCTTTGTTTTTCAAGATTGACGATGGAGAGATGGCTATGATACTTTTTGTAATGAAGATGAGCTTCAATACAATAAAAAGGGTGATCGCAAGCTATGGATGGATTTGGGTGCCAAAGGTGCACTGTTAATTTTGCAGAGTAACGATACTAAAAGCTTGGATGAATGAAATGGAAGAAGAGGGTTCAATTTATAGACTTACGAGAAAGAAGATCAATGGTATAGAAAGAATGAGAAGGTCAACAGTATAGAAAACTTGAGAGGATGTGCGTGAATAGAAAGAAGACAAGTCTCACACAAAAGTTGTTTTGTTTGAGTTAACTGTTTTCTTTTATAAAGATAAGATTTGATTTTATAAATTAGAAAGTTTTTTTCTAATTTAAGAGATATTGATAAAAACAAGGTTGATTGAGTCAGTTAACTCAACTTGTGATTTGCTTTTGCATGATTTGAGAGAAATTAAATAATAAATTATTTAATTTTGTGTGCATGAAGAAGAAGACTTATTTTTAGAAGATTTGGAAAAAAATTTAGAAGATAAGAAAACAAATTAAATAAATAAATTTATTTAATTGTTTGTGCATGCTTTGGAAGAATAAATAAAATATTTGATTGTATTTTATTTTTAGAGATTGAGAGAATTTAAATAAATTTGATTTATTTATTTAAATTTGGAAGTAGAATTGACTTTAATTAAATAATTAAGAATTATTTAATTGTTTGGAAGAATTTTATTTAATTTTGACTTTAGAAGAGGTAATTAAATATTTTGATATTTAATTAATTTAGAAGAATATGAATCGAATAAATAAATTTGTTTATTTACTTATTGATAGAGGAATTAAATGGAATAAATATTAAGAATATTTATTTAGACCGAGTCGTGTCATTTTTAGGCGTATACATATTCAACTTTCTTAAACATTTTTAATTGATTTACTTTTGTACCAAAAAATATAGTTTAATAAACAATTGCATTTAAATTAGCAAAATCTTCATTTTACTATATAGGTCATTTTCACAATTATGAAACTACCTTGCTCATCTATGAAATCAATTATGTATCTACAGCTCTAGCCCATTTGCATAGATTTGAACTTTTTTAATTTTAAGTTTGAAACATACTTGCCTTAATTTCTAAAATTTATATTAAAAATGCTAGTACCCATAAAGGAGTTTATTAAACCAAGAATATTTCTCCCTTTTGTCAAACAATACTGATTTAACCACTTTGTATACAAATCAAAGACAACAAGCAATCATACAATATGCCTAAAATGATGATGTCACACGATAATACTTTGATGCTCCTTGATGTGTGCAAGAGGTGTTCTTTCAATGCTCAATATGCCCTAGATTCTAGATGGTCAAATGAATTAGGGTTAGTCCTTGAATACAACTTCAAAGATGACAAGTGAACTATTTTGTATTAAAGACGTGATATTTCCACAATCCATCTAATGAAGACTATGTATCAAGTGAAATGTTTTGTACTTCAAGTCAACACACAATAACTAGGGGAGAGGGCCCAATAGTGGTGTGGGTACCAATAGTTGTCATAGTACATGTTCATTGAAAGCCTAATATTTTAAAAGTATGGTACAAGTAGTTCTAAGAGGACCCAATAGTTGAATAAAATATGCCCATTAGATTCAAAAAACAACAAATTATATGATGCCATGTTGACACTAAAAAACATGATTTAATGCACAACTATTGGTCTAAAATTTTTGGGGGTTGTATTATGACACCTTAACAAAAAGTATGTTGATGACACATTTTTTCTAGGTCTATGTGGGTTGAAGTGTCAATATTACAAGTACATTGCTATGTTGACGCATAAAATTAGGATGCACCACTATTGGGCCCTCTCCCCTAAGTGGAAGAAATAAAAATAGACCCAAAATTTAAATTTAAAAAATTTAACCTTGAGTGTGAGTGTGAGTATGAAATTAATCCGAATCAACTTTCCAACTAAATATATTTTTTCTTACACATTCTACATGTTGCTTTTAAAAACAAGAGAGGCATTGCGTAGGTTCCTGCAGATATGGAAATGTTGAATTGTGTTGGGTAATTTGGTTGGAGGTGATTTATAATCAAGGGAAGCATAATAAGTCAGTGTCACATTATTTAGCAATACTAATCTAATGTGCAAGCAAAAGGTTGAGGTAGGCAACTTGTGACATTGTTATGCTGCATATGTGCACTATTAAACAACCTAGAATTTGAAGAATGATCTTAAAAAACTGTTTGGAAGCCTATGTTGAACTTGCATAGAAGGTCAGACAAAGTACAAAACTCTTCATATCTAGATTCTATTTGTTTGGAGGTACTAGAAGCAGCCGTTGCATTGCTTATTATTTGGGTTTCCAATGCTGCATTTCACAGTATTTTAGTATGGTAGTTGTACTGTTGTGCTTGTTCCTCTTCATTATTTTTGAAATTGGTATCTTGTTTCAATGTTGTAAGTTTTTATCATTCTGTTTTTAATTTTCAATGAAAAAAAATTCCTAAAAATCGGTGCTTGTAGTGTCCCAGTTTTGTGATTAAAAACATTAGAGCTAATATGTTTACTTGGCCCTTAAAGAAGAAATTCAATTAATTATTATTATTTCAGTAATGTATTGTTGTTAAAGTAAAACTCTAAATCTAATTATTGTTTTTCCTAATTTTAAAATAACTAACCATAAAATTGCTTGCTTTAATCTTAAAATTGCATTCCCTAACCCCAAGCTTTTCTTGTTTTTGGTTGTTGTAGGATCCTAAATGGATTGGTCAATTTAAGATTGACTTGCAAGTTGTTTATTTAAATAAATAGATTGGTCAATTTATGATTAACTTGCAATTTTTTTTTTAAAATTATGCATTGTGGAGGATTTTAAATTAAATTAAATTGTGTAGTGGATTGAAATGAAAGTTTGTTCTATAATTTTTATTATTGCAAGTGATAAGGGATGTACATGAATTTGAACTATAATATTTAATTATATTATGAAGTTAGGGAATTGATTTATTGTTTCTT
This sequence comes from Cunninghamia lanceolata, assembly GCA_027924645.1. Lineage (NCBI taxonomy): Eukaryota > Viridiplantae > Streptophyta > Pinopsida > Cupressales > Cupressaceae > Cunninghamia > Cunninghamia lanceolata. The sequence continues at coordinate 728,641 of BSBN01002024.1, read as the reverse complement.
TAAATGTCGTTTCTAATTTAGGGTTTTGGGTGCTTTTTGAAAGTGATTTTATTAAAGATAGGAATTCAATAGAATACTTTTTTTTTTTTTTTGCTATTCACACATTCACATATAATTGGTTAAAAAATTCTAGGATTTGCAAATGTTTTGGAGGATTTGACAATCTTGCTTCAAGGTTTTTAGTGTTCCTCACCAATTATCAAGTTTGGACATTGAAGAGATTGGATTCTTGTCAAGGAATACTTTAGGTCACACTCCAATTTAAAAATTGAAATTGAATTAGGTTGTATGTGGGTCTATATTGAATTGGTAATTGAATTCAATGTGAAAACTATTTTTTACTTGCATTCATGGAACTAGGGTTTAGTGAATGAAAATTTTGGGAACTTAGAATGATCACTCTAAGATTGAATTGATGAGAAGTTAAATGAAGTGGAAATGAATGTAATAATTATTTTGTGAATTGAATGCTAAATGGATGAATTATTAATTGTAATTATAATTATAATATATATTAGTATATGATATAATAATATTATTTATTATTATTATTATTATAACTAATATAACTATTATATAATAACTAATTAATTAGCTGATAGAGTTTTATATGTGAGCATTATAGTGCTCAGAATCGTCTCACGTTGTACGGTTGTATTCCTCCAACCTGCTATGAGTGCAAGCACTAGTATAATAAATAAAATATTATAATAGTTATAAATATTATATAACAACTTAATAATATATAACGGTAATGTAATAATTTATTAATAATATTATAATATATAATTTAATTGATATAGTATATATTATATATCAATAGTAATTATTAATTGCAATTATAATTAATATATATATATATATATATATATATATATATATATATATATATATATATATGATAAAATATTAATATTATATAATCTCCTATGAGTGCAAGTGCTAGTATAATAAATTAAATATTATATAACAACTTAATAATAAATAATGGTAATATAATACTTTATTTATAATATTATAATATATAATTTAATTAATATAGTATATAATATATACCAATAGTAATTATTAATTGCAATTATAGATATTAAAATATTATATAACAACTTAATAATAAATAATGGTAATATAATACTTTATTTATAATATTATAATATATAATTTAATTAATATAGTATATAATATATACCAATAGTAATTATTAATTGCAATTATAATTATAATATCTATATTAGAGGAATACTTTAGGTCACACTTCAATTTAGAAATTGAAATTGAATTAGGTTGTATGTGGGTCTATATTGAATTGGTAATTGAATTCAATATGAAAACTATTTTTACTTGGATTCATGAAACTAGGGTTTAGTGAATGAAAACTTTGGGAACTTAGAATGATCACTTTTGAATTGATGAGAAGTTAAATGAAATGGAAATCAATGTAATAATTATTTTATGAATTGAGTGCTAAAATGGATGAATTATTAATTGTAATTATAATTCTAATATATATATATATTAATATATGATATAATAATATTATTATTTAATTATTATATATTATAAGTGTTGCATCACAAATTGATTTGCAATCAAGCTAGCATCAGATTTGTCTGCAAGGAGAATGTGTACAAGATATTTAATAGTAATTATGTCAGACCCTTTGAGTTCTTATTTAATAGTAACCATGTCAGACCCTTTGAGTTCTTGGTCATACCATTTGGTCTAACTAATGCATTGCCCACTTTCCAAATTGTGATTCGTATTAAAATAAGCTATTATATGGTGCAGGAGTGGTGATATCAATAGCGAGGAGTAAAGATGGTGATGGGTTTGCTGTAGTTTTAGATGGATCTACTTTCACTAAAGTTGCTCGTGCAAAGCTTCCTCATGCACTCCCATATAGCCTACATGGTTGTTGGATTTCTTCTTCTATGTAGACACGATAAGTGTGTTTGATTTGAGTGGATTTAACAAAAAAATCTATAACTATATAATATATTAGATGGATCTACTTCTGCCTTCATCAAAATTTCTCGTGTAAAAATTCCTTCTAGACTCTCCTATAGGCAACATGATTGTTGGATTCACTCTCTAGACTTGATAAATGTGTTTGATACTATGAATGTAAGTTGAAAGTATAGAGCTATATATATAATAATTGAAATTATCTTAGATGGATTGACCTTCATCAAAATTTCTCATGGAATGCTTCCTTATTGACTCTCATATAACTTTTATAGTAACTATTTGATTCCTTCGCATCTCTAAACTTAATAAGTCTCTAAACTTAATAAGTGTATTTGATTCAAATGAATCATTGGGAAAATAAAACTCTAATCTATAATAGTTAAAATTATTATTTATGAATGTTTTTAGTGCTTAGTGTGAATAAATATTTTTTATTTAATTTTTTAATTTTTTTTTACTTACAAATTCAACTAATAGGCCATTAAATATTACACTTTTTTGATAATCTTAATAAATGTTAGTTCTTTTATCTAATGAAAATAAATAATTTTTTTAAATAAAATATATATTTACAAATATTTTGAGTGAAGGAAAAGCATTATATAAAGTATATAATGTGAATCAACAAAAAGTAGTTAAATAATAACCCCACATAAATATATTAATTGCTATTGTTGAGAGTAGTTATTTACATGATTCTTGTAAAATAAAATATTTATTTTATTAATTATTTTGGTAAGAGAAGGTAGTTAATGGTTAATCATTTGTTTTATTGATTTTTTTAAATAAAAACATTATTTTACAAATGTCATGTATTAATGATAATCAGTTCCTATTGTTGAGATATTTTCCATGATTTATATAAAAAGGTAGTTTAAAATAAAATATTTATTTTACTAATTATTTTAGTAAAAGAAAGCAATTAACATTGAATCTATTTTTATATTATTTTTCTAACCATTATGTAGGAGTGATGGATAAGAATAGGTAGTTAATGATTAACTATTTACTTAATGCTCTATATAATAATTCAATATGTTTGATGTAAAACTTGCTTAAATAAAATAATTTATATATTTTTTTACTTTAGATAATAACATTTCTTGATAGAGAGCTTTGTTGATAAAATATGAGCACTTGAAAATCAATTAGAACATCTAAACATCTAAAAAACTTAAAACCATGAAGTTAATTTATTTATTTAAGAATGATTTTATTTATTTAAAATATGAAGACATAAATAGATGAGTAGAATAAAGCTATTTTATTTATGTTTAAAAACTAATTTAAAATAAATGTAATATATCATATTATATATTAATTTTTATGTTTGTGCACTTTAATTTATTTTTTGTATAAACTATAATGTTACTTTACCAATGTGTCAAATAAAATAAGTCGTTTCAGCTTTACATGTGTACATTGAGTGACATTCAACACCCAGGTGCCCTATGCAGCTGCTGCCCAATGCCCACCTCCTGCCCTCACATCTTGCAATGTTTTATAATTGCATGCTATCGTGTATAGAAAAGCAAGCAACATAGTTATTTTTTGTGGGGTAAAAATGGCACTGAACATGGGTTATATCATGTTGGCGATCCTCATAATTACAACTGTTCTCCATGTTTTCACAACTATACTAATTAAGCAAGCATTAAAGCATTCTGGTGGCCAGCAATAAAATTTTTAATAAAAAATTTAAATCTATTTTGATAGCCCAAACATTACAATATGTTATAATAAAAAACACTATGGGAATTTCTAGGTGCCAAGTATCTTCCACCGCGCATCACCCACTCCACCGTTCCTTTTGCTTCTTTCGTTGCAAACACGTTGATAAAACTATCATCCTCTTCTTTTCCCACATAGTTATTCTCTTCTCTGCTCCCAAGGAAAGAAGGGATGCATTTTTGTATGTATTTTTTTTTGTTTCTTTTACGGTCTTTGTTGATATTGTATTGCTCTCTGGAGGCCACTGTGAAGGGTTTTATTCTCTTGAAATATTATTCACTGTATACAGTAATGTTGAAAAGGTTGTTGGATACCAATTGGGTAGTACTGTTGACATTGGGTTTTGTCTCTATTGTGCTTTTTCCTGAGTGGGTATGTCTCTACCTGCACAAAATGGAGCTAGACCTGCAACTGTGAATGTGGGTGCTCTTGTGGCCTACCATACCACCATTGGAAGAGTGGCTAAGAAGGCAATTGAGCAGGCAGTGGAAGATGTTAATAATGATAAGATAGTGCTCCATGGAACAAAACTTGCGCTCACCATGATGGACTCCAATTGTAGTGCCTTCATAGGCACATCTGCAGGTATGCTATGCCTAAATTTGTGGATTTCACACTTGAAGCAATACCGGAAGTTGTTTATGTTTCATCCACAATTCTAAATTTCTTTGGCAAAAGCCTAAAATGAATCTTGCCACTTCCCATATATTGGAATTAATGTTTTTCCTTAAAAAAAAGGTATTAAATGCTGTCATTATCCTTCATAAATTGTTACAAGGAGTAAAAGCCTCTTTTAATGTTCTTAGTTGCATCTTAATATTGATATTGTGTCAAATAATTTAACTTGCACAGTGTCTGACTTTTGTTCCATGTTGCTGGCGTTTATGTTTGTCAAAAATCTGCCTTTTATATAATGCAGATGCAAATTAATCTTTTGTAAGATGAGGAAGTTCTATGTGTGGCTTATATATTGAGGTTTCAGTCCATTATAGGAGATGTACTTCAAGTTCACAATGATGAATCCATCATAGATGTAACTTATACATTTATCTATTTCTTCTTTTCAGCAATGGAGAAGCAACTCTAGAACAAATGTGTCCGTATATATTGCAAAACCTGAGCTTGACAGAAATAGTTGGGACTGGAGTTGGTTGGAATGTTGGATGGCTGCCAAACCATGGGAAAACCGGCTAATGGAGGAGCATGCCCATGTAGATGCTTCTGAGACATTGTGGATGGCAAAAGATATGAAATTTATTTTTATAAATTGTGGTGTGTAAATAATATTGATTTTATCTTAGAATTATATTACATTTATTTTTCAAATAGGAATTTTACATTTTTCTATACTTCTTGTATTTTTTAAATAGACCATTTCCCCCCTGTATTTAAGGACCATTGTGTAAGACACTCTGTGCAAAAGTTATTACCTTGATCAGACCACATTATATGCATAGAAGAAACAAACTGTCATCTATTAGCTACTTCTTTTACCTCAACCATAATTTAAACCTCCTCACAACAGCAGCATAGAAATAATAAGTGAATGATGATAAGAGTGCAGGCTATCTCAAATTGAATTTACTCACAACTCAATTTATGCATTACATACCCAAATTAGTAAAACTATAAAGCTGGGTAGTAAATCTATAAAGCTGGGTACATAAAGACCCTAACATCGCTTTTGGTCCTTTCGATGTAGTGCTTCTGGACCACATTTTATTGCTTAGCAGAGCTTTTCCATTCACTCAGTTTTTAACATTGATTAACAAAGTCCACTTGAACCAATAAAGGTTCTGTTACAAAGATGCAATCTTTAAGAGTCAAAACAGAACAGAGAATGATTAAGACACCACTACTTGTGGCCTTGTGTAAAGAAAGAACAATGATAAAGATGATATTGTTTTTTCTCTTTCCATGCACTTGAACTTGGAAAATGCCAAAGTGTGAATGCAAAAATAAAATAGAGAAATTGATATATAATGTTCTGGAATGAACGTTTCAGCTTATCGACAAAGATTGGTTTACTGCCAATCTTGGTCATGGAGTTCATACCTAATGGGTTCAAAATTTAAGCCATATATGTTCTCAACTTCTCACAAAACACTGAGATAAGTTGCCGTTCTGGCTAAGTCATGACCTAAGAAAGTAACTTCATGTTTACCTTTTAATAAGACATCACCAGAGCCACATGAGAAAGAGAGATGCTAAAAGGTTTTAAGGGGTACTTGTTATGTGATTCGGTGTCCTGATCTCATGAGCCAAAAATCCACCAAAGCACATTTGAGAAAATGTTCGTTCTAAAATCTGACAAATTTAAACTTAAACCTAAAATAAACCTAAAATCATTCTAAAATTTAAAATAACCGTAGAAAACATGCTTCTCCGCGTCAGGAGATCTTGAAAACTTTCACAGGCAGTTTAAACTTGCCATTTTTGAAAACTCAGCGAGTAACCTCAGAACACCCTACCCCTTCTAATTTACAACTTAACCAACTGCTGAAAATCTCATTTAAAATGGGGAACAGATAATTTATGATTTAAACAATTCTGGTGGCTGGAATTGCAGCGAGCAAGCTACAAAAGAGGCCTAAAACAAAGATTTCTTCAAATACTTAGGGATTCTTGCATCGCCAAGCTAAACGCTTGAGATTTTTTCTCAAAAAAAAGAAAAAAATTGTGACTAAGTTTAGTGCAAAACATGACAAGAGCTTGAATCTCGGCAAACAGTTTGTTATGTTAGTATATTTATTGAGGATTTTAAAACTTTATTTTAAAAAACTAAAGTTTTGTTTGGGATTTACATTGCAATCACATTTACATTATGTAACGCGAGAAGCTATAATTTTAGGTCAAGTGCTAGTTTCGTGGAACACTTAGAAATGATTTGCATAATGGTGAATTTCAATAAAAAAATTGAGATCACCGAGTTATCGAATGGAAGTGTTCCACTTTTGAGATGGAAAACTAGAGAATAGTATTGAGTACTTACTACTGTATTTTATTGAACTTGTTTAGAGCTAAGGAGGGAAGTTTGTCCAGTCCCAAACCATCTCTTGTCATCACGTCACCGCTGCCACAGCGTCCTCTATCAATGCCGTGGTAGATATCACAGACCAAAAAAATGAATAGAAAAGTTGAATATATTTATAAATATTCGGTGACCCAGTTAAATAGCTGGTTTAAGAGTCGTGTTTGTTTTGGATAGTCATCTCACCGAAGGAAGGACGTTCGTTGATTATTATCTGTCCCTATGTAATGTGATTGGTTGGAAATTTGTAAATCATGGATCAACTCTAGCTTTTACAAAATGGAGAAGTTTTCTAGACGTGATTGCCGCTGAGCGGGCCCAACGAGAAATTAAATATTTATGAAATAATTTTTTAAAAAAATGATTTTTCTCCTTACTGTTTGCCATATAAACCAATAGGGAAAAAGAAAAATAGCATTTATATAATTAATTTAAATAAAAATTAAATCTAAACTATTGAACCTCTGTCCTTAAATTTTGATTCTGTCTAGTGATTGGTTCAATTAAAATGAAAAATTGCATCTAGCCAATGCAATAGTAACCTGCCTGCGGCAGGAACTAATAGGCTATTTTTTTAAATTTAAGAATTTATACCTTTGTTTAGAAATGGTATAACCTTAGGAAGTCTATAGGAATTCCTTTTCCCTAAGTGGTTGACATTCGTCAAGCGAATCTTTTTGAGATTTTGGGTTTTTCTTTTGTCTACAATATTGTGAGCACGTGAATTGTTAAGAATCATCACGATATTTATAGTATTTAAAGAGCAAACATGGGAACTCTGAAAGTATAATTAAGGAAAGCACACCTCCCTATAAACATTGGGACTCTTGAACACATACATAACTCAAGCACTCATCCCTATTGATTTGATAATTAAATTTACATGGTACCTTCTAAGCTTTTTTAAGTGAATAATGCTGAAATTATAATAAAAAAGTAGTTATGAAGATTGTAAGAGATAAAAGTATAATTTAAAATAATATATATAAATTTATTTTTTTTTAATAAAGGGGTAAAAACTTTATTGAAATTTAGAAAAGAATATTACAAAGCATCAAAGGGCCAAGGCCCCAGTAATCCATAAGAAACAGCCATACAAATCATGAAACAACATCATCCTTCACCAATACCATTCCCATCCTCAGCAAGAATCTTCTCCAAGTCATGTCGGAGCTCATGAGGACCGTGCTCCCATTCATCAATCTTCTAGCCATCTAAATGCTCAGAAGCCCACTTAGCCAAACAATCTGCTGCCCTGTTCCACTCCCTTGGGATATGGACAAAAGACACCATCTCCATCAAAGAACTTATCTGTAGAATTTGTTGCACCATCATAGCCAACTGCCAACTAACATCAGAAACCTTCTGTGTATTCAGCAAATTAATCAAAACATGTGAATCAGACTCATAGATAACCTTGCACCATCCCAAAGCATAAGCCCTCTCCAAAGCATAGAGGATCGCCAAACCTTCCATAAGGTTGATAGTTTGCCATCCTTCATGAACAGAGTAGAAAAAAACCACCGATTCCGAAAAATCCCTGCCAGTCCCACCAATCCCAGCAGGCCCAGGATTGCCCCTTGAAGAACCATCAGTATTGAGCTTTAGAATGCCAGACGGAGGGGGAAGCCATCTCCCCACCCTTTGCACTTTCTTTTTCACTCGCCTTCCTTTCCTGACACAAGTAGAAGCTGGAGACAACCCCTGAATACCCAATCTATCCACCAGCTCAGCATCTTCTTTCTCCAAAGGGAACACCACATCACACTTAGATTCCATCGTCTTCCAAATCATACTCATAATTTTGTGCCAAACTTGTTGAATCAACAGCTTCTCACCTCGAAATATTCTGTGATTCCGTTCCAACCAAATCTGCCATAGTATGAAGGAAGGCCCAACATACCACACATCTTGCAAGAAAGAGACCATAGAAGGAGGTCTACCCAGACTACTCCAAAAATCCACCAGGGAGGAAGCATGGACACAGGGGCTTTTCCAAACTTCCCACCAAAAATGCCAAAGCTGCAAAGTCAAGGGACAACGGAAAAACAAGTGAGAGGAGTCCTCCTCTCCACATCCACACATAACACACATAGAAGGACCTTGAAAACCCCGCTTCCGAATATTATCCCAAGTTAATCACCTATTCCAAGCCAAAGTCCAAATAAAGCAGTTACACTTCGGCCAAGAAAGCTTATTCCACACTTTCTTCCACCAGTGAACCTCCACCCCATCCAGCTGGTTAGATAACAACACCCGATATCCAGAAGCAACAGTATAGACACCCTTAGGATTAGGAGACCAAGAAAGAACATCCCCTTCCTGGAGGGAGCTACAACGTCTACGAGAAAGGATACTATGAAGCTTAGCACACTCCTCCTCCATACCAACAATAGGCCACTCATCAGGATTCTTCCATCTCGCCACCACCAACTGCCCATGAGAAGAAAAGGACTTGAAGTCACTCACCCTTGACCAACCTACTTCATAGAACCTCTGGCACAGAGTCACCAAGTTAGGAAACTGAGAAACAATGGGAGGAAAACCATCCCAAGAATCAAACCAAAAATGAGCTTTTGTCCCTCTTTTACAAATCCAAAATAAACCATCCTTGACCAGAGCAGCCCCTTTCTTGAGCGTACTCCAAATCACCGAGCCTTTCCCCACCAGTGGATACCGAGGAATATCAATTTGAGGGATCCCCGGGAAGTATTTCTGAGTTAATATCCTGGCCCAGATCCCATCCTGCTCCACACACCACCACCAATACAGTTTAGCAGCCAATGCCATCCCTGACAACGATGACTGCCTTAACTCGAGGCCGCCAAACTGCTTCGGGTTACAAATAATGTCCCATCTAACAAGGCTCCATTTAGAGGACAATAAGCTACCAGCCCATAAAAACTGTCTTGCTAAGGAATCCAATTTCCTAACAAAACCCAAAGGGGCCACCTGAATCATACATCTATAAATGGGGAGGGCCTGCACCACAGACTTGAGCAACTGAACACGACCCACAAAGGACAACCAACGATGGGTCCAATGATTAACTTTCACACGAAATTTATCCAGAATATTCTGCCAAGACTCCTTGGGAAGTCTTCCAATAGAGATGGGAATACCAAGATAGGTCAAAGGGAGAACCCTAGTCTGAAATCTCAAGATATGAGCAATTCGCCTCTGAATGGAACCTGGAGTATTGAAGAAAAAGATGGAAGACTTATCTTCATTAATCAATTGGCCCGAAGCTAGAAGATAAACATCCAACACCTTGCGCAAATTTGAAGCTTCCCTAATTGTAGCCATACCCATCAAAGCAGTGTCATCAACAAACTGCAAGTGAGACTGTGGAGGTAAACCACCTCCCCACCCCCAGCCCTGAATGAAACCTAACTCCACATTCCTTCTTATCAAGCGTCCCAGACCCTCAACAAGAAGAAATAAGTAAGGAGAGAGGGGGTCACCCTGCCGCAAACCCCCAGAGGCGCCAAAAACCTCAGAGTGCTCACCATTTATTAACACAGAGAAGGAGACCGAAGTAACACAACTCATAACCCAATAAATCCACTCATCCCCAAAACCAAAAGCACCAAGAACCTTCCAAAGGAAGGACCATCGAACACGGTCATAAGCCTTAGCCATATCAAGCTTGATGAACATTGCCTTAATTAGCCATAGAGTGAAGGGTTTCAGTTGCAATAACAACCCCATCCAGAATCTGACGTCCCACCACAAAACCACTCTGTTCCTCAGAAATCAGCACTTTAAGCCACTTTTTCAACCTATCAGCAATCAATTTAAAGATAATTTTATAAATCACATTACAAAGAGAGATAGGATGAAATTGACTTAACCTATCTGCCCCATCACACTTTGGGATGAGAGCAAGGAAGGTAGAATTCAAAGCCTGTAACATCTGTTTATTCTTATGAGACTCCTGAACAACTGCCAACAAGTCCAACTTGATAATCTCCCAGAATTCTTGAAAGAACTCAATCAAGAAACCATCAGGGCCAGGAGCTTTCCCCCTCTTCATTTGAAACACGATCCCCTCTAGCTCCTCAATCGAAATATCACTCATAAGATGCTCATTCATCTCCCTAGAAACCAAAGAAGGGATACAAGAAAGGACCTGAGCTTCCTCATCAGAACCCCCCTGCGAGTCCTCCCTAAATAAAGAAGCAAAATACTGCATAGCTTCACATGTGATTTCTTGCAAAGAAGAAAGAGTTTCACCCTGTCATTCACCAGAGTAGAAATAGAATTGCCATGTCTCCTGGCTTTCACCGAGTTGAAGAAAAAAGTGGTATTTTTATCCCCTTCCTGAAGCCACTCAATCCAAGCCTTTTGTTTCCAAAAAACTTCCTCTTGTAGCTCACACTCTTCCAATGCTTTCAAAGCCCTAGTCTCTTCCTAAAGCAGGTCCTCAGTCACTCCATCCTCCCTGATCAACCTCGTAATACCATCCAACTCAGCCTGGGCAGCAGTCTTAGCATGGAAAATGTTTCCAAAGCACTGCCGATTCCAACGTTTAAGCTGATACTTGACAAATTGAAGTAACTTAGCAAAAGTATACATTGCTGTACCATAAGCAGGTCTACCATACCTCCACCACTCAACAATATAGTCATGGAGAGAGGAGTCACGCAATCACATAAGCTAGAACTTGAAAGAAGGAGACCGAGGCACATGAGCTGAAGAAATAGCCAGCTTGATAGGCCAATGATCTGATCCCCTCCAATCCAAAATTTTAGAGCTAGAAGACCACAACCCACCAACCCAGTAGCAAGAAACCAGAAAGCGGTCAAGTCGTTCCGCAATGTAGTTATTCCCAATCCTCTAATTATTCCAAGTAAACTGGCCATTAATGGGCTTGATATCCACAAGATTTAAAGCTGAAATGTTATCCTGAAGTAGCAGCGCAGAAGGCTCAAGCCTCGCAATACCACCCCTCTTCTCAGCCAACTCAGAAATAGCATTGAAGTCTCCAGCCATAATCCATGGATGGAAAGGAACCATGCTTCGGACAAACCGGATATGGGACCACAATAGTTGTTTACCCTGAAGTTCAGTAGGCGCATAGATATTGGAGAAGAGAACAGACTCCCCTGTCTCAAAACAAGAAGCAATCACAGAGATAGAAGACTGAAAGGACAACCACCAAAGAGGGCGGATCTTCTGAGGATTCCATAAACAAGCCACTCCTCCAGCAGACCCTTGAGCACCAATACACTGGCACTCTCCACTCCCCCACAACTTAGGCACTAAACCAAACATACACTCCACTGATAACTTAGTCTCCTGTAGGAAAAGAACATCAGGAGATTGACTTCTAACCAAATCACGAACAGCTTTTTATCGAGGGCCATTGTTCAAGCCCCTTACATCCCAGGATAGAACAATCATTTCAAGGGGCTCGAAAAATGAGAATCCAGAGTCTTAACAGACCCTGACTCTACCAAAGTTTCCCCTATTAATTTAATCTTATCCAAATCTTTTTTTCTACCAAGCTTGGCGCCTTTTTTTGGATCCTTTTGATGAAGACCCAAATGAGAAGAAGAAGACTTATTAATCTTCACCCCCTCAGTACCTACATTTGAAACAAGAGGAGATCCATCCTCACCACCCTTCTTCTCTACTATAATAGGAACCAATTCCACCTGGACTTCCATTTGAACATCTGTGTCCATTTGCAAAGCCCTATTATCCTGCAAAACCTGAGTAGCTTCAGAAAGAAGGCCCTCCTGTCCTGTACCTGAAGCACCCTGATCCATATTCACCAAGGCTGGATTCACTTCCTACTGGCTGAGATCATCTAAAACTTCAAATCTGTTGAAAGAATCTTCATCTTGCCTTTCCTTCAAAGTCCTCTTTTGACCTCAATTCCTGTTTCGAGCCTTGACAGGAACGAAACCATCAGCCCCATCCACATCACCAGGAATGGGTTCCTTCCCCTTTTCAACTCTAGGGGGATTGCGGGGAGGCTGAGAAGGCTGGGAGTCCACAGGCCTAGCCTTAGGGCATCTCCTCTGTAAATGTCCATATTCAGGACAGAGACGGCACCGAAAAGGAAGAGTCTCATAGTCCAACTACTGCACCCAAGAGTAAGGACCCGCACACATATCCATCGAATCCAGCAAGGGTTTACTTAAATCAATCTCAACATAGATACGAGCAAAAGTCATCACCTTTTTAACTTGAGTCTGCTGTGAAGCACCAACTGGTTTTCCTAGCATTGAAGCCAACAAGTGTAAAACATCATCCCGCCAACATTCCACAGGAAACCTTGGAAGCTGAACCCACACTGGAACCCGGTTTGGAAGATCTTCAGCAGGATTGAATCCTGCATGCCAAGGTTTAATAAATAACCCAATCTGATTATGAAAATAGGGGCCTCCTTGAAAGGCCTTGTTGTGATCTGCCAAGCAATTGAATGAAACCATGAAAACGTTATTTGCTAAAAGCATAACCTCCATTTCTCCCTCTGGCATCCAAGTCCGTTGGGCCCATGATTCAAGAAATTGTAAAGAAACCCACATCCCCATAAACTTGCACAGCAATGCATGCTTCGAATAATAATCAATATCTTCTGCAATCATCTCCAGCGGGATAACCAATTTTGGCCTCTCCTCACAACGTTCAAGACATCCATTGATCTTCGTAATCTGAGTACCACCAGACAAACCCGAACCAACCCACCCTGGATCTGGTGAGAACAAGTTATTATTAAAAACTTTTGAAGCGTGTGAAGGAGAATTTGCACCAACCACTGCTAAGCAAAAATCCATCTTGGGACTAGCCCCTGAAGACTCCCCGATCGGCATTGAAACTAAACAAGATCCAAGGCGGGCAAGCAGGCCCCCGAGAAAAAAGAACCACCACTAGGGTTCAACCGATCCACCACCCAGCACTGCCTTAAAATTGCAGACCCAAACCAACCAGGCACAAAAACCCCACCCACGGCCTCCAACTAGGCACAAAACCCCCGCACGCTCAGGGAGAAAGATACACCGATGCAGATGAAAAAACTTTGCACTGATAAAAAACACAACCCCAAACCTCCCCAAAATGCATGCATTCCCCACACTTCGCATGACCAAGAAAAAACCAGAGGATCGGGCTAGGGCACGAAAGCCCTAGCTCGACATGCAGAGCAAAAAATCGACATCCTCTCCAAAAGCTCCAATATATATAAAAATTTTATAAGAATAAGTAAATTAGTATATTTATCTTTAAAAAAATCCATGTACAAGAGGAGATGTCTATTTTTTTATTAAATTTGTAATTAAAGTGGAATAGGCAGAAACATAGATTTTTTCTAAATATAGGTATACTATTATTTAGGAATTATTTTTATTTATATACATTGTTTTACTATTAAAATAAAGTAGTAATTTGATAAATAAAATAGTAAATAGTTATATACTTCAGTAAATAAAAATATAATAAGTAATATACTTTTAAGTAATATTTTTGAATTAATTATTTATGATGGATCACTAGTGTGATTCTTGAGGGAAAAATTGTACAAGTCAAATTCCAGAAGCATTATCATCAACACTATGGAAATTAATGACTAACATTAATTATTTATTTTAACTTTTACTTAAAGAACTATTTTACTTTATATCATTAAAAAGAAAATAATATTACACATATTCACAAAAAAAAAAGTGGGGAAAAAGTCACACCAGGAAGTTCAAATGTAGCCAAAGTGTGAAAACATTAAAACAACATAACAAAAGATTGCAAGCTATGACACTAGATGGAGGAAGAGGAAGTTCAAATGTAGCCAAAGTGTGAAAACATTAAAACAACATAACAAAAGATTGCGAGCTATGACACTAGATGGAGGAAGAGGATCTCATCCAAGTGTCTTTGGGAGGGTCCAAACCTAGGCCTTCCCATCATTAGCTTCTTCATTACTATCATTATTCTTATTTTCAAGAATTATTCTTATTTTTCTATATAAATAATATTTTTAATATTTATCTAAACAATTATATTTGAGGAGTTAAAAATGATATTTATATTTTACTTTTGTGGGACATGCTTAGCTATTTTTATCTACTTAAAGATTTTATTTAATTTTGTTAGTTTATTTACTTAAGAATTATTTTATTTTATTTACTTAATAGTTATTGTATGCAAGAGAAAGTGAACTATGATAAACAAGCTAAAACACCATTAACATATTCAATTCACAATCAATTATAACCTCAAGATAAGACTAAAAGGAAATTTCAAAATAAATAAGTGCATCCATGACTATGAAATTTCTTTGATATGTCCTAGATTATATTGAAAATGAGATGGATGTTTAAGTGCTAATTTATCGGCATTTACTTGCATTCAAAAGTGTTGTTGAAATGAAGGGGAGAGCTTCAATTTATAGAGTTTGGAATGGATGAATGGAGGGTTAAGATCAAATGTTGAGATCAATGGCTCTCATTGCTTGAGGTCTCTCAGGCAAGGAGAGCATGAAAAATGGCAAGAGGATGTTGGGTGATGGGAAGGTTCCATGATCTATGGAGGATCCAAGGTTGAAGAATTGACTTTGGGATTAATGGAGGGTTGAGATTAATTAGGTAGATGAAGGGTATGGGGGGTATTTATGAAAATGTAAGGTTTGGATTTTGTGAAGATTTTTAAATTATGCAAGGGAGAAAGTGGTGGAATTTTAAATTACAAAAGAGGACAAGTGTAATTTAAAATTGGGGAAAAGGGCCAAATAGATTTTTAAATTGGAGGAAATGAGACAAGGAAAATTTGTCCATGCTTCCAAAGTACCACTTGTCATGTACATGCATGCACTTTGCATGTATATTTTATGACAAGTGTATCCTTTAGAAGCATGGGGGAATGTAATCTTTAATTTTTCCAAATTAATCCATGTGCACAAGATTTGAGGTAATTAATGATGATTACTAAAAGTAATCACAAATGGATAAATTGTAGAATTAAATAAATAGACATATTTATTTAATTCTTGGGATGAAGGGGAACTATAGTCCCATGTAAAAAGGTATTTATTTAGGACTATAGTAGAGAAAATAAGGTATTTAATGATTTTAGATAGAAGAATAGGGTGGGAAAAATACTAATTAAATAATTAAATATTATTTAATTAATATATGTGTCAAATGGAGGGCAATTGGTCAATTTTACTTGATCAATTCTAGTAAAGATGACGGGAAATGGTGTGACTATTTTCAGGTGTCTACATTTTACCACTCTTTGAAATAGCATTAAAATAATGTTATTTCAAAGAAAAATAAAATATAGTGGTTTCGAAAGAATAAGGGATAGGCGACATGCCCCGGTTAGTTTTTATTTTGCAAGAATTTTGGAAGAGGCAATAGTAAGGTGATTCCCCCTAAAGAGGTTGCATGGGTAAAAAAAGGGGCCTAGGAAAGCTCTCAAAAGATGAAAACAGAGGAAAAAAATGGATAGAGAGTGAAAAATTAGGAAGGAGGGAAGAAAAATGGAGAAAAACCGAGCAAATGGGTGAAAATGGGAGGTAAAAATGTGAAAAGGGGCTATAAATAACCCCTAGGGGGTGAAAATAAGTCATTTTCACCCTTTTGTAAAGTGAATTGGAGAAGAGCATAAAACAGGAGTAGAAAGATGGCGGCTCAGGTTCTTGATGTGGTGCACTGTGCTGACAGAGTGAGGAGGCATGGATGACGGGAGGACATTCCGCCATAGGTATGTCACTTGAACAAAGTGTTGGGGGTAGTTAGGGGGCATTAATGAGGGGTAGAAGAGGTTGAATGGTGCATCTACCAATCATGATTTGGTGGATCCATCACGGAATGACAAATGCATGAGAAATAGGGCGAATGCAGAGTATTCGGTGAATGCACAAGTGGTTCGAGCCAAAAATGAGGTGGTAGAATGTGATGGAGACAAAGAGGCATCGAATCGACAAATGCGGAGGCAAATGATAGATGCATAGGTTAAATTGGCAGATGCGCCCAGTGAAATAATCTATCTATGGCATGATGGATGTGCATTGGGTTTCGATGGATCCGTCGAGGGGATGGGGGAAATAATTTGATTGGAAGTGTGAAGGTTGATGGATGATTGGATTGTGTAGGGTGTCTTGGAGCCAGTGATGACTCGGGAGCAGCGGTCGGTGACACTGTGAGTGTCACAAAGATTTATGTAGGCAGACTGGGATGTCTTTAGGAGGTGTGGCCTGTATTACGTAGCACACATGCCAACAATCTGGGCACACCAGATGATGTTGACAACATTGGCAAAGAGGTGGCGCTCAGAGACTAGTCCTTTCCATCTCTCGACAGGGGAGATGATGATGACCTTGGAGGACATCTGGTGGATCCTACGCATGTCGATCCGGACTCGACTAGTGTACACATCTACGAGGGTCATGGATGTGCAACCTGTTGACTTTTTCCCAGACTGGATGCTTATTCCCAGATTTCCCTACAAAGTAGCCATCAGTGATCAACAGGATCTCTGAGCCAGGGGGTCAACAGTATAGGAGATAGACTCTATATTTTATCTCCTCTTCTTCTTCAGGCTCTGCAAGACCTAGGGGGGTATTCCCTACTCAACATCCATGAGGATATGCATGCAAGGCTGGGATGCTGACAGAAAGCAGATTGTCCTCCTGTAAGTAGACCAAAACTGAAAGATAAGGGCAAAGGGGCTAGCTTTGGGCCTATTTGCAGTTGTAGACAGAGGACTGAGGATCCTAAACTAACTCTAATGTCCTAATGTTGGTTTTAGATTTTGCTTTGGAGTTTAAGTGTGGATGCAGAGCTGGATATGGTTATAACACAAAACAAAGCATGATTGGTGCCTATCCAGGGCCTGGAGTCAATAGACATACACCTGTGAATGATCAGCATAAACAACTAAAACTGGATTTCAAGGGGATCTATGTGATACCTGCCTTACAGGCATCTCCCAATACAAAGTGCTAGGTTATCTCTACTTATGGTATCCCTACTGCAGTATATCCCTCCCAATGTTCAACCTGAAAACAGTTTAATCTACCCCTTGAATAGAAGTTAAAAGATCAGACATTCAACACAGGAATTCTATGCTCTAGAATCTAAACATTACCAAACATCCAGATTCAGAAGAAGGATACATGCAATACTGGAGACAGAATTAACACAACACATGCCAAACAGCATTTCTCATATAAATTTAATCATGAAATCAGTGGGTTCATGCCGAAAACAAACAACAAGAGATACATAAACTCACAGGTAAGCTGTACAGAGCAACCAGATCAGCTTGTCATGCATTACAGAGCCAAAATCATCAACTTTCAACAACCACAAATGAACAACACAACCTGCTTATATTAGCCAGGTAGGTGCTCAGCAATTAATTACAATGTTGACCAGAATTTCGCCAGATACACAGTATCACGAAAATGGCGCTCAAACACAACCGGATTGGCGCCCAAACTTGAATGCAGCAGGTAGGGGAGGAGACAGGAAGATTTCTCGAGCCCCGCGCTCCTGCCCGCTGATTGACACCTCCAGTCGGGTACAAGATCGACCCACGCCATCGCCCACACCTCTGCAACAATCGCCATTAATGGCGCACCAACCCGCGGCCTAGGGAAAATCATCAAACAGACCATCGCAAGCTTTTCCCGCCGAGACTCATCATCATGATATTTCGAATATGCAGGATCACATTATCCCACATGCACCCCGCAGCAACCTCCTTCGCACTTTATATACTAGGTCATGAGCATATATCATGTCGGTACTTTTGCTCCCGACGACACTAGTATAAACTTCATCATCATCATCCTCCAGCAGCATGATATCCTGTTGTTCGAAATATCACCCTGACGTCATCATGATATTCGGAATATAACCTTCATGATAATCGGCACAACCTGATCCTTCGGAGGAACATCCTCCTGCTGAGCTTGTAGCAAAAGTCTGGCCGATGAACATCCTGATGACGTCATCATCATATCCTGCTGACGTCATCATCATATCCGCCTACTGCGCACCTCCTCACATCCGGATGACGTCATCATCATGTTTGTAAATATCAGGAGGTCTCTTCAAGATGATCAGTGTTAGAAATATGACCCCCGCGGACCTTGATGACGTCATCATCATATTCACATCATCATGATATTCGGAAGACAACCGGATATTTGGAAATATCCTCCTGACGTTCGAACATCAGGTTGCACTGTAGCTCCTCTGTAAGATCAGGGCGAAAACTGAACATGATGATGCTGCAGTTGAAAAGATCACCCTCAATAGATAACACGCGAAACCAGCAGGCGGATATCTCCTTGATATCAACATCATCATGATGTTCGAACAAACAAACATATATCCGGGTGATATGAAAATATCACCCCCTCCTTCGCGAATATCATGATGCAGATAGGCAGAAAGAAAAATATCACCCTGATATACGGATGACGTCAGCATCATCAGGACGAGAAACAAAGAATAGGAAGTGATACAACATCATCAGGATGATATTGACTAAGATCATCCTGACGTTCCAAAATATGATGACCCTAGTGAATATCGGGTCGCAATTACAACTCTTCAACAACATCATCAGGATGATGTTAACCAAGATCACCCGATGATAAAAACATCACCCCAGCGAAATATCATGAAGGCAGAAAATATGATGACCTCCACAAGCAGCAGGATAATAACTGGAAATATGATGATGATGAACACGACCCTTAGGAAAAAACAAGTTAGGTCGAGCAATTCAAAGAATAAGCAACATCATCATCATGCTCGCGCAAGGTGATAAATGGAAGATCACCGGAGACTTTGAAACATCACCCTCGCAAGCAGATCAGGGCGCACTGTAGCTTGGCAGCATCATCATGATAAAAACCAAACATCACCCGATGACTGAATATGATGATGACGATGAAAAACCCAGCCGACGAAGAACATGATGATGCAGATCATCACCGAAGACAAGATGATGATGATGACCTCCTCTTCAGGAAAATATGATGCTGCAGTTGAAAAAAATGCAGAGGAGGTCCAACACTTAGAAAAAAAATGGGCAAGAAGGTAAAGGCTTCAAATGAAGAAACCTCCTGATCATGACAAATCAACCCCTGGTCAAAATGAGTGTCAACAGTGGCTCCGAATGGGGACGTGCAGGTGAAAACCTGCAGCGAGAACCAGATCTCCGGGCAGACCTGACAAAAAGCCAAAAAACGCGAGCTGTACAAGGCATTTACACCACATACATATTTTACAAATGTGCACAGCAACCAGATATTCATGTAAAATAGAACTTAAGGAATTGGCCATGCACAGGCAATTCCAGAATTTCACCATCTAGGGCCTGGAGGAAATAAGAATCCTCCCCATGAGTATTGCAAACCTGATATGGGCCCATCCATAAGGGCTGAAATTTGCCATGTTTACCCTTTTCCTGATCTTTAGCATTCCAAATAAGCACTAGATCATTAACTTGAAACTTCCTTTTTGTAGTTCTCCTGTCAAACTGATATTTCACATCCTGTTGTCTTTTGAGATTGATCTGGTGGGCTCTCCTCCTGTCTTCATCCAATGCAACCAGCTGATTCACCCTTTCTGTCATGGGGTCTTCAATGTCCTCATCATTTTCCTGAATGAACCTGTAAACTGGTAGGAGATTGTTTATGGGCAGTCTAGCTGATGCACCATATACTAGCTCAAATGGTGACTTCCCAATAGCCCTTTTCACAGTCACTCTGTCAGCCCATACTGCTAAATTCAACTTTGAGTCCCAAGCTCTCTTGTTCTTGTCCAGTATCCTCTTGACAATTTTCATGATGCTCCTATTGCTTGATTCTGCTTGACCATTTCCTTGTGGGTGATATGGTGATGTATATGACAGGCTTATCCCATACCTGTTGCAAAAATCAAC
This sequence comes from Cunninghamia lanceolata, assembly GCA_027924645.1. Taxonomy (NCBI): domain Eukaryota; kingdom Viridiplantae; phylum Streptophyta; class Pinopsida; order Cupressales; family Cupressaceae; genus Cunninghamia; species Cunninghamia lanceolata. The sequence continues at coordinate 708,003 of BSBN01002024.1, read as the reverse complement.
AAACTCACCTGATCTGAAGCATATAGCATTATCAGTGATTATTTTAGATGGTACTCCAAACCTGATGATGATGTTCTCTAGTATGAAGTCTGTCACCACCTTACTTGTAGCTCTTTTAGTTGGAATGGCCTCAATCCATTTGGTAAAGTAGTCAGTTGCCACCAAAATCCAACTGTGTCCCCCACTTGATTTGTCTGCAATTTCCCCTATAAAATCAATTCCCCATTGCTGGAATGGAGCATCCACAGGTGCAGTTCTGAGGGGTAAAGCACCATGATATTTCAGCTTTCCTGAGAATCTCTGGCAAGGGTCACATTTTCTTACTAACCTCTGTGCATCTGAAAAGAGAGTGGGCCACCAATATCCTGCCCTGAGAATTTTATGAGCTGTTGTTTGGGCAGTATAATGGCCACCACACAATCCTTTATGCATGTCAATCAAAATATTGTTAGCCATATTCTTATCCACACATCTCAGCAGCACACCATCAGGATTTTTCCAGTACAGCTCACCTTGAACAACAACATACCTGATTGCATGTAGCTTCAGAGTCCTCTTTTGATTGTCACTGAAATGGGAGGGACAATTCAGATTTTGCAAATAATAGACAATATCCTTGTACCATCCAGATCCTGGTGCACTTACATTCTCATCTTGGACTGCATTAACTTGGCATGCTTCCAAGTTTGACTGTGCCATCATCTTGGCTAGTCCTTGTCCTCTTATCAATTTAGTAACTTGTATGTCTATGTTGAATTCCTGCAATTTGTTTATCCATCTGCACCCTCTTCCAGTCACCTCTTGCTGAGTGAATATGTCTTTGACTGCAGCATGAGGTACATATGCAATTATATGTGACCCTACCAAGTATGGTCTGAAACTTTTGATGGCTCTAACAAGTGCATATGCCTGCTTTTCCATAATATCATACTTCAATTCAGAGGCCTGCAGGGACATACTGAAGAAGGCGATGGGCTGTTCAAAACCATCTTCATTTTTCTGTAACAAACATGCAGCTACAGTATGAAAGGAAGCAAATGAGAACACCTGGAATGGCCTAGAAAAATCAGGAGATTTAAGAACAGGGGCCATCTTTATTGCCTCTTTGATATTCTGAAATGATTCTGTTGCTTCCCTTTCCCAGTTGACGGTTGCATCCTTCTTCATCATCTTGGAAATGTTCCTTGTGATCTCTGCAAAGTTGGGAACAAATCTTCTGACAAAGTTTACCTGTCCAAAGAAGGACTGAACTCCTTTCACAGTTTTTGGCATTTGGATCCTGTCAATGGCTGCCACTCTGTCTGGATCTATCCTGACTCCATCCTTGGAAACAATATGTCCCAGAAGCTTTCCTTCAACTACTCCAAAGGCACACTTCTTTGGGTTTAAAGAAATACCATATTCTAATGCTCTTATGAAGATCTGCTCCAGATGCATGCAATGCTGCTCCTCTTTCTTTGAGTAGGCAGTCAGGTCATCCTGATATACTGCCAGGATTGAATCAATTAGCCCTGCAAAAGCAACATCCATTGCTCTTTGAAATGTAGCACCTGCATTTGTTAGTCCAAATGGCATTCTAACATACACATATGTTCCCCATGGAGTGGTAAAGGCAGTCTTATACTGTTCTGATTCTTTTACCTTTACCTGATTATATCCTGAAAATCCATCCATCATGGATAGGAGTTCACAACCAGTCACCCTCTGCAACATAGCTTCCATATTAGGCAATGGATAGTTATCCTTCAAAGAGGATACATTCAAGTTCCTGAAATCCACACAAAGCCTAATATCACCATTCTTTTTCCTGACTGGGACAAGGTTAGACACCCAAGTTGAATGTCTGATGGGCACAATTATTCCAGCATCCCTGAGCCTTCTGAGTTCCTCCTGCATCTTAGGAGCTAAGGTAGGATTTATAGGCCTTTGCCTCTGTCTAAATGGCTTAGCTTCAGGCTTCAGTGGGATCTCATGCTGGAATAAGTCTTCTCTATAAGCTTTTAGGTCCTCATATGACCAAGCAAAAACATGTTTATACCTTTTTAGCAATGCAATCAGCATACTTCTTATGTGTGGTTTGAGCTGTTTGCCAATATATACTTTCTGAGGGGCCTGAGATGTCCCCAAATTTATTTCTTCTAAATCCTCCTTATTTGTGGGGGATGTCTTTGTGACCATTTTGTCTCTACTGTCAAAGGCTCTTTCCAAAGCCACTAACCCTCTAGGGATCTTGTTAGTCTTCAACTGGATGATCTCCTTCCCTACAAGAGTCTCTTTTCCATCTACAGTTTCTACAAAAGCTTGGAAATCAATCTGTTGGTTCTCATACTCATCTATGCAGTGCAAAAATTTCAGCAAATCCCTATCATCATTAAAAACTTGCCAACTGCATATGTTTTCTGGTATGGCAGGCCTAATTTTAACTTCTACATCTGTGACACCTGACAGAGTGATGTCATCCAGCCTTATTGCAACATTGGCTAAGAAATCAGCCATAACATTTTTTGACCTTTCTACCCAGCCAATTGAAAATGCATCAAATAACTCAATAGTATCCCAAACAGCATGCTTGTATTGTTTCAGTCTTTTATTCTTTGCAGCATACTTATTTCTGATTTGGGATACAATCAGCTCAGAGTCTCCAAATACTCTTAACATTTTAATTCCATGTTTGAGAGCAATATTCAGGCCTAAAAGTAAAGCCTCATATTCTGCAATATTATTTGTGCAATCAAACCTCAGCAAGAAAGAGGATTTGAGGAGGTTACCAGTTGGAGACAGGAAAACAACTCCAGCTCCAGAGCCTTCTTTTGCACAAGCTCCATCAAAAAACATGGTCCATAACCCTTGCTGATCTAGCTCTCCAACACAGGCATTTTTCTTTTTGTCTTCTGCATCATCTGAGACAACCCTGAAGTTATCACAGTCAGTGTCCACAAAGCATACCTGTTCATTTGCTTCTTGGTCTTCCACTGTCTCTGATGATCTCTGCTCTCTGATTAACTTGACATCCCTGCCATTCATTGGAATCACGGCATATGACAGGTCCAGCTGCATACTTCCACCTATTAGTGCTGCCCATCTTCTTGACAGCAGCATACCATACTGTGGCTTGATGTCAACCACTGTTATATTCATCTTATATTTCTTTTCAGGAAATGCTGCCAGTTTGAAATCCACATCCTTCATGATTCCAATAACTGGTACCTCTCTGGCATCCATTGCATAGCATTTTCCACATGCCTTGTCAATTTTTAATCCTGTTTGTTGCATGATAGCCAAAGGCATGACATTTGTAGATGCTCCAGAGTCAAGCATACAATTTCTAATTATTTTACCATTTATAACCAGGGAAACATAAAATGGTTCCACCTGTGAAGGACACTTTGTCATGGTCATTCCTAAATAGACTTCAGGAGTCTCATCTTCTTCATTGCACATGACCTGTTTCTCACCCTGGGTCTGATCATTTTGCTTAACTTGAAAAGGTACCCCTGAGATTAGGGATATTGTTCTATTTTTGATCTCTTCCACCTTCATGAGTTCCATAAGTGGAACAGAGACCTTTACCTGAGTGAGGATCTGGGCTATATCAAATGGAGCACAGTTTTGTACAGCAGTTGTAGCTTGCTCCACAATCTTGCCTTTATCCTGAGCTGACTTAGCTTTCATTCTCATAGTTCCCTGATCATCATTCCTGTCTTGGGAACCTCTACTTTGATCTTCAGCCTGAGGGGTTTTGTTTTCTGGTCCTTGGAAATCATGACCTGTTCTGTATCTAAAGTTCTGCTTGTTATTTACCCACTGCCTTTTTTGTGGTTCAGTTCCTTTATGACCATGCATCTGCTGACCTGCAGAAATATCTTCTGGCTGATGTGGGCTGCCAACCTGATTTTTACCTCTGAGATTGTAGTTGCTCTTGACCTGAGCAACTGTTGCAGCTGTGAAGGCTCTGATTTCCTCATCAGAAGGTCGATGTAAGCTACTCAGAAAATTGTGTGAGTTCTGAGCATACACATAATTATCACCATGATCTTCATCATATGGGGACTGTTGGCAGGCCTGAACCTGATCATCTGTCTTCTCATCAGCACCATATAGAGTATATCCATTACCTATGGACATCATGTTAACATCATCATCCTGCACATGATGTGGCTCATTGCACTCATTACAAGATGTAGCATTATCATACAAAGATTGGGCAATCATGCACTGTGATTGTGAATGTGGCATCTGACAGATTATACACCACGAAGCATCATCAGCAATATTTATAGTTTTCTTCAGGGGATCAGGAGTTTCCTTGGCATGTTGAGCCCTCTGACTTGTGTTGTTACGTGGATATACAGGCTTACCATCATGCCAATTGGTGTTATAAGGCATATCATGTAATGATGGCCTCTTTTCCTGTCTTTGATAGACTTGCCTATCAGGACCCATCCCTTTTTCACTTCTAGCTAATCTATAGCTCAGGTCCTTAACAACATTTGCCAGTTTGTCTATCTTATCTTCAGGAGCAGATGTACTACCTTGGGTGTTCTGAGGCTTATTTGGATTCTGCAGAATTTTTACATCATCCCTTCTATTTGTCTTGCCTGATGCTTTCCTATTGTTTTCAATATTTACTGCAATCCTGAAAGCATCCCTGAGAGTGGCAGGACCTTTATCTCTTAGTCCATATGCAGTCTTTGCATCAAAGGCATTGATGTACAAAATTATGCACATTGGTTCATTTGGCCTCATATGATGTGGCAATTTGTTCAACACTTTAGTAAATCTTGCATTAAAGTCTGCAACCTGCTCATTTGACCCTTTGGTGATGCTGGTGAACTCATTTACAAAGAAGCTAGGGTCAGTTTTATCACCATATTGCTCCTTGAATATCCTCTTAAAATCATCCCATGATGATATACTCCGGTCAGGCAGATTCCTGTACCATTCTCTTGCCTCATCTATTAAGGATTGCATGAATGACTTCATGAAAACATCCTCATGCTCAACCTCAAAATTGTCCATGACATTTTGGAAGGCCTTTAGATGATCTTCTCCTGACACTGTATTGTTTCCTGAAAACTTAGGCACTTGCAGCCTCAGATGCTTATCAATGGGGTTAGGATACCCAGGAATACCATCAAACACCAACTGCCTGAATCTATCTAGCTGCATAGGCTGTCTGTTTGGCTGATTAACATTAACATTTCTATTTGCATTTTGGTTTCCTGCATTGTTCAATGGTATCCTAGCATCATTCACATTTTGTCTGTCATCATGATGCTGATGATGCACTTCATATCTTTGCTGATGTCTTTGCATATTTGCATTTTCTAAGGTAGGAACTGAATTATTTTGGGCAGTTCTCAAGGCTTGCACTTTCTGCTGTATATCATCTCTGATTTTCATGGCTTGTAAGTATTCTAGTTCTGCTCTTAGGCTTTTGATTTCTTCAGCTAGCTGTTCATCCTTAGGTCTGGAGGTAGATGGTCTCATGCCATTCAGGTCATCATCCTCATCATCCCTCAGAGACTCTGCCTCTTCAAACCTTTCACTTGGGTCTAGAAAGGGGCGTTCTTGGAACACCTCTGACCTCATTCTGATACTACCACCCTGTTGCCTCTCATATGCACCTTGGATATCAGCTTCTGCACTTGAAAAATAAGGGGCATGCTGTCCTGATGGCCTAGGGTTATCTTGTACATCATCACTTTTTCTGGGGGAGCTCTCATGACTAGCTGAGACAGTTCCCTTTCTTCTATACATCATTCTTTTTGTTAATGGTAACTCTTCAAATAGAGGATTTTGTTGGGATCTTCTCCCCTGCATATAAATTTACTTTGACCGGTTGGGAGATTACTTCGGAGTCGCCACCTATTGCTAGGAACTGTTTTCTTCTGAAAACCAGGGTTCTTCCACAAGGTTCCCCAGTGGAGTAGATTACTATTGCTGACTCAGATGGGTCACATATATATCACTGGAGATGATTAGATAGTCTTTTACTTCTCATCCCCAATAGAGTCGCCAATTTCTGTTGACTTTTTCCCAGACTGGATGCTTATTCCCAGATTTCCCTACAAAGTAGCCATCAGTGATCAACAGGATCTCTGAGCCAGGGGGTCAACAGTATAGGAGATAGACTCTATATTTTATCTCCTCTTCTTCTTCAGGCTCTGCAAGACCTAGGGGGGTATTCCCTACTCAACATCCATGAGGATATGCATGCAAGGCTGGGATGCTGACAGAAAGCAGATTGTCCTCCTGTAAGTAGACCAAAACTGAAAGATAAGGGCAAAGGGGCTAGCTTTGGGCCTATTTGCAGTTGTAGACAGAGGACTGAGGATCCTAAACTAACTCTAATGTCCTAATGTTGGTTTTAGATTTTGCTTTGGAGTTTAAGTGTGGATGCAGAGCTGGATATGGTTATAACACAAAACAAAGCATGATTGGTGCCTATCCAGGGCCTGGAGTCAATAGACATACACCTGTGAATGATCAGCATAAACAACTAAAACTGGATTTCAAGGGGATCTATGTGATACCTGCCTTACAGGCATCTCCCAATACAAAGTGCTAGGTTATCTCTACTTATGGTATCCCTACTGCAGTATATCCCTCCCAATGTTCAACCTGAAAACAGTTTAATCTACCCCTTGAATAGAAGTTAAAAGATCAGACATTCAACACAGGAATTCTATGCTCTAGAATCTAAACATTACCAAACATCCAGATTCAGAAGAAGGATACATGCAATACTGGAGACAGAATTAACACAACACATGCCAAACAACATTTCTCATATAAATTTAATCATGAAATCAGTGGGTTCATGCCGAAAACAAACAACAAGAGATACATAAACTCACAGGTAAGCTGTACAGAGCAACCAGATCAGCTTGTCATGCATTACAGAGCCAAAATCATCAACTTTCAACAACCACAAATGAACAACACAACCTGCTTATATTAGCCAGGTAGGTGCTCAGCAATTAATTACAATGTTGACCAGAATTTCGCCAGATACACAGTATCACGAAAATGGCGCTCAAACACAACCGGATTGGCGCCCAAACTTGAATGCAGCAGGTAGGGGAGGAGACAGGAAGATTTCTCGAGCCCCGCGCTCCTGCCCGCTGATTGACACCTCCAGTCGGGTACAAGATCGACCCACGCCATCGCCCACACCTCTGCAACAATCGCCATTAATGGCGCACCAACCCGCGGCCTAGGGAAAATCATCAAACAGACCATCGCAAGCTTTTCCTGCCGAGACTCATCATCATGATATTTCGAATATGCAGGATCACATTATCCCACATGCACCCCGCAGCAACCTCCTTCGCACTTTATATACTAGGTCATGAGCATATATCATGTCGGTACTTTTGCTCCCGACGACACTAGTATAAACTTCATCATCATCATCCTCCAGCAGCATGATATCCTGTTGTTCGAAATATCACCCTGACGTCATCATGATATTTGGAATATAACCTTCATGATAATCGGCACAACCTGATCCTTCGGAGGAACATCCTCCTGCTGAGCTTGTAGCAAAAGTCTGGCCGATGAACATCCTGATGACGTCATCATCATATCCTGCTGACGTCATCATCATATCCGCCTACTGCGCACCTCCTCACATCCGGATGACGTCATCATCATGTTTGTAAATATCAGGAGGTCTCTTCAAGATGATCAGTGTTAGAAATATGACCCCCGCGGACCTTGATGACGTCATCATCATATTCACATCATCATGATATTCGGAAGACAACCGGATATTTGGAAATATCCTCCTGACGTTCGAACATCAGGTTGCACTGTAGCTCCTCTGTAAGATCGGGGCGAAAACTGAACATGATGATGCTGCAGTTGAAAAGATCACCCTCAATAGATAACACGCGAAACCAGCAGGCGGATATCTCCTTGATATCAACATCATCATGATGTTCGAACAAACAAACATATATCCGGGTGATATGAAAATATCACCCCCTCCTTCGCGAATATCATGATGCAGATAGGCAGAAAGAAAAATATCACCCTGATATACGGATGACGTCAGCATCATCAGGACGAGAAACAAAGAATAGGAAGTGATACAACATCATCAGGATGATATTGACTAAGATCATCCTGACGTTCCAAAATATGATGACCCTAGTGAATATCGGGTCGCAATTACAACTCTTCAACAACATCATCAGGATGATGTTAACCAAGATCACCCGATGATAAAAACATCACCCCAGCGAAATATCATGAAGGCAGAAAATATGATGACCTCCACAAGCAGCAGGATAATAACTGGAAATATGATGATGATGAACACGACCCTTAGGAAAAAACAAGTTAGGTCGAGCAATTCAAAGAATAAGCAACATCATCATCATGCTCGCGCAAGGTGATAAATGGAAGATCACCGGAGACTTTGAAACATCACCCTCGCAAGCAGATCAGGGCGCACTGTAGCTTGGCAGCATCATCATGATAAAAACCAAACATCACCCGATGACTGAATATGATGATGACGATGAAAAACCCAGCCGACGAAGAACATGATGATGCAGATCATCACCGAAGACAAGATGATGATGATGACCTCCTCTTCAGGAAAATATGATGCTGCAGTTGAAAAAAATGCAGAGGAGGTCCAACACTTAGAAAAAAAATGGGCAAGAAGATAAAGGCTTCAAATGAAGAAACCTCCTGATCATGACAAATCAACCCCTGGTCAAAATGAGTGTCAACACAACCGACACAGTTGTTTGGGCAGGCTAATGTGCCCCATACGAGGTGGCAGTTGCATATGGATTCTTGTGAGGGGCAGGTGCCTGACAAGGCATTATACGCAGTGGCTCTTATCATCGACATTGTGCTATCTGATAAGAGTGAGAGACACTTCTTGATTGGGTAGGCAGAATGCATCATAGAGATGCTACAACATGAGAGGCAATTTGTATGGGGAGCGTACCTATTAGCACATTTGTAGAGAGACCTACACTCATATGTATATGGTTATGGGGCCAACATAGGCCACGTTACACTGTTGCAGGTTTGGGCTTCGGAGCACATTGCGGTGTGCCAGCCATTAGGGCCGAGGGGTGTGCATGGAGATGAGGAGTCAATCGCCTTTTGTTGGCGTCAGAGGTTATAGTACAGGTTCCTTGGGAACATACAATATTGGTGGAGGATTTTTGATGAATTACAAGTAGGGGATATCATCTAGAGACCCTACCTGGCACATGGTGGATGTTATAAGGACTTGACCATGTACCCATACAGGTTGACACCTTGCTACCTGATTGGGTGGCATGCGTATTTGATTGAGTGCTACAGGCCAGACAGAGTTGCACGATAGTTGGACGAGTACAGGGGTTAGCTGAGGGACCACATGTGTTTGCTCGTGTGTAAAACGAGTTGAGTACTTGGGGCCTCGGATTGACAAGGTAGTAGTGCGAGCAGAGTGGTTACAACTATCGTTAATAGATTTAGATCCTCATGTAGGGCCAGAGGATGCTGGGACCACCCCAGGGTACATGGCTTATTGGTAGCAACATATGCCACAGGTTTTTGGTACCTAGGCGATGGGATATGGTCGGAAGGATTCAGGTAGCAGTGGAGGACGTTCAGCAGAGGAGACAGGGGAGAGGAGGCACAACCGTAGGAGGAGGAGGATATGGGGGAGGTGGGGATGGAGGTGGTGGTGATGGAGGTGGTGACAACAAAGATGGAGGAGAGGGATGAGGGGGAGGTGGAGGCAGGGTGCAAGACCTAGAGGTCAAGGTGAACAAAGGAGGGGCCGTGGAAGGAGGGATGGAGAGTATATAGTGGAGGAGGTGATTGTGGAGGAGATAGTGGATGAGGAGGAGGGAGAGGGGGAGACAGAGGGAGAGGAGGAGATGGAGGGAGAGGGGGAGGTAGAGGGAGAGGAGGATATGGAGGTGGGTGTAGGGGGCATTCTCCAGTACAGGGTTCTCCTAGAGGACAGTAGGAGGGGATAAATAATAGGATCAATTCCCTAGAGATACAGTTAGCCACAACTCAGAGTGAGAGGGATGTAGTGATGATAGAGCAAGACCGTCTCTAGGAGGAGAGGGACAATATGCAAGGGAAGTGGGATTCGTTGAGATCAGAGAGAGACATATTGATCGCATAGCAGGGTGCCCTAAGGATGGAGAGAGATAGATACTAAGATGATGTAGCACGGTTGAGGTAGGAGAGGGATACGACTAGAGAGCTATTGCAGAGAGATGGTGGGGGTGTTGGACTAGATGGCAACTACACATAGGTACACTGCATCAGTCGTGAGGGAGGCAGCCTACTGGCGAGGACATTATTATGGGGCTATGTCAGTCATGCAGAGGGTGCCAAATTATGTAGCACCATCACCATCAGGGAAGTCAGGCTCAACGAGGATAAGGGGGTTCAGTGGTGATGGGGCCACCATAGTAGGTACTGATGAGGTGTAAACAACCTCATTTTTATAACAAGCCATATAACCCTTTTTGTCCTAACCAATCACCTTGTCCATGCTAATTTATTTATTTTTAGAAATAATATTTATCTATTTTTGATAAAATGATGTATAAAACTTTATTCTCAAATTGATTGAAATTAGCCACTAATGTTGACTTAATTGTTGTAAATCTTGTGTAATTATACAGGGTTCCATGTATGGCCTAACAGAAGGAGTGGACTTCAAAGCGGTTGAAGTTAGAACGCCAAAATTTTAGGGCGCCAGAAATTTAGGCATACATTGTAGACTTTGTTAAGCAATTCTGTTATTTTTTGTTGGGCATACTTAAGACTTTACAACTCCACTCAAAGCCTTTAATGTGTTTTATTTCAAAGACATCCAGTTAGTTTGTAATTCTATTTTTCTTTAAAAGAATTCTTCAATGGCATTTACCCGCCATCTGAAATTTAGGATTTTGTAGCAGTGTAGTATATATATGTAGTTGCTCAAAACAAGGATATACTATTATGTTATGTTCTGATACGCTTCAGCTATGTTCTATGTTCTGTGATACTTTTATGACATGAATGAATATCACTAGTCTCATTCTGAGTAATCTTTTCTGAGCAATGGAAGTAATATGAATGGGATTTATTTTGGAGTTGTTGAAGTATTGTATGTGATTTGAATCAATAGTAGGATCTCCCAAGAGCTGGCCACTCGAGGGATTATAGGATAAATAAGTATTTTTATTATTGGTGTTGTCATTTCTGTTTTGTGCATGTTATGTTTAAATCAATGTCACTTTGTGCTTAGCTTTGTTATGTGTTCTTGCAGGTTGTGGTTTTAGGTTAATAATCTTTGAATTCTATTTACTTGAAATTTTCGGAGCATCCACTCCCTTCATAAACTTGTTAGCTATTGATTAAAAGATGTCAAATGTACTTTAGTTAGTAGTTAGTTGTCTTTGTTTTGAATTCATAGTTAAACTGTAAGTGTTGATTCTTAGATAGTTTACATGCTTTCTAGATTAGGAATTCAAATGCTTTCTAGCTTAAAGATTCCATGCTTTCTGGTTTAAATTATGTTTCAAGCTTTTCAAAAATTTAGAAAATCTATTACTAAGTGAGATGTCCAAAAATATCCCCTATTACATACAGCCTTGGACACTACCCGGTCGACATAATTGACATATTTTTAACTAAAGTGTTAGGACCTTATGATAGCCTGTTAGGTACCATCTCTAGGGCCACCAGCACCAAATCAGCCAGCCGAGTCAGAGAGATCAGAGGGGGCTAGCCATAGATAGTTGAGATGGATTGTGGATGGATTTTAACTATACGCCCTAGAGGCGCGATGTACTATGATGTATAGATTGACATTTTTTGTACCATGACATTATGAGATATATGTATATATATACACATGTAAGTGTTTGATAGTATATGATGCTTTTATGTGGACATGAAGGATTATGATGCATTATGTTATGTTGATGGACTATGTATGGTGTTATGGATGTATGCATTTATGTTATGTTATGGATTATGATGTTATGTTATGTTATGGATTATGATATGTTATGGATGTATGGATTTATGTTATGATGATGTACATGATATAGATGTGATGTATGATTAGATGACTAGGATGGATACTTATACGTGGTTATGGATGATTTCTGATATAATACAAGATTGAATCCTTTAATTTGGTGCTTTGTACACTAAATCAATATCTAATCTATGTAGAGGAAAACTAATGTGTTGTAGACTTAAATAAAATTCAAGTTTTAACTTAACTGAACAGTGCACTATCATTGCATTCCTACATTGAATTATCGACCAAGGAGCGTAAGCTTATGATGATGACTGCATTATCTATGCCTTCAAGACTCATTTCTAATCTAAGTTAATCTTATACAATTCTTATTTTGTCCAGTCCTACTTACTAGAAAGCACAGAAATGTAAAATAGTACACGGAAATGGAAAACAACAAAAATAGTCTAAACTTCCAGTTGCTACAAGTACCTTCAGTAGAAGCTGATGATAACTGTATTTAATAGAAAATTACAGTTTTAATCTAAACAACTCAAAATGATGAAAAGGCTAACACTAACCTCTGGAGGATTAAAAATGTGCACTCTACTCATGAATCACAATTACTGGAAATATCAATCAAGAGTTCTTACTTGCTTCACAATATAACACATAAGATGGAATGAAACACTTTAACTAAGAATGTAGGAATAAATAAGAAAACATGCAAAGTGAGAGTTAGTACCTTGAGTGGCCAGCTCAGGGAACTATCTCACTTTTTCTGGAGATTAAATCTACATCAGATCTTCACACATTCCATAACATATAGTTGAATTCAAACCATATCAAAGATAGAATCTTCTTTAGATTTTATTCAAAATTATAACATGTCTAGAATAACTGATAACTGTAACAAAGTAACGGCTATATGGAAAGTAAAACATAACAACCAACCTAATTAATGAACTCATCCCCTAAATTATATAAATATGGGAGAGTCTTATGTAACCTTCTAACTAACTGTGATCATCAATTCATTCCTGGACATCAGGATATTGTTTTTGAGATCAACTTATTAACTGGAACAAAGGAAACATAGTCCTATCCAAATAGAAATTCTAACCATAACAGCTCATAAATAAGATTCATAAACTTTGTGAGACACCTAGAATAAGTCTTCTTTCTCCCCTGCATTTATTCTCCCATGATGACCACGTTTGTCTCCACCAATCGCTATGTCTGGCACTTGGACCGCATTCTCATTGATTCCTCTGTTCTACATCCTGTTGTAATTACTCCTCCTTGGATTCTTTATCTGGCTACATAGGGTTAATCATTCCAACATATATACAAAACAACCTCTCATAATAAACTTATGAAATCCTATCTATATTTCATGCATATCAATAATTCAAATCATCCATTTGATAATATAACCACTTGATTTCATTTATCAGCATAGGGTCAAAGTCTTTGGAAAGTATATATGAAACAACATAAAATAGAGATAATGTATGTGAAGTTTTTGCAGAACCATATGAAAAAGGTCTTTAAAACATATGGAAACAGTATAAGAGGAGGACAATATTTCATCCCAACATTCCCCCCAACTTAGACTTTTGCTTGTCCCTAAGCAAAATTAAAGAACTAGACACCTATGGCAAAAGGTTATAATGTAGGGTAATTCTTCTGAGGTCTATGTCCTCTCTAACTCCTTTTCCCTACTTGAGGTAGAACCCATTAGAGTATGCAAGTCTTTCCATCCTGTTCAACTCAGCACACCTACACTGCTCACTTTTCCCTCCTGTCCAATGTGGCACTAGATAAAGAACGATAGGAGGCTGATAAGTGAGAGGTAACCATGATACTCCCTTCTGTTATGAGATCTAGATATATCTGCGCAATCTTTCAAGCATATTCATGAAGTTGTGGATAGAATGGGGTTCCTTTCTTTGTAACTCTGGAGTTAAACTATCCCATCTATTCTGCACATACCTCTGACAATTTTGGATGATAGACACTGCCATTCTCTGTATTCTTCTGTAGTCCCTAAGTCTTAAATCCATGATCACCTTACCTGGTCCTTTATGAGACAACAATGTTAACCATTGGGTTAAGATGACTTCAGGGTCCAAGGCTTCCTTCCTCAGTTGCAGTGGTACTTTCTTTTCCTGCTCTTCATATTGGTTCATCAATAACCCTCTGAGTTGTTCATTCTTGAAATATGACATTAATGCTCTGACCTAGAGGTCTCCAACATAACTGTAGGGATTCCATTGTGTATCTTCATCCATTATATAATTGTGCAGGTAACATTCACACAACTGGTCTTGTTCTTCTAGACTAACCTCTTTGAAGTAATTACAAAAGATAAACCTTGAATGCAAGTCGGGTTGATCATTGATAAACCTGTTAAACTGAAAACTGAGAAATTTTTCTTTCCAAAATAGTGCATACACTCTTGATGGAGGTCTGCATCCCATAATCTACTTGGCCCTTTCAATAACCTTTGTTAACTTTTGCTCTAACTGTTTAATCTTCAAATCCTTTTCTGCAATAGATTCATTGAGGTTATGCTTTTCTTTTTCCCAGTTTTCCTTCTCTTGCCTATTTTCATCAGTCAATTTCATTAGTTCAAAACCCAAGGACAATGTAGTATGGTATTTTGGAGTTTTTACCACAGGAGGTTGGAGAGTAAGTACTACTTCTTCCTCAATCTTTGTTTTATTTTCAGCCAACTGTGCTAACAAATCTAAGTTAGAACCATGACCATAAGTTTGGATCTTCTCCTCCAACTCCTAAATCCTCTTTTCCTTTTCTCTATCTCTTTTTTCATAACTCCTTACCTGCTCCTCAAGTTGCCTTATTCTGTCTAGGGCTTCCTGCAACTCCTTCCTAATATCTCTGTCTTCTATCAATTCCTTTTCACCTTCAAAATTTTCATCATTCCCTTTTTCAGGGGCATCAAAAATTTCCTTAGCAAAGTCATCTGGCACATGTTTTCCCATTTTTCTGGCAATAAATGGATCTTCTGATTCAGAATCAAAAGAAGAAATGTACCTTCTTTTTGTAGCAGACATATTATCGTTTGCATAGGCATCAACAGAAGCATCCTCAAGAGGGTTTTCTCCTCTATCTGAATCTAGATTCAAAGGAGCGAGATCAATATCCTGCTGGCCTTTATTTTTGTCTTCTTCTCCTTGGTGCTCAACAACTTTCTCTTTAACACCTTGCTTCCTCAACCTCCCTGATCACCTAGGAGTAACTATCTCATGTTTTTCTACCTTCTTCCTCTTTTTGTTCTCCTTCTGACTCTTTGTTTTCTTCCTAAATGTTGAGGAAGTGGTTCTTTTTGTTTTAGGAATAGAGGTTGAGGGCTCTTCAACTGATATAGGCCTAAACTTTGGAGGGTTCTCAGGTTGTGTTTCTTCCTGCTCAATATCAACAAGGGGTTCAGTTTCATGTGGAATATCTTCCTCTAGCTCTGGTGCTTCCAAGAGTGTTGAGATGTCTACACATTGTTTAAAGGTTTCCCACTCAATCTATGGGTACTGAATCCTTAAACTCCTTCTTACTAACAAAGCTATTAAACAATGGTGAGAAAGAGTTGTGTCTGCTTGTTGCCTCTAATACTTTAAAGACATTCTTCTCAGCATACTATACAAATAATTGGGAACATTGACAAGTTTCTCATGTCTCAAATGGTTGAGCAGTTTAAGATGTGTAGTATACAACATATTATATCTACCATCACAAGTGATATATTTGATAATATAGAAAGCACATTTCCCCCAAAAATATGGAAGAGATAATCATTTGGTACCTTGTGTGGTAGAATCTAGGTGTTCACCTCTTTCACAAAACTCCTCCCTGGCCGCAGTTGCATTAGCCCTAACTGGATACTCAGACCCTATTCTAGGCAACCCTAAAACTTGAGCAATTGCAAGCTCAGAAGCGTCTATTGTCAACCCTCTAACCATTGCTTCATCATATTGCAGAGTAAGTGCAAATTGTTTTACCATGTCATCATCATATTCTGTCAATTTGAGGAAGTAATCAAGCCAACCCACTCTAGTAAAGAGCGGAAGAACCAGCACATCCTCCAATATTTCCTTGTGTGCCAAGGGTTCCCTTCTGATTACGTCTCCTCCCATTAAGATTGTGAATTAGGACTTTGCAATGTCAATTCTCTGCACAATGCCAACTAACCAATTTCTATTGCTTCAGCTCACCACCCTGAAAAATTAGTCTTTCAATTTACCTCTTTCCTGCTTCTCCACTATAACTCCATAACTCCTTAGGGTATTAATTCATTTATTTGACAGAGGTGAGTTCATGGCGCAGAGTATTTGTCTAGTTTTCTCAAAAGGCAGGGTTTTAAACAAGGTTTTTAAAGGCAAAAATGTAAAGGCAACAATGATTAAATGACAATCATTTGAAAAGAAACCCCTCCCCCCAACTTAATGATGAAGTGACCGCACTTCATATGGCAGGTTTTAAGGATGGAGAAGGAGTGAGAAAAAGAAATGTTAGAAATATACATCGCATGCATGAAATAAATTATGAATAAACATGAATATAAAAAGGAAATCTAAGTGTATTAATAGAAAGGTGTTGATTGTACATATATATCAAAATGAAATAATTAACATACCTTGGAAGTTGTGAACAACACTGGTGAGGTGATAGAATATGCATGAGGCAAAATGGAAGTTGGATGTACGGTTATAGAGTGATAATGGAATAGTGCAAGATGGCAGATAGAAGTACAAACTCATAAATGTGAATTGACACTTGGAATAATGTGAATGGATCTGTTGGTAATCATTTATGTTTAGGGATTTAAGCTTGAACGTTTGCAGGTTTTCTCATTCAAACCCTGAATTTTCTGAGTCATGGGATCTTGCATTGTTTTGTCTATTATGATGTTGGCCTTCTGTGGTGGGTTCCTGGTTATTAAGTCTCATCCTCATGCTTTAGTGTTCAAAGGTTGACTAGCCCCCACACAATGTTTCACTACTTTTTCCTATCGCCTTGAGAAAAATGCTAAGTTCTGTACATACAAAGGTGAATGTAGATGTAGATATACATTGGGATATGCAAGGAAGGAGGATGCAAAGTGAACCCGATGGTGATTGTGATTTGCTCTATAATAGTTTGGGGTCCGCCTTGCATGTTAACTGTTGTATGTATATGCATCCTGCATATACAAAGTTTTAAAAAGGGAATTTGTATATGCATATGTTTATGCATATACAAGGGTGAAAACGGCAAAATGAAGAGGGGGAAAAGTCAGCGATAGATGCATGAGGTGCTGACGTGGCATGGTATTATTGGTTTGTGAATTTTCAAAGGTGTTTTGAGCCGTTTATCTGAGAAATGGAATATAGATCGACAGTCAGGTTTTAAACCTTCAGCGATGGATTTTCCTTGTGTCTGCGGCCATTTTTGAGTGGGAAAACTCCATGGGTGCATTGTTACGATTTCCAAGGGGAGCTGCAGGTAGTTAAGCTGTTAATGGCAACATACAGAGGCATGGGCCGATGGTTGAATGGCCAACTACCAGATTTATGATGAAAATCTTTGAACGGCAGTGCAGATCCCGAGCTCACCTGCCCTCTCCTCTGTTTTCTTGGGCTGCCTTCAATATTTTGGGCACCATTTCTGGTGCAATGTATCTGGTGGGATTTTTGACTTGTGATGTAATTAATTTGC
This sequence comes from Cunninghamia lanceolata, assembly GCA_027924645.1. Classification (NCBI taxonomy): domain Eukaryota; kingdom Viridiplantae; phylum Streptophyta; class Pinopsida; order Cupressales; family Cupressaceae; genus Cunninghamia; species Cunninghamia lanceolata. Next base: position 690,293 of record BSBN01002024.1, on the reverse strand, counting down.
TGGATGTACAGTTTGGCTATATGAGGGGAAAACTATGTCATTCATTGGTGGTTGAAGACTTGGGCAATTTTGGGGGAAAAATAATGAAATATAGAGAATTTCCTGTTTGTTTTATCTCTGTGGAGTTTATGTGTTGCATCTGAGTTATATCTTACACATATGTTTAGTTTCTTGTCATTGTATATGAGAAATGCATTATTGCATGTATTTATTTGTCTGTCTCCACTTGTTGCATGCATTTTCTTCTTTTGAATCTGTTTGCTAAGGGTTTCTCAGATTCTAGGGTATAGTTTTGTTGTATCACATACTTGATCTCTAACTTCCATTCAAGGAGTGGATTAAATTGTTTTAGGTTAAGGTATGGAGAAGAATGTATGTCAACTGGGATATCTGTAAGTATGGATAGTTAAATACCTTTTCTTGGGTGGTGTTTGTAAGGCAAGCATCAAATCTAACCCCCTAAAACTCGAATGACAATTGCAAGCCATTCTCTTGTATATGTCTAGTTGACTCCTTGCCCTGAGATAGGCACCGATCTGCTTCTCGATTAGTAGTTATGATCCAAAACCCCTGTCTTGCATCCAAACCATCAAATTTAAACCATCCATTCATATTTCCAACCTGTTAGTTATAGGATTAGGATTAGGAACCCCCTGCATACTCTCATCCATAACTAGACACACATGTCCAAGAATGTTGCTAACCTTGTGATTTGTCACACAAATCTTGGTCTACACATGAGAGTATTCTGCCTATTATCACAAAGCTAAATCTTTCTGTCATTGGGTGAGTCAAAGTGTCAAATCTTTAGCTAATAGGGATACCCCCTTGGTGCAGCAGAACCAGAAGTGAAGGGGAGGCAACTCACGCAGCCTCCCATATTCGTTGGTCGAATCTGCCTGTGCATTGGAACTGGCAAACCCACTGCTGATTCAGAAATAAACACCAACATGATCAATTTGAAAGGAATAGGGGTTGACGGATTGGGTGGGAGAAGTGAGGTAGTGATCACCAAGAAATGGAACATAACAATAGACAGGTGTTGCTATGGGCGCCTGCAGCACAAGTCCCAACTGTGTAAATGTAAACATAATATAACAGGTCCCAGCTGAGTCAGGTCTAGACTGAAGAAGTGAAAAATAGGTACCAGTGGAGATATCTAGTTGTAACCATGGAAATTGTACAGTGTGTGCATGTGAGAAAAATAAAGAAATTTAATTTTCAGCAACAAGGGTTGAGTATTACAACTCAACCTCCACATCACTGGACATTGTTGTTGTATCAGCATCAGAATGTGCATTGTCTGGTGTTACAGCAGCTGAATTAGGAGTATCAGGAGGAGTATACTGAGCAGATAGAGATACCAGAAATCATCTCTCTATAGTGGCTTCTTGTACAATTTGAGCCTATGCCCATTGACCAATAGTGAAAACTGAACTTCATCAATGGTTTGCAGTTGAACTGCACCATTAGGAAAAACTTGTTGGATTTCATATGGACCTAACCAATGTGACTGAAGTTTTCCCTTGAAGCCCTTATACCTTGAATCATAAAGTAGTGCCCAGTCTCCTGCAGTGAATTCATTTGTTTTTATATACTTATCATGCCATTTTGCCCTTTGCTTCTGTATGACCTCTGTATGATGAATGGCTTCAAGTCTCATTTCATCCAAGGCATTCAAATGTTGTATCATTTCTTGTTGTGCAGTGGTCAGATTCATTCCTAGGTCCATTGTTGTCCTCAGGGTTTTGTGTTCAAATTCAATAGGCAGGACTGCAGTCTTGCCATAGGCCAGCTCATAAGGTGTAAACCTTGTAGTTGTCTTCCAAGTTGTTGTATATGCCCAAACAACTTCAGGTAGCCTAGAGACCCAATCTCTTCAGTGAAGCTATATTGTCTTGGTCAGGATGTTTTCAATTTCTCTATTAGTAACTTCTACCTGACCATTAGCCTGTGGATGGTAGGGAGTGGATTTCTTATGCTTGATCTGGTATTCTGAAACCAATTTTATTATTAAATCAGATGTAAACTGTGGTCCCTAGTCAATTACTATTTCTCTTGGAACACCATACCTAGTGAAGATGTCTTCATACAAGAATTTGGCCACATTGCCATCTCTGGAAAACTATCATGCTTTCACTTCTACCCATTTAGTTAAGTAATCTGTACATACTAGGATATATTCTTTGTTGTTTGATGGAGATATAGGCCCCACAAAATCCAAACCCCACTTGTCAAAAGGAGCTAGTGAGATTTGTGGCTGCAAAGGCATCTCGTCACTTCTAGTAGGCCTCCCCATTCTCTGGCATCTATCACAACTCCTAGTGTACTTGACGGCATCCTTGTGAAATGTTGGCCAGTAATAACCCATTGTAAGGATTTTAAAGGTTGTTCATTTAGCTGCAAAATGTCCTCCACAAGGCTCATCATGAGAAGCCTTCATTACATCAAATAATTCATCCTCCCTGATACATCTTTGCATAATATTATCTGGTCTAGTGTAGAATAGAAATCCAGAAATCCAAGAGTAAGAGAAACATTTATGCACCAGCTCTGCCTCTTCTCCCTTGGAGAGAAATATCCTAGAATTTGCCCTGTAACCAAATAATTGGCTATATCTGCATACCATGGAGTGTATGCAGTGAGAGCAAATAAATGCTCATCAAGAAAAGAATCATCAACCATGCCATCTGAAGACTGTGTAGGTAGTCTAGACAGAAAATCAGTAACAACATTGGCTTTGCCTAGTTTTTCAACAATTGTAATATCAAACTCTTGCAACAACAATAACCACCTTACAAGTCTGCCACCTACTATGGGTTTATTCATCAAGTATCTGATGGCTGCATGGTTTGTATGGATGAAGACCTTATAACCAGCTATGTAGTGCCTGAACTTATTTGTCATCAACAACTGCTAACATCTCTTTCTCTGTCACTATATAATTCAATTCAGCTCCTTGCAAATTCTTACTAACATAATAAATAGCATATTCCTTGGATCCTTCTTGTTGGCCTAAAACTGCACCAATTGCAAAATCTGATGCATCAGTATGGATGTGAAAAGGTAAGGTCCAATTTGGTCCTCTAAGTACAGGAGCTTGTGTCAAGGAGGTTTTCAGCTTTTCAAAAGAAGTCTGACAATCTGGTGTCCACTCAAATTCACTGTCTTTTGTTAACATAGTAAATTGAGGTGCAACAATTTTTCTAAAATCTTGAATGAACCTTCTATAGTAACCTGCATGTCCTAGGAAACTCTTGACATCTTTCTGCTTCTATGGAATAGGTAGGGTGGAAATAACTTCAATTTTATTTGGATCCACTTGTATTCCAACACTTGAGCTAAAGTGCCCCAAAACTATTCCTTGTGTCATCATAAGGAAACACTTTTCATGACTCAAAGAGAGATTGTGATCTATACATCTTTTCAATACCTTCTCCAAGTTGCGTAGGGCTTCATCATATGTGTCACCATATGTGGTGAAGTCATCCATATATATCTCCATACTGTCATGTGCAAAATCAGAGAAAATGCTTAAAACTGCTCTTTGAAAAGTAGCTAGAGCATTGCACAAGCCAAAGGGCAAGACAAATTATGCATATGTCCCCTAAGGGAAGTTAAACATTGTCTTATCATGATCTTCTAGAGCAATTTTAATCTGATTATAGCCACTAAAACCATCAAGGAAAGAAAAATATTTCTTGCCTGCTAGTGAGTCAAGAACCTGGTCAATGAAGGGCAATGGAAAGTGATCCTTCCTGGTAGCAGTGTTTAATTCTCTGTAGTTGACACAAACCCTCCACTTTCCTCCTTCCTTTGGAACTATAACCAATGGTGAAACCCATTCACTGTCTGAAATGGGGTATATGAAGCCTGCATCCAAAAGTTTCTGTAGCTCAGTTTTAACAATTTGCCTGAGGACTGGATTCATGCGCCTTTACTGCTGTCTGATGGGCATGTATCCATCATCTATGTATATCTTATGCATGCACAAGGCAGGATCAATGCCTTTTATATCATTATAATTCCATGCAAATGCTGCTGAGTGTGCATTTAAAACTCTATGCAAGGAGTGTTGTTGTTCATCAGTCAAGGCATTATTAATATTCAACATCCTTCCTAGTTTGACTTCTAGTTGTTTGGATAGCTATTGCATAGAAGACAAATCAAGGCTAGGTAACATAGGTAAGCATTGCTAAGGTAATAAAGCATGAAATATTTGAGACACCTCTTCTGATGAACCACTTGGTATTGTTTTTCTCAAAGGGTCTTGCAAGCAAGATAGACAATCCTGCTGCTGTGGATGCCTTCCATAGTCATTTTGGAGGACATGAACAATTAGTTCATCTTCATTTGGAACGTCTAACAAGGGGTTGAGTTCAATAGTCATTAGTGTTTGTAAGGAGTAAGTGTCCTCTTCTTCCTGGAAAGGCCAAATGGTCTGCTCAAGTTCATGGTATGGTTGGGTTGGAGGATACAATACCAGTTTCTTGGTCATTGTCTCATTAGAGATTATCATGTTACCAAACCTACAACCTATAAATACATCAGCAGTGGCAAGCCATGATCTGCCTAGTATTAGAGGATAACTAGCAAGATTAACTTTGGGCTGCAAAACTATGAAATCAACTGGGTACTCCCAAGAGTCTAATGTAATGACCAAATCATCTATGACTCCTTCAGGTTTGTGTGTAGACCTATTAGCTAATTGAAGAACTGTCTGGGTAGGCCTAAGATTGTTCTGTTGGAGTATATGCATTGTTTCCTTGGTCATTACATTAATAGTTGCATCTAAATCTATCAGAGTGTTCTTAATCAGAGTCCCATTGATCTTGACATCCACCACTGGACTTCTTGGGTCTGTATATTTTGGAACAATTATATTACCCAACATGATGTCTACAAGATTACCTAACACATGCACTGTCTGGGGGTCTAGTCTCTTCCTTCCTGGCTTCTTTATGCAAAGATCCTTAATAGTTTTGGTATAGACGGGGATATCCTTGATAGCTTGGATTAAGGGAATCTTGATGCTAATATCCTTTAGCTGGCTAAGAAGGGCAGTATCAGCTTGAGCTGGTTTCTTTTGCATGGCCAAACATTTAGGGAAAGGAGACTTCTGCTACAAGGTAGGGTGGGCATCTTGGTTTGAGTCAGGTTCCAAGGGTTGTTTATCTGGGGTCTCTTCGGTGGGCTCTTCATCTTCAAGCCTAGTAATTTGGGGAGATGAAGGTCTTGCAAGTTGTTTCCCTGATCTAAGATGAACATTACTCACTTCCACCCCATAGGTGGGATATTGCATCACCTCGTTAGTATAAGCCTACTAAACATGCTTGTTGTTAGGGCTAGGTGCAGGTTGGGCAGGGATTTGGGTGGGCCTAGGAGATGGATTTTGAGGTGGTGGCATTATGGCTGGCTACTGTGGTTGAGATGGAATCATAGGTTGCAGAAATTGTGCATTTTTCTGCCATTATTGGCCCTTGTTCCATTGAGGCTGCCATTGTTGCTGCTGAGGAGGCCACTGAGGATTATAGTTAGGTCGTTGGAAATTTTGCTGTGGCCATGGGTTAGGTTGTTGTTGGTTCCAACCAACTTGTGGAGTAGGCCATTGGGGATTTTGCCATTGTGGGTTTTACCATGCATTTAGGTTACCAGACCATTGTTGAGCATTCCAAGCAGAGAAGTTTTGATTTGCAGTAGGAAAGGGAGGATTAAAATTAAGTGGATCAGGAGGCATACCTTGTCTTTGTTTCCATGGCCTTCTTTGAGTAATGAAGAATAATTGCTCGTCCTCTCCTTCGAATTGTTGTAACTCTGGTCTCTCAATCCTTTCTTGCTGGATACTGGCCACCCTCTTGCATTTGTAATTGGCTTTCCTTTGTCTACAGCTGGGGCAGTATTCAGTGAGCATTGCATCTGCCTCTTCTTGTTTCTTCTTGATGTGAAGTGTGTCCAACTGTGTAGCCATGTGGCTAATGATATGTTCTTTCATATTGGTTAGCAAGTTACTGATTTTCACTCAAGAAACTCCATTGGCTACCTTGCCTGCAATGGCTACTCTTTCTCCTCTAGGTTTTCTAGAAAAAGTCTTAGAGTAGTTCCTGTAAGATGTACAAATATCCTCAAAGGGTAGTTGGGAGGTATCCCCTGTTCCAATGAGATTTAGGGCATCCATGCAATCATCATTGACTCCTCTTAAAAAGACCAGCTTCAATGATTCTTCAGACAACCTATTCTGAGGGTTTTTCTTCAAGGCAAATTGGAATCTCTCCACATAGTCCTCTAATGGCTCATTCTCCTTCTATGACATCCTAAAGATGTCATCTTTCCTCCTATCATGTCCTCTGTAGTAGTCTTTGTATTTTGCCAGGAATTTTATCTTCATGGTATCCCAGTCTAGAATGGCATCTCTTCCTAGTCCCATAAACCATCTTAAAGTAGCATCTTTTAGGGTACCAGGGAACAACTTGAGTTTGTAAGGATCAGTGGTATAATCATAACTCCTACACAGAACATCAAACTCGAATAGGAAAGTGTCAGGATCTTCAGTCACCAAACCATAGAAAACAGGCAACGCAGAAGGTGGTATATTTTTTAGAGTAGCTACCTGTGCTAGGTCTGGTATAGGGAATTCAAATGTATCTTGTCCTGGAGGATCCTCTACTGCATCTGCCATTGTTCTGAAAGTTTCCTCTGTGGCAGTAGAGGAAGCTGATGGAGATGTATGGGGTGTTGATGAAGATGTAAAAGGAAACTCTCCTTCAACACTTCCTATTGTGTAGTTGTTGAAATCAGCTGTACCCTCGTTGTTTTGAGAAGTTGATGGGAGGAATCTACCTCGAGTATCTCTTTGGCTCCGCATACAGTAAATTTAGCTTTATGTTTCAGTGGCCCTGCACAATGTTAGTAGAATGCCCGGTGTTTCTTGAAAATGAATTTATGCAATCTAATACTGAAATCAAGATTTAACTATAAAAGCATGTGAAACCTAACAAATGAGATTATGAAGATAGCACCATCCCTGGCAATGGTGCCAAAAATGTAGAGGAAAACTAATGTGTTGTAGACTTAAATAAAATTCAGGGTTTAACCTAACTGAATAGTCCACTATCATTGCATTCCTACATTGAATTATCGACCAAGGAGCATAAGCTTGTGATGATGTCTACATTATCTATGCCTTCAAGACTCATTTCTAATCTAAGTTAATCTTATACAATTCTTATTTTGTCTAGTCCTACTTACTAGAAAGCATAGAAATGTAAAACAGTACGTGGAAATGGAAAACAACAAAAACAGTCTAAAATTCTAGTTGCTATGGGTACCTTCAGCAGAAGCTGATGATAACTATATTTAACAAAAAATTACAGTTTTAATCTAAACAACTCAAAATGATGAAAAGGCTAACACTAACCTCCGCAGGATTAAAAATGTGCACTCTACTCATGAATCACAATTACTGGAAATATCAATCAAGAGTTCTTACTTGCTTCACAATATAACACATAAGATGGAATCATATAGTTTAACTAAGAATGTAGGAATAAATAAGAAAACATGCAAAGTGAGAGTTAGTACCTTGAGTGGCCAACTCAGGGAACTATCTCACTTTTTCTGGAGATTAAATCTACTTCAGATCTTTACAAATTCCATAACATACAGTTGAATTCAAACCATATCAAAGATTGAATCTTCTTCAGATTTTATTCAAAATTATAACATGTCTGGAATAACTGATAACTATAACAAAGTAATAGCTATATGGAAATTAAAACATAACAACCAACCTAATCAATGAACTCATCCCCTAACTTATATAAAGATGGGAGAGTCTTATGCAACCTTCTAACTAACTGCGATCATCAATTCATTCCTGGACATCAGGATATTATTTTTGAGATCAACTTATTAACTGGAACAAAGGAAACATAGTCCTATCCAAACAAAAATTCTCACCATAACAGCTCATAAATAAGATTCATAAACTTTGATGAGACTCCTAGAATAAGTCTTCTTTCTCCCCTGTGTTTATTTTCCCATGCTGACCATGTTTGTCTCCACCGATCGCTATGTCTGGCACTTGGACCGCATTCTCATTGATTCCTCTATTCTACATCCTGTTGTAATTACTCCTCCTTGGATTCTTTATCTGGCTGCATAGGGTTAATCATTCCAACATATATACAAAATAACCTCTCATAATAAACTTATGAAATCCTATCTATATTTCATGCATATCAATAATTCAAATCATCCATTTGATAATATAACCACCTGATTTCATTTATTAGCATAGGGTCAAAGTCTTTGGAAAGTATATATGAAGCAACATAAAATAGAGATAATGTATCTGAAGTCTTTGCAGAACCATATAGAAAAGGTCTTTAAAACATATGGAAACAATATAAAAGGAGGACAATATTTCATCCCAACAATCTATTTAAAGTTATTTAATTTCACATGAATTCCAAACATAAGTGTGAGGTATGTCTATTTTTTGTTGGACATGTATAATTACCATTAACAACTCTCTTTAGGCATATCTTGCAAATGACTATGTGATGAGACTTTTTGTGTACTTTGATGTATGGATGATTACGGTAGATATGTATGTTTATAATGGCTATGGATGTTTTTGATGATTTATGGATGAGTTGTAAGTTTGGATGAAAGGATTCAATCTTGTATTTTGAATCATGTTGTGATTATGATATGATTATGGTGACGATATGATGGTACATGTGATGTGATGTATGGATGCATTTGGTGAATATGATGTTTGTATGCTATAGGTGATGTTAGGGTTTATGGGTATGATTCAAGATGGATAGTATGTATATGTACATGATTTATGGATGTATGAGTATGGATGGACTTTTGTTTTTTGATTATGTAGATGTATGTATGAGTATGTGTGTGATTGTGTATGATGATATTGATGATATGGATAATTGGTAGGATATATGGATAGATGGAAGTTATGTATGATTAAGTATGATGTGGATTGTGAAAAGATGCTTAGATTAATAAATATATATTCTGGATGGAATATGTAATGATGTGGAAAATGCTAACGTGTGGGTAATGGATGCAGGTGTCATGGTACAATCATATCAGGGAATACATCAAGATCAGAGGATGGACATGGATGAAGACAAAAAAGGATGTAGAAAGGGTTGTGCACATGGAGTAATTTAAAAGTCATTAGGAAAGGGAGAGGGTTTGGTCGAACCATTGATGAGAGGGGATGTAGGGTTTCAACCCAAACCCTTACGATGGTTGGTGGGAAGGGTAGTGATGAGAGGATTACTTCTTGAATCATGGAGGCAAAAGGGGATGAATGGGGTAGGATGATGTATAGGAATATGCAGTGGAGGTACCCATAACAAGGGATGTGGGTTATCAATCCAAGCCTTGTGGGAGATACCAAACATTGAGATTCCTAGGAGGAGGGATAACTTTGAATGCATTTAAAGTGAACACTTATTTTGATATAGCATGAGATGTTATGCACCAGGCTATAAGGAACCAAGGTGATAATGTATCCCATGCATGGACTGACATGAAAAGAAATAGATAAGATGTTGTCTTTGCACGATACAGGACACACGATGGACACTATGTGGATTATGCAAAAGCAACCAACAAACAGGAGGAGATCTTAGTATCATGCAAGACTTGAAGGGGCCTTGGGAATCTTAAAACTAATATAACCATATAGACAAAGCATCCAACAAAAAAAAGAGCATGCCCCTATGACTAATGTCTCATCAGTGTACCATGATATGAAGAATCTTGGCAACCTTGAGGATAGCACAAGGGAGTTGAAAATAATATATTCAAGACAAAAGAAAACAATTGTCAATTATACTTTTGCCAAAGGGTGTAATGGATGATAATGATGTCTAATGTGGGGATTGATGTATCCCGCGAAGGTTGATGTGGGGTTCGTCAAAAAGGGGGGGGGGGGGGTCAAAAGGACAAGTTACATGTATGTAGTCGAGGTTGTTGAAGAGTGTCTTGATTTAGTTATGAATGAATAATATAACGATGCTAGGTGACTAAGCTCGGGTGTTTTCAAGACAACCGAGAAGGTTGGAAGTACTAGGATCCAAGGTGACAAAGGAGGGGGGTATGTTGGGTTGTGGTTAATGTGGTAATGAAATGAGGGGGTGGGGTGGATGGGTGTTATTGAGGAGGATGAGAGTGGGGTGATTGGGGCTACAAAGCATCAATTCAACATGAACCTCAAATTCCCAAGTTGTACCTAGCAGAGACAAGGTTGTGGACAATTAAGAAGGTTAAAAGGACGTATGTGTCCATGTCATGGGGGGATGTGGGGAGATGGGGGACAACTTACTTGAACTTATGTGGTAGTGGAAAGGGTATGGGGTGTGGTTGATAGTCTAGAGGATAATGGATTCAATTTCTACACATGATGCCTACGAATAGTTTTTCATCATGGTACTTATCCTAGGCACCACAAGTTGTAGTTTTCACCATAGGAAGAATTATTTCTCTTCACTTTTTTCTACCTTTTTTATTTATTTTTATATTTTCGATAATTTTTTTTGAATGGGGTATTCAGCGGCCTAGGTATAAAACCTCTTGATATGTATGATGTTCATGGGTTCCTCAAGTTCTTCATCTTCAAGAGTGGCCAGACAGTATGCCCTAGAACCATACTTAGAGAAAATCACATAGGGGCCCAACCAGTTGGGTTCAAATTTGCCTTTCTTGTCTCGTTCTTGAAGATTCTTTTGATTTTATTTTAGGACCAAGTCACCTACAACAAATTATCTGGCATGGATCTTCCTGTTGTAGGATCTACGAAGCCAATTTTGATATGCCTGAAGATTATTCAAGGAGTTGAGGCATCATTCATCTAATAGCTCTAACTCTTACAGGTGTGCAACATGATATTTCTCAGTGATGAGATTACACAAGGAGATGTGCAAGGAGGGGAGTTCAATCTCAATTGGCAAGATTTCTTTAGAACCAAATATGAGTGAATATGGAGTGGCTTTGGTAGGTATTCAGATGCCTGTGCAATATGCCCAAAGGGTTGGATGGATGTGGAGGTGCCCGTCACGACTAGTTTCGTTGATAACCTTCTTGAGAATTTTTAGCAAGATTTTATTAGTTGCCTCGGCTTGGTCATTTCCTTGAGGATATTATGGAGTGGACTAATGATGTTGACTATGGAATTGTTCACAAAGAGTACGAACATCATTATTTTTAAAGGGTTTTCCATTATTTGTGATGATAGCGGATGGGATACCATAATGGAAAATGATATGATATAGGATGAATTTAGCAATTTGGGAATGGGTGGTAAAGGTGAGGGGATGGCTTCAACCCACTTCATAAAGTGTTCAGTGGAGTGATGATAAATTTGTGGCCATTGGATGAGGGGGGAATGAATCTTGCCAACGAGATATAGGCCCCATTGAAAGAAAGGCCATGGTGGTGTGATCGGTTGTAAGGCCTGTGAAGGAGCATGAATAAGGTCTCTATGCTTTGTGTAAATCCTCTTGTGGGAGGTAGGTAGTATATTCCCTTGAGAAAAAACACTTTTCTTGATGTGAATTATGTATATGATGTGTTTGTATCCTCTTGTTCTTCTAATTTCTAACTAACTCCTTATAATTCTTCTTATTGTATCTTGAGGAATGATGCGCAATAATTGAGACAACCTTTTAGATTGAGGTCTCTTTTGTCATGCTGACTCAGGGTCTTCCTTTATGTGCTTCTTGTGATTATTGTATGATGCATGTATTCTCCTCATATATTCTTATTCTCTATGTGTTCTCTCTATGTATTCATTATGTATGCCTTTTGAGTGCTTTAAATGTATTCCATGTGTGTTTCACATGTATTCTATGTATAATGTGTGTATACTTTGTGTATTACGTGTATACATTGTGATTGCTTGAGTGTATGCCTTGTGTATGTCTTGTTTTGACTCATGTTTTCTAAGTGATTCTTGTATGAGTGAATTATATATGAATGTGTCTTACGTGTATGTAACTCCTCTTGCTAATCATCATAGACTCCTAGAATCCTAAACTTGGGGGCTTGATCACCCCTCAATTTTGGTGACATTCTATGACTTCTATGTTTGTTGTGATTGAAATTTATCCTCTCCATACTTTAGTGCAAGTATGAGCATAAGATCATACCCACACTAAAGTGGGGGCTAAATGTTATGGAGTAAAATGTTTACCCAAGTGCCATTTTACACCTAGTTTAGCACGCAGGGGGACCTAAAACAATTAATTCTTATTCCCAATGCACAAAACCTGAAAGATGACTTGAGAATGGGACTAAACGCACTTAATTGAGCTTATCCTAGAGTTTAAGGGGCACAAAGGTCAAGGGCTCCTAGTGTCCTAGGCCCTCCTTAAACTTGGAGCTAAATTAATGGCATGTTGGCTTAGGACATCTCTAATGCTTCCTCATGTCGGACCCATTTAGTTTAATTCCTTGAAAATCAAAGGGAATGCATATATAAGAAATTTAGTTTATTCATTTGAACATCTAAGCAATCTAGGCACTCTTACTCTCTCTCTCTCTCTCACATGCTCTTTATTCTTCTCTAAAGCTCTCTATGGTGGATTATTTTTGTTGTACTAACTTCTTGCAGGTCTTGTGAAGATCTCTCTACTTATTTGGGCTACACCAACTTCTTGAGTCAAGTTGTGACCCCGCATCAAGCAAGCTAGGGTTTCCATTCTCATAGTGACTTCTTTCCTTCATGCTTTATTACAACATTCCATTCTACTTCAGACTTGCCTCTACCCTCCTAGGGCACACACTCTTTGATCTCTCATCATTGCTATTGTGAAGGTGGAAACATCATTCACAGAGCTTGACTTGGGAAAGCTCCTAAATAGCACCAACCCTTTTTTCCTTCTTGTTTGTGTGTAGGTCACATCTGGAGGAATCTGAAGATAACAAGTGACAGGAAGCAGGAAGACAGATAGGCGAAGGCACTAAAATCTTACGATCCTACAAAACCCTAATTTGGGTCCAGGGCACCTAGTGCCCCTATCCCCCTTGTTCGAATGACCAAAACCTTCTAGAATAAGGTTCTCTTAACTTTATTCAACTCCTCCTTGCCACTGCTTTCTAGGTTTTCGACGGTTCCAGGTCTATATCTCTTGTTTTCTCTATTTTATCCCTAGAAACCCTAGATTTGGTAATTAATCATAAGATCTCTCTCCTTGGAAACAAAGGGACCAATCAAGAGACCTCTCAGCTCTCCTTTGAGTACTATAGATGAGTATTGAGTTTCCTTGATTCATGTTGTAATGTTATATGGAGAAGGATTTATTTAGGGTGATGTACATGTTAGCCTAGATCTCATTTTCTACATAACAACCTTGAAATGTATGCTCATGTTAGATTTAGACACATGTCGAAGTGGGGGAAAATTTTAATGGTGAAATTAACATCCCCATGTCATTTCTCATTTATTTTTGTTCCCACCTTGATGAGAATTTCTTAATGAAATAACACATCAACAAATGATATACTCATGCTTGTTTGTCTTATCATGGCATGATCCCTATACACTTTCATTTTGCCCCCATTTGCATTAAACCTAATATATTTGTCATTTATCCATCCCTATTCACATTTATTTCCATGCATCAACTTTTACCTCAAGATCTTCACCTTATCCCTCTAGATCATTTTTGGGTGATGCAAGATTGACCTAGTGCAATCTTGAGGAGCATGGGAATGACCCCAAAATTCAAGTGTTCAAATTCAAATTCCAACTTTCTTGTCCCTTTCTACTTGGTGCACATTTGTGTAACATGTTATTATGTCATGGTATTTAAATACATTAAGTGCACAATTAATTAACATCTATAAAATAGAGGATTAAGAAAAAAATCATAAGAACACACTTCAATTTATAAAGGAAAAAATAATCGCTTTTGCATGTATGCCATTTACATGTTAGTGCATGTTATCTTTGTTGTTATATGGAGCCTAATCAGACTCAGAGGTTAAATTTACCGCACTTTTATCGGTGTGGTTTCCCCCCAAATTATTTAACGGGGTCAAGGGGCCCCTTGCGGGGGTTTAGGGGCAGCACCCCTGGTGCGCTCCTTGTCACGATACAGGGCGAGGTCGAGGGGCAGCGTCCCCACAGGGGCTCAGGGGCAATGCCCCCAAAATTTCCAATGATTTTTTTATTATTTTATTAAGGCATCGGGAGTTATTTTTTCTATTGGCTAACATAAAAAAACCCTATTTTTGTAACCGACATAAGGTTTGATAAAAGCAGCTAATGGTCAGGGTTTATGTTGATGTATTGTAGCATTTTGCAGTGGTATTGAGTTGCAAGGATTGTTGGTTGTAATCAGTTTAATTTACTAGATAATAATATTGGACTCTCTATTGGTGGATGTAGCTCGAGTTTGGGTGAACCACATTAAAACTTATCTCTTGCTGTTATTATTTCTGTGTATTTTCAATCCTCTGTTTAATCTTTATTTGCATTTAATTGATATCTTCTGCTAGCTAACCCTAATGATCTTTGATATTGTCCATCACCATTAATCTAGCATGTAAGTGGGTTGATCTAAGAGAACAAACTCACCTATCAAGTTGATAATATCTTCAAAGGTATTCTTAAACGCTGCCTTGAAAATTTTAGCCATTTGAAAGATTTATTCAAGCACACATTTCGTAAGTTCATATTAGCACAACATAGGTCAAATTCATGTGCTAAACCAATATCACAATAATTGGGATTAAACTTGTGACACTTGGGATCAACCTACAACATTTTCTATGCTAGTTTAGAATATGAGATAATGTTGTGATAGTGGCAAAGTAGTTTTGAACATCATCGACATCATTAGTTTTAAAGCTAAGTACTCCTATCCCTCACATTTAGTTTTCATGTGTTTATTGTAATTATTTATCCTTGCTATGATTAATCTAGGTTAATTTATGTTTAATTGATTGCATTTGTTTAATTAGCCTAGATTATTTATATAGTGTGATTTATTCCTCTATAATAATATAGTTTAAGTCCATATAATGCCCTTTTTAAAGGACCTTAAAATCTTTGGTGACTAAATATTACATTTTTATAAAGAAATAAATACATTTGTAAATGTATTTTTATAATTTTTATAAATTTATTTATATAGATTTATTTTTGCCTCTTTAAAATAAAAATTATTTTTAAATGAAACTTTATAGGTGTAATGGTGAAAAGTGCACATCTAGCATATTTACTATTCATTTTGGGCTCATTTTGATTGGTTTGTTCCTAATACAATAGGTAGTGTACAAATAGCATGTTTTAGAACAAAAGTTGGAAAATTACCTAAACCTAACCTAATTCCATTTGCACACATCCTCAACAATTTATCCCAATCCTCCATTTATCCATCCACCTATCTAGATCAATCTATGAGCATGGAAATGACCCTAAAACTTTCAAAAATAAAATTAAAAGATAGACCCAAGTTAACTCCCTCATATCTGACCATTACTTGTTGACTTGAGTGTGAAATATGTTAATTTGTGTGCTAGGGTGTTGTATAAAAGTGTAGACACCTAAAATCAACCCCTCCTCGTCTTGATGTTATTATAATTAGGACATAATTTAACTCCTTAATTGGATAAATCAGCATTTATTCAATTAACCGTCCAATTCCCCTTCAAACTATGATTAAACAATATTTTATTGTCAAAATCACTATTCACGTACTTTTCACTATAAATATGTACTCTCATATATACCTATCCCTAGCATAAATGATTAATTAATCATTTATCAATCCTTGCCTATAGTCCAAACATTAGATAAATATTTCTAGTTATCTTATAACTATTTCCCATCCCGTGAATTAAATAAATATTGCTATTTATTTAATTCTCCTATTTTTTCCACTTTTCGTCAAGTGGACTAAACCTAATTAACTACCTAATCCCTCACTTGCACATTCCTAACCCTTAATTAAACCCTAGTCAAACCCACACATCCTCCAAAGTGTACAAAAGCCTAGGATCTGTACAAGACCACATGGGCCTCTTACAAAGGCATGGTCATGTCCTTTGTACAAAGGGGTCTTTTTGTCCCTATTCAATCTTGACCATCCCCTTCTTCCAAGACCACTTTTCTACCCTTGATTTGGCCTTGATCCAAGGACATCCCTCATACTCCAACCAAATCTTTCCACTTGGTAAGCTCTCATCTCTCCAAGCCTCTCAATCAACCTCATCCATTGATCTATTGAATCAATCTCATCCCTTCATCCAACATCCAAAAAAACTATAAATAGTCACATATCCTAGCCATTTTCAAGACTCCAAGAGATGCAAAGTTATGTTGTCTATTTGAAGAACCATCTACATATAATTCAACATCAAGAGCACATCCACACAACAAAGGTCTACATGGTAGTTAATGTATTTTAGATTCCTTTCTTGTTTGCATTCATTTATTGCTCAATCTTGAGGCTATATTAGGATTTGGATGAAATAGGTCAATATTGCTTTGGTTTGTTTCTTGGGTCCATTTTCCAGTGTATACAAAAAGGGTAAACCATAATCCATTTTTAGACATTAGATCCATCAAGGGCTCTTATTAGACTTACATTATCACATAAAGAGAAACATAGAGAATTCATTGCGTCAAAATATACACTTTCCTTTTGTCTTTGATCCTTGTTCCAAAAATGTTAAATTGGATCCTAGGGGTTTGACAAAATGAGAAGATCCTCAACTAGAAAAATCCCAAAGGTGTTCATGAAGAATGCCTATTTTGCATATACAAACTCCAAAAAGTGAGATAAGTAGATTCATGACACCTTGAAGTTCACAATTCATTTATACTAGAACATATTGAAACCATATAAATGGCTCATTTTTACATGCATAAGTTAGAACTAGGACATAAATTAGTCTAGTTAGCCATCTTCCAAAGCATACCAACATCAAATCTAATTATAGTGCATTATTTGTAACACAAAGTGACAACTTTTCAATCAAAGTCTCCATGTTGCACACAAAGCTAAGTTCTAATTTGTCTTATCATTTCAAAAGTTTTACTTGTATTTTAGTTACTATCCTAGCTCATAATCCTCAGTTAATTACTTATCATTGTGTGATTTATTGCATCAGCCTAGATAATTTTGAAAGGTGTGTTTTATTTCCTTTGATTTTGGTGAGCCTATTCCATCCTACACTCCCTTAGATCTTAGCCTTGGGTTTTATTTCTTATTGCCTTTTCCAAATCTACCTTTCTAATTTTGTAATTTTTATATCAGTACATTTCTGGTGTTCATCTTTTTTATCCTTTTAGGGTTTGTATGTTGAGTTTATGCCAATTTATTGTTGTCATCCTAATCTCCCTTTGAGAATACATCTTCATTTGAATCCTACAATGACCAAGAGTTAAGATCAGAATGGAATGAGTAAAACTCTGACTGATAATACTCATCATAGTGAAGAAGAACCCTTTGATCATGATGTTTCATTCATGGATAGGCAAGACATGTCTTTGAGTACACACATGTTATCTTCTAGTCTTACACAATTGGGAAATGAGGCCAATCCTACTGAGTTTGTGGATGTTCTTCATAATTTATTGACTCATAATCCATGTAGTTTAGAGGTGCTCCAAGGAATTAGTACAAATCTTAGTTCTTCAAGATCTTTGAATGGTGTGTGTCTTGCTTCCTAAACAAGCCTCTTCTTCATTTATTTCTCCAAAATTGTCCAGTCTTCAATATGGTATGTCTTTACTATTCCTTCTTTTGAGGTTAACTAGGTATGTACCTCTCCTTTCCTTTACTTCCCATCCTACTAGTGTTTCACCTATTTCCCATCCTATTAGTATCATGCCTACATTTCATCCCACAAGTGTCCCACCTACTTTCCATCATGTTAGTCCCATCCTGCATCCCATCCCACTAGTGTCATGCATACTTATTTTCCTTATAGTATTTCTATTTCTCATCATCCTCTTCCTACTAGTACCATGTTTATCCCACATATTACCTTTACCTCACCAATTGTTCACTTACTTCCCTCCTATTTATAGAACACCCCTCATCTCTCATGTTCCTACAAAAAGCATACTTATTTCCACCCTTGATGCACTCATTCAAAACCTTGATATAGTAGAGGGTAAGGTTGGTTCCATGCCTGGTGGATATGATAAGGATGAGTATATTAAAGCACACTATAGAACTCTTTCTTCTGAGATAGTGATATATTCAACCAATTAATTTTGTTGCATTGTACTTTGAGATATAATAGAAGGTGACCCAAATACACATTTGAGATCTTTTATAGTTTCATGTTTAGATTATGTGTATGAAGATAAGTTGTTGGCCAAATTGTTTCCACCTACATTGAGGACTATGTCAGACAGTGGTTTTTTATTTACCTTATGGATCTCTTCACTTTTTTTGAATTGGCCAAGGCCTTTCTTTGTCATTTTTGAGTGAATATGGTTTTAAAGACTATAGTTTTAGATTTTTTTGAGTGTGCACAAGGACATAATGAGAGAATTTGTGTGCTAAGATGCAAGGTCACATTTTGAGTGATGGGTTACAAAGTATTTTGTTAAGCACTAATTCCAAATAATTTGTATTCAAACAATCATACTTCATTTTCTAATTTATGTTCTCATGTCAAAAATATGGTTCATTGAGATTGTT
The DNA here is from genome assembly GCA_027924645.1 of Cunninghamia lanceolata. Taxonomy (NCBI): domain Eukaryota; kingdom Viridiplantae; phylum Streptophyta; class Pinopsida; order Cupressales; family Cupressaceae; genus Cunninghamia; species Cunninghamia lanceolata. The sequence goes on along the minus strand of BSBN01002024.1, from coordinate 671,595 downwards.
GGCTTCTAAGGAACTCAAATATGGTTATTCTTATGTGTCTTCCATCTCTTCTTACCCTTTAAAGTTTCAAACAAAAATTAATTTTCAAAAGGGTAGTGATAGGAAAGAGGAATAAATCTAACACTCATTATCTGGCCAATGCTTCTAATGTTATTATATTCAAGCCTCAAATATTTAGAAATCTCACAAAATTGATGGACTCCCAATTGTCCGTTGGATATTTCTATAGGATTGCCTATGGTTATGACGATAGTGCATTTTGCCATTATCATAGAATTCATGGGCACACTATACAACATTACATGGGGCTCAAACATAAGGTGTAATATTTGATTTATAAAAGTATGATACATGTAAAGAGCATTAATGAGGGGGGCAGTTATTTGGTGTCTCCCCTTGACCCAAGTTTGAAGATCTATACAAATCCTTTTCCCTTGCATGGACAAGCTAATAATGTCCATCTGCATGAGGATTGTCATGGGGGATATGAGAAAATGGATAGTGATAAGATTCACGAACATAGTCATGATGTTTATATGTATCAAGGTGATGATTTTCTTGTTGGTTTTTCATTCACGTGAGGGTCATTTTTTTGGTATGCTTCATGTTAGAGGTCCTACTTCTCATGCTCCACCTTTAATTTTATTTTATGATTTTGATACTCCTTATAATAACCATTATGGTCCTTTATATTTTCATGGTATATTAGATCATTATATATGTGATGGTATTCTCATTGATCCTAATAATCAATTTAATGTATGCACTAAATAGTTTTTATACCATCATCATCTCCATCAACACACTTATGCACATCTAGGAGTTACTTTGTAGATGAAAATGGAGTTCTTATTGATACTTTGGGTTGTATTATTTTACCTTTAGAGGTGGGTCTCAAGGAGGTACCTATTTTATGTCATATTATTCTTACTTCAAATAGATTTTCTATTTCACTTGGTAGGCCTCAGAATGAGCAATTAAGATTTATTCCTTCTATAATACATCAATGTGTAAAATATGTTCATGAGGGTAGAATGGTGAAAATTAAAAGATATACATATTAGACAAATTCATAATTGAGACATTTTAAATATTAGATACATATATATAAATTCCTAAGGAAAACCGTATGAGCATCAAGATTTAATTCATGAGTTTTATCATATGCATTTAGATAAGAAAAAGAATAAATCATAGAAATACAAGCACAAGTTTACAAAGGAAAAAAACAAATAATACTTCTTTACCTTCATATCCTAAGTCCTTGCAAGAGCACAAAGATGTAAGACCTAAAGCTCCTCAAGTGGCATATCATGCACCTCCTAAGAATCATTATTTTGATATATGTGAGCCTCTGTATGGTACATGAGTTCCATGGGTAAGTGCATGGAGTTGTGGGACCAAAAAGTCGCCAAATGACTTTTTGGTCCCATGCAGAGGAAAACGTGAGTGCATTATAACACACTCACATTTTTTCTGCTTAAAAGCAAAAAAATCACTCATTTGTGTTGAATGCATAAGAGGGGGGGGGGTGAATTAGTTTTAGCTTATAATTTCAAAATTCTCACATATGTTTAAATCTACATAGATTCAGTTAACCCTTAGAATGTTATGATGATTAAGCATGAAAGCAAATAACAAAAACTGAATCAAACCAACATCAAACATAAGAGAACACTAGATTTATGTGGAAAACCCAAGAAGGAAAAAACCATGGTGAGGATTAGCTCACAATATAAAGTAGTATCAATGCTGAATTACAAAATGCTCATTGCCAAAGGCTCACTACCAAAGGGCTCACTACCTAGAAGAAAGGCTCACTGCCCAAAGAGAAAGAGATAGAAGAAGTGGCTCACTGCCAAGATTTGAACTGTTATAGTTGCATTTGACATATGCATGGAGTACAATTCCAATGAAGCTCAAAATACAAAACCAATATTCACCACAACACCAACATCATCTTCGCAACATCACTGAAGAATAGTAGACACCTTATGCTCCTTACATCCAATAATCTAACACATGAAGACTTGTACTGCACCACACTTTCAACCACTCATTTACTCACATCACATCCATCACACTCACACTCAAACATGATCTCTTGACACTCATTTATATAGTCATCAACCTTAAGAGCATTCTCCAAGGTTGGCAAATCACCTTAACCCAGAAAATTCAAATTCGGTCTGGACCTAAACATCCCCGTGATGGAAAGGAATGAAGACATACCACAACACATCTTAGCTTGGACCTAAATTCATCTAAGCATGCTACTCCACACTTTCACAATCACCAAAGCAACTCCATAATTAGTGTAAACACCCAAGGTCAACCAAACCTGTGTTAACACAATGAACTTTTAAGTACACGCTTCCTCAAACCCAAAAATGACTTGCAGACCACATGCAAGGCTTCACCACAATCTATAGTATTCCACAAACATCCTAAAACATCCTGAAAACCAACAAATTCCTCCACAACAACTTTCACTTGCTGCACAACCTTATCCTATTTATCCAGTGTGCTTAACTGTCTTTGTCATACACTGCATCTCTAGAAATCAACTTTCGGAGGACCAAACCATGAACAACTTCAACAGAAGAAAGATATAATCCTTATAAGAACAAATCCAGAGCTGCAAGACTTGAAACCACTTTGCGGAGAAATATGGAGCAAAGACATTTCTCCCAGACACCTCTACATGACTTAGAAACACAGTCCACACACTGGTGAACATAACTTTCTTTGCACAATGAACCCGAGCACCAAACTTGGAATATAACAACTCTTAACACATCTGAGCAACATATCCAAACTGCAAAGACATATCTTCAACATAGAGGAAATGCGGAGCAAAACCAGAATGCTACTCTGTAAGGCAAAATGCCACTTAAACACACTATTTCCTTTATTAATCAACTTTTCTCAAAAGCACTTGAAAACCAACCAACATAAACATATTCCTAACATCTTCAGTACCTCTTCAAAGCAACCACATCATCTTTAGCAAGGCAACTCAACCAAATAGCTCATACCATTGCAACAACCTCATCTTAGAGACAGTATCCACTCAACACTAACTACTCATACTCTTGTACCATAAGCAACTCACACAAATGACACATTTGACACCAATGACAACACAAGCTTGTTGACATCAATGACAACACCGATTACACATACTTGCAACAATATCCCCCTTTATCATTGATGGAAACACATGAAGTGAAAAACCATCAAGACACAACTCTGCACCAAACTTCTTTTCTTTCTTACTCCCCCCCTTTCTTTCTTTTACAACTCTTACTCTCTCTCCCTGACTACTGACTCTTTTCTTTTTCACATTACTCTCTCTCCCCCTTTGACATCAATGGCAAAGGGCTACACATCTCTCTTTCAATCTTACTTTTGGATGACTGCTCAACCTTGTACCTGCTTACTACTGCTCTGCAACATCATTTCTTTTACTGCTCTGCATGCTCCCCCTTAGAAGAAACCAACATTAGAACTTACTCCCCCTAACTACAACAACCATCATGACCACTACCTACTCCCCCTGAGAGGTAGCCTCCAACATCAGTCCAGAATAAGGAATGAAACTTGAACTCCACTGGACTGATGCATCTCCTTATGCATCTAGTTCAAAGAAGGGGGGCAATAACCCCTAACTTCTCCTGGAGGTACTCAAATGTATCCTTAGGAAGAGCATTGGTGAATATATCAGCAACCTGATCCTTTGTAGGCACATACTCAAGCTTCACTTCATTCTTTGCAACCTTCTCTCTCAGAAAGTGATACTGGAATGATATATGTTTTGTCCTTGAATGCATCACTGGATTCTTTGAAATGTTAATAGAACTTGTATTATCACAAAAGATAGGAATGGGTTTATTATATACAACTCTGATATCCTTCAAGGGTTGTCTCATCCACAATACCTATGTACAACAAGATGCTGCTACAATGTATTCTACCTTTGTAGTAGACAAAGATACTGAATCCTGCTTCTTACTTAACCACGACACCACTCTACCTCCAAGAAGGAATGCACCGCCACTTATAGTTTTCCTATCATCTACACAACCAACCCAATCTACATCTGTGTAAGCACTTAAGGAAAAGTCATTATCCTTTGGATACCACAAGCCATGATCCAAAGTGCCCTTTAAATATCTGAATATCCTCTTCACTGCTGTAACATGTGACTCTCTGGGATCTTCTTGAAATCTAGCCACAAGACAAACTACATGCATAATATCCGGTCTAGTAGCAATTAAGTATAATAATGCAAAATCCAAAAGCATCCTGATGGCCTCCATTCTTGTCACCAGAGCATAAATTTCCTCGTAGTCTATTCCTTCTACTTGCGAGTAACCTTTACACACAAACCTTGCCTTGTTTCTCACCACTTCTCCATTCTCATTCATTTTGTTCTAGAAATCCCACTTAGTTCCAATCACATTCTTGTATGTTGGTCTTTGTACAAGTTCCCAAGTCTGATTCTTTTCAATCTACATTGGTTCTTCTTCCATAGCCTTGATCCAATACTTATCCTTGCATGCTTCAATCACTGACTTAGGTTTAACTTTAGAAAGTAAAAATAGATTTACCTGTTCTTCAATAGCTTTCCTTCTTGTCAGCACGCCTTTGTTCTTGTCACCAATGCTTTGATCTTTAGAATGATACTTTTGCACATACTTGGGAGCTATAGGAGTCTCTTCTGGAGCTTCTTCTTCTTCAATATGTACATCCTTTTCATCAGCATTTTCTTCTTCTCTACAAGAGAACTCATCTAAATCATATCCATTGACCTCGAAACTTCTTCTTGCTTTCTTTCCAATCTGACATTCCTTACAAATAGTATTGATGGGCTTTGTAATCTTTAGCAGATCTCTCACAACTCGAACTGAACTTATCCTCACTAGGCTATCAAAATTGATGTGACACAATCTTCTATGCCATAGCCAACTTTCACTAATATGAGTCATGAAGCAATGACCATCACCACCTTTGAGATGATAAATATTTCCATCTGTCCTCTTTCCAATAGCTATCACAGTTCTGGAATCTTCTCTAATCGCACAACCACCATCCTGAAGCACAAGATTGTATCCTTTGCTACACATTTTTCTAACACTCAAGAGTTTATGCTCTAAACCCTTAACATAAAGAACATCATCATTAGTATGCTTTCCATCAAAACTAATTGAACCTCTTCCACATATCTAAGTAGCTCTATCATCACCAAATCTAACTAGTCCTCCATCATATTTTTCAAGTTTAACAAACTTACTTTTATCACCAGTCATATGATTTGAGCATCCACTGTCAATGACCCAAAGGTTCTTTTCTTGTGTAGTATGAAAAGAAAATATCAAAGTGCTTTCAGCATTAAGACCTACGTCCGAAGCCTTTTCCTTCACACACTTCTCAGAGTTGTAGAAAGAATATCATCTCTTAAAGCTATGAACATACATTCATTATCCTCATCATTCTCATAATCATATTCATTATCAGATATACCTGCATCCTCTCTAACACAATAGCTTTTCTTAGGCACTCCCTATTCCTGCTCCTCAAAATTCTTTCCAGACATCTTGAAGCATAATGACCTATCTTGGCACAATGGAAACACTTGAAAGGCAACTTACTACTGTACTTACATGTACCTAATTTCATTCTTCTTGCAAAATTAGCTTCCAAGTCATATGAATCCTCTTGATCTGATTCCACGATCTTCTTAGATTTGCCAGCCTTGAAGGCAGTCTCAGCCTTTGCACTACTTGTACCAAATTATCTTATTTCAAAAGTAGTTAAGGTGCCAAGCAACTGATCTTTGGTAAACTAATTCAGGTTTTGTAATTCTTCAATAGCACAAACCTTATGACTGTAAGATTTAAGAAGAGTTCTGAGTACCTTCAATACCACTTCTTTTTCCACCTTTCCACCAAGGCCTTTGATACCATTGACAACTTCATCCATCCTCTGTAAGTAGCTTGTAATGTTTTCATCCTCAGATATTCGCATGGTCTCAAACATGAGCTTCAAATTCTACATTTTATCTTGCTTGACCTTATCTCTCCTTCATAAATACTTTCTAACTTTTTTCAAATTTCATTAGCATTTTTTAGATCCATGACTTTCACTAACTCAGAATTATTAAGACCACTTAAAAGAGAATACCTCACTTTACCATTGGTTTCATAGGCCTTGATCTCATCTACAGTACTTGGACCATTGTCTGGTATAGTGTATTCAGTCTCAACAGACTTCAAGATCTCATATCCAATAGAAATTAGATAACCTTCCAGCTTTATTTTCTAGAATGTATAATCTGTTCCATTAAACTGGGGAACATCCTTCTTGTGTGTCATCCCAGATCTACCTTAAGTGATTAATCTCTCTTCCAAGGAACTTGGCTCTGATACCAATTGTTGAATGCACAAGACAATTGAGAGGGGGGTGAATCAGTTGTAGCTTATAATTTCAAAACCCTCACATATATTTAGATCCGCATAGATTCAATTAACTCTTAGGTTGTTATGATGATTAAGCATGAAAGGAAATAAAAATAAATAAATCAAACCAACATCAAACATAAGAGAACACCAGATTTACGTGGAAACCCCAAGAAGAGAAAAACCATGGTGAGGATTAGCTCACAATATAAAGTAGTATCAACATCAAATTACAAAAGGCTCACTACCCAAAGACAAAGAGAGAAGAAGTGGCTCACTGCCAAGATTTGAACTGTTATAGTTGCATCTGACATTTGCATGGAGTACAGTTCCAATGAAGCTCAAAATACAGAACCAATATTCACCACAACACCAACATCATCTTCGCAGCATCACTGAAGAATAATAGACACCTTCTACTCACTACATCTAGTAATCTAACACATGAAGACTTGTACTGCACCACACATTCAACCACTCAGTTACTCACATCACATCCATCATGCTTACACTCAAACATGATCCCTTGACACTCATTTATATAGTCATCAACCTTGAGAGCATTCTCTAAGGTCGACAAATCACCTTAACTCAAAAAATTCAAATTAGGTCTAGACCTAAACATCCCCACATTGGAAAGGAATGAAGGCAGACCACAACACATCTTAGCTTGGACCTAAATTCATCCAAGCATGCTACTCCACACTTTCACAATCACCAAAGTTAATCCGCAATTAATGTATACACCCAAGGTCAGCCAAACCTGTGTTAACATTATGAACTTTTAAGTACACACTTCCTCAAATCCAAAAATGACTTGCGGACCACATGCAAGGCTTCACCACAATCTAGAGTATTCCGTAAACATCCTGAAACATCCTAAAAACCAACAAATTCCTCCGTAATAACTTTCACCTACCGCACAACCTTATCATGTTTATCTAGTGTGCTTAACTGTGTCTGTCATACACTACATCTCTAGAAATTGACTTCTGGAGCACCAAACCATGAACAACTTCAATAGAAGAAAGATATAATCCTTATAAGCACAAATCTAGAACCGTAAGACCTGAAACCACTTTGTGGAGAAATACGGAGCAAAGACATTTCTCCTAGACACCTCTGCATGACTCAGAAACATAGTTCACACACTGGTGAACATAACTTTCTTTGCACAATGAACCAGAGCAGCAACCTTGGAATATAACAACTCTTAACACCTGTGAACAACATATCCAAACTACAAAGACATATCTTCAACATAGAGGAAATGCGGAGGAAAACCAAAATGCTACTCTATAAGGTAAAATGCCACTTCAACACACTGTTTCCTTTACTAATCAAATTTGTTCAAAAGCACTTGGAAACCAACCAATAGAAACATATTCTTAACATCTTCAACACCTCTTCAAAGCAACCACATCATCTTCAACAAGGCAACTCAACCAAATAGCTCATACCATTGCAACAACCTCATCTCAGAGACAGTATCCACTCAACACTAACTACTCATACTCTTGTACCATACAAAACTCACACAAATGACATAGGTTACACTAATGACAACACAAGCTTGTTGACATCAATGACAACACCGATTACACATACTTGCAACAATTTGCCTATACCCGTGGCCAAAAATAGAGTTTCGAGAGAAAAACCAAAGTTTATAGCGCGAGTGCGTTCAAGGAAGGGCAAATCAAGCAAGTGAAATGAGAGATCAACGTTTTTACAATGCCACCTCACCAAACCCACTCCCAAAGACGTCATGAAGCAAATGTGAAGGGTCTAGCAGCTGAAGAAGGTAGGGTTTGATTAATTTTTGTGAGTTTGAAAAGAATTTTTTACTTTTGCAATGTTTGATTAGTTTTTTATATTGAATTTATAGTTAATGAGATAAGAGAAAACACAAATCTAGCTGAGGAGGGTCAAAACAACCCCGAAAACCCTCCAAACCCTCAAAAACCCTCACCTTCACATTCTCACCATGAAAGAGATACTTAAGAAAACTATTTAGGGAAAATAGAAGAAAATAAAAAGACATCTTCAAATCCTAATTGAAATGTTAAACAATCCAAGTGCAAGCACCGATCGTAGGAGAGCACTTGCGAAGTCATTAGAGATGATTGTTTCTCACACCGAATTGGTGAAAAAACAAATCACTAAATTTCATGACTATAGGGCAAGGTGTCGGCAATACTATGTTGACAAATTGTCTTATGAACAAATGAAGAATGAAAAAATTACAAAATTTGCATTATGTGCACACTTTATTAATCCTAAAACTGGCCAAAGATTAGAAGAGACTTGTAAATGGTTCCCTATTCATTGGTGTAGGAATCAAGATATATCACAAAACTTTTGGGATAGATGGTACATGGTGTTTGATGAGCGTCCATGCAACAACAATGAGGTGCCAGAATATTTCTTGAGGAAACTCCATTATGAGTTCGTCCTCAAGAAGATTCCTAATTATTTTGACATTTGAGAGGTCCAGGGCAAAGGTGGTGGCTCTGCCCCAGATAGAGAGGGGGCTCAGTGAGACCAAAACGATGTACCTAGACCCATGTTGAGGCTAGAACATGTGTCACTCCCTTCGACTTTGATGGAGAGTGTTGAGGTGGAGACACTACATTCATTGACTGCTCTCACATAGTCTCTAGCATAGCACAACGATGATCTCACCAAGGCCAATGAGGGTGAGAGTAGTAGGCATCATCCACATTTGTGTAGTTCATGTGGGAACCTGTGTGATTATGGGACACAGGACTCACGACATGACTCTCGGCAAGATGCTGCGATGTAGGGGCATCATCCAATGATGGACACATCCATATTGGATGATATTGTTCTCACAGATGATGTATTGTAGAATACATTTGGTATTGACTCGGGTAATTTTTTACAAGTTTCATCTTGATTTAATATATTCTTATTTGAAATTTGTAATTAATTTCATATGACTATCTATATTATAAGTCAAATTTAATGTATGTAATTGTCTATGCAATGAAATTCCAGGGTCAGAGTCTTCATCTTGCCTCTATTAGCCATCCATTGGTGGGTTATGAGAGGAGGTCAAGTTAGTAGGTATGTAATTTATCACATGATCACAAATATTGTACATATATCAATGGTAATATTATTTAGTGACAATTTGATGATTTCAACAGGGAGCTTCACCAACACCTCCATGGTCTCCTTGGTCCCCTATACATAAAACCACTTATATGGAGGTAAATTTAACCAATTATAATCATTATGCATTTAAATAATGTTATGTATATATTTTGGTCGAATAACCTTGAACTCTATTTTTAGATGTTGAATATGGAGACTCCTCCTCATCGTCTTGAGTCAACACAGGCAGGCATTGCTGTAGCCATGTTGTCTTCAAATCCTTTGACTAAGGTATGAGCCAATAACATGAAAATGTCATTTTGTATTTATTGTCTTATCTCATGTCATTTGATGTACATAAATGATATTTATGTTTAGTCAATTTTTCTTCTTGATGCTTGTCACAGGAGGTCACAACTCCAACCCATCCAACTACAGACAAAGAGAGAGAAAAGATGATCGAGAGTGATCATCGGCTAGCGGTAAGTGATTGATTACATATGTGATGTTATATATTTCATGTTTTTTATATTAATGTGCATATTGTTTGATTGTATTAACAGGTGGAGCTGCATAAATCTCTATCGAGGAGGTCTACTTGATGAGGGAGAGAGGATGAGTCATTGGTTGGCTCTCCATCTTCACAGCCAAGCAAGGGTTGTTGATTATTTGATGGAAGGCCATAGGAAGCTAGATTTTGGGACATTTTTGTATGCCTAGATGGCTTTGTATACATACTTTTGTATGTTACCGATGTATATTTTTTTATATGCCTGTATGGCTTTGTTTGGACATGCCTATATGGCTTTATATCTAGACTAGATGTTATGTTCATGACATTATGTATATGAGTATTTATATTAAATATTTAATATGATGATCAATTATCATTACAAGAATTTAGTTTTACACGTGCCAATTACATTTGCTTGAAAGTTTATAAATCATTTTCAAATAACCCATTTTATGCATATCTTGCAATCATTGCATTCCATGAGACTGTGCATTTCTTTGAGGCATTGAATGTCAAACAGTTCACACGCCTTGTCTATGCTTCCACACTTTCCATACATGTGTACAAGGGCAACTACAAATACAATATGGGACAAAATTCCTAATCCTTTAAGCTTTGATGGTTGTCCACACCATGTTCCCCAGATCCCATTTTGGCATAGGCAAGGAGGATGTATAAGGTTGTGCAATTTGGTTTTAGACATGCCAATTGTATTTGGTTGAAAGTTTCTTTTGTGCATTTGCTTGAAAGTTTCTAAAGCCTTATGAAAAATCTATTTCGTGCATATCTTGCAATCATTGCATTCCATGAGACAACATTTCTTTGAGGCATCATGTCAAACAATTCACGTTCCTTGTATATGCTTCCACCCTTTGCATACATGTCTTGCAGGGTAGTTGCAACTACAACATTTGACAAAATTCCCATATCCTTTATGCTTTGATGGATGTCTCTAACGTGTTCCAAAGATACAATTTCCAAGGTTTTGGAATTTGGCTTTACACCTACCAATTACATTTGCTTGAAAGTTTCTAAAGCCTTATCAAAAAATCCATTTTGTTCATATCTTGCAATCATTGCATTCCATGAGGTGACATTTCTTTGAGGCATCATGCCAAACAGTTCATGTGCCTTGTCTATGCTTCCACACTTTGCATACATGTCTCCAAGGGCAGTTGCAACTACAACATCTAACAAAATTCCCATATCTTTTATCCTTTGATGGATGTCCATTTTGGCATAGGCAAGGAGGATATTGGTTAAGGTTATGGAATTTGGCTTTACACTTGCCAATTGTATTTTCTTGAAAGTTTATAAAGCCTTATAAAAAAAATCCACTTTTTGCATATCTTGCAATCATTGCATTCCATGAAATGACATTTCATTTCAAGGCATCATGTCAAATAGGTCACGTACCTTGTCTATGCTTCCACACTTTGCATACATGTCTACTAGGGTAGTTGTAACTACTAGATCTAACAAAATTCCCATATCCTTTATGCTTTAATGGATGTCCATACCATGTTCCAAAGATCCTATTTTGCCATATGAAGGGAGGATGTTGGCTAAGGTTGTGGAATTTGTCTTTACACCTACCAATTGCATTTTCTTGAAAGTTTCTAAAGCCTTATCAAAAAATCCATTTTTTTCATATCTTGCAATCATTGCATTCCATGTGACGACATTTCTTTGAGGCATCATGCCAAACAGTTCATGTGTGTTGTCTATGCTTCCACACTTTGCATATACATGTCTTTGAGGGTAGTTGCAACTACAACATCTAACAAAATTTCCATATCTTTTATGCTTTGATGGATATCCATACTGTGTTCCAAAGATCCCATTTGGGCATAGGCAAGGAGGATATTGGATAAGGTTGTGGAATTTGGCTTTACACCCGCCAATTGTATTTTCTTGAAAGTTTATAAAGCCTTATCAAAAAAATCCATTTTTTGCATATCTTGCAATCATTGCATTCCATGAAATGGCATTTCATTTCAAGGCGTCATTTCAAACAGTTCACGTACCTTGTCTATGCTTCCACACTTTGCATACATGTCTACTAGGGTAGTTGCAACTACAAGATCTGACAAAATTCCCATATCCTTTATTCTTTGATGGATGCCCATACCATGTTCCAAAGATCCTATTTTGCCATATGAATGGAGGATGTTGGCTAAGGTTGTGGAATTTTTCTTTACACCCACCAATTGCATTTGCTTGAAAGTTTCTAAAGCCTTATAAAAAAATCCATTTTTTTCATATCTTGCAATCATTGCATTCCATGTGATGACAAAGAATAGACACAATTAATAAATTAAACCCTTTTGTAACATGTTACAATAGTGTTAGGAGATGGCTACCTTAAGAAAACTACATGTCTATATTCAAGACTGTTGTAACATTCTCCCTTTGATATAATATGTATGGGGTTTTCTTAACCTACTATTCATGTAAAATTACAACCCCTAGATGGAATAGTGAATTCTTTGGGTTCCTAATGAGTTTTGTGATAATCTTAATAGGTTGTAATAGCAGAGGAATATGACAGTCCAATCAAAGATAATGAATATCATATGAACAATTGATTACCAATAATGACTCTAGATATGTGAATCATGTGTGATGAACTTGTATACAACCCTATAGACAATTCCTTGAATGCAATAAAACCTTGATCTCCATATCCTTGCATCCCAAATAACATAAAAATATCAGCCCTATTACATAAGTACAATGATCAAACTAGATTGTACTCATACAAATGAATCAAATCAAATCCCTAGCCATTTACTTATGCAATTAGATCTAACTCCCAATTGAAATTCTTCATTTAAATCATACAAGATCTGGAAAAGATGAGCATCCAACACCATGAGGGCCTCCAAACTCTTTCCACTACCATAAACTATCAAGCCCTAGGCTGAAAATACTAATTCAGGCAAGGAATTTATGATTTTTCTCTATAAGAATGCCTTCAATATGTAAAACAACTACATTTTGATCAAAGAAGAAAATGTTAATACTTTGCCAAAAAGCTTATGACGTTCAAAAAATCCATGCACAAGCTTTTGAAGGGTAAGTTGGCTATCATTTATAAATAAAATGGATGAAATATGTGTCCTAAACACCTTGTCCATACATGTGTATTGAAGTTTCATTACATGTGTATTGTAGTGGAAAGGTGCTAGGAGTGACATTTTGCATTTTGTAGCTTGTGGGGCCGAACCAACTACACCAACGTGTTGGGGTGGTGGCTAAATGCAGGGGAGGTCTCATTTTGTGTGCCAAGCATCTCAGTCATTTGGGGCAGCAGGCTACTAACAAAGTCCCTTAGGATCCCTACAACCAAAAAACTGCCAAACTATGATAGAGCAGTTCTCAAAATTCATGGCAGTTGGGAATGTTTCATTTAGACCTACAGGTGCAAGTGGGGTTCATCCACAATAACCTCTCTCAGTTTTGGTCAACTCCAGTCTGTTTGATTTTGTTGAAATCAAATGCATTCTTGCAAAATGCTTCAGTTTCATGTAGTGGAAAGGTGCTAGGAGTGACATTTTGCATTCCATAGCTCATGGGACAGAACTAACTATGTCAACACATCAGGGTGGGCAAGTAAATGCCAGGGAAAGTCCCGTTTCATGTGCCAAGGGTCCCAGTTGTTCAAGGCAGTAGGCTACTGACAAAGTCACTTAAGATCCTGAGAGCAAAAACTGCCAAACTATGACAGAGTAGTTCTTGGAATTCATGGTAGCTAGGAATGTTTTGTTTGAACCTATAGGTGCATGTGGGGTCTTTCTACAATAACCTTTCTCAGTTTTTCTCAACTCAAATCCATTTGACCATGCTGAAATCAAATGCATTCTTGTAAAATGCTTTAGTTTCATGCGGCACAACCTTGTGAAGTGCCATATTTTTTGTTCTTCTCATCATGGGGCTAAACCAACTATACCAACACATTGAGGTGGGCAGGTAAATGCTAGGGAGGTCTCATTTTGTGTGCCAAGCATCCCAATCGTTCGGGGCAATAGGCTACTAGCAAAGTCCCTTAAGATCCCTAAGACAAAAAAACTGCCAAACTATGATGGAGCAGTTCTCAAAATTTGTGGCAGCTGGGAATGTTCTATTTGGACCTATAGGTGCACGTAGGGTCTGTCCACAATAACCTCTCTCAATTTTGGTCAACTCCAGTTCATTTGATCGTGCTGAAATCAAATGCATTCTTACAAAATGTTTTAGCTTCATGCAGTGGAAAGGTGCTAGGAGTGACATTTTGCATTCCATAGCTTGTGGGGCTGAACTGTTTATGCAAATGCATTGGGGTGGGTGGGTAAATGCCAAGGGAGGTCTTGTTTTGTGTACCAAGGGTCCCAGTCGTTCGAGGTAGCAGGCTACCAACAAAGTCACTTAAGATCCTAAGAGCAAAAACTACCAAACTTTGATGGAGCAATTCTTAGAATTTGTGGTAGCTGAGAACATTTCATTTAGAACTACAGGTGCATGTGGGTTCCATCCATAATAACCTCTCTCAGTTTTGGTCAACTAAAATCTGTTTGACCATGCCAAAATTAAATGCATTCTTGCAAAATGCTTCAGTTTCATGCAGCACAACCTTGCCAAGTGCCATATTTTTTGTGCTGCTCATCGTGGGGCCGAACTAACTATGCCAACACATCGGGGTGGATGGGTAAATGCTAGGTGAGGTCTTGTTTTGTGCGCCAAGCGTCCCAGTCATTCGGGGTAGCAGGCTACCGGCAAAGTCCCTTAAGATCCCTAAGACCAAAAAATTGCCAAACTATGACAGAGCGGTTCTCAGAATTTGTGGCAACTAGGAACATTCTGTTTGGACCTATAGGTGCATGTGGGGTCTGTCCATAATAACCTCTCTTAGTTTTGGTCAACTCCACTCCATTTGTCCGTGCTGAAATCAAATGCATTCTTGCAAAATGCTTCAGTTTCATGCAGTGGAAAGGTGCAAGGAGTGACCTTTTGCATTCCATAGCTCGTGCGGCTGAACTAACTACACCAACGCATTGGAGTGTGTGGGTAAATGCCAAGGGAGCTCTTGTTTCATGTTCCAAGGGTCCCAGTTGTTTAAGGCAGCAAGCTACCGACAAAGTCACTTAAGATCCTAAGAGCAAAAACTTCCAAACTTTGACGGAGCAGTTCTCAAAATTCATGGCAATTGAAAATGTTTATTTTGGACCTATAGGTGTGTTGGCAAGAGACACTATATGGATTCATAGTTGTTGTCATTGATGGCAACAAAGGTCATCCCACATATTCGCAAGTCATGGTATGTCTCTACCGGAAGTCAGAATGAAGATTGTTGTCGTCCGGTGAACAAGAACAGAGCATGTGGCAAGGTCCGACAGATTGGTCCGGATCTCTCAGAGGAAGTGTCTTGGTGTAGTGTGGATTTGGGGAAGTCAAGAGGACTACCTTGAGTAGTATATTCCAAGGATTTAGCCTCCGGTGATGGACAAGGAAAAAGATATGAATAGTTGAGTACCGGATTCCTGAGAGACAGTGAGAACAAAGGAAGAACTGACTGACAGAGTATCAGACTATTTTCTGGATGTGTTACTGTTGATGGTAAAGGTTGTGAAGGCATGAATCATGTTTGGCCGACATGATTAATGACATCTACAAGTATATGCTTGATCCGCATTACTTGATATGCAAGGATTCAGCCGACAGAACAGAGTTTGTGAGAAGATAGATTATTCCGGGTGCCGACTAGAAAGATAATGAAATCACTAGTGCGGATATAAATAGAGGATGGATTTTGTTGTGAGAAGAGTTGTAGAGTTATGTGGTATGCGAATAAGTGCAGAGCAGAGCAGAAGTAATAAGAAAGATCTGGTATGTGAAAGGAAAGCAGAATAAAGAGCAGAGGAAAGATGAAGTGCAGCAGATCAGTATACTGAGCCTAACCAGAACTGAACTCCAGCATATGTAGATGCTTCCAATCAGTTCAAGTATTGTATAAACATTCTTTTGTAGATAGTGTGTCTCCTTGTAGGCAGTGTGCCTCTTTGTGAGCAGTGTGCTCGGGCAGTGAGCCCTAATTGGCAAGTGCCATTTTGTAATTCCTTATTCTTCTAACAGAGAATAATCTTTGGGTTAATCACCCCGTGGTTTTCTCCCTTAACCGGGTTTCCACGTCAAAAATACTATGTCATGTGTTTTTCATTTCATGGTAATGTTTGTTTGTTTGATTCAATGCTGCTTTGATTAATAAGAAAGTTCAAAAGAAGAAATAATTAGGATAACTGATTCACCCCCCCCTCTCAGTTATCAACAAGGTGCATGTAGGGTCCGTCCACAATAACCTCTCTCAGTTTTGGTCAAGTCAAATCTATTTGACCATGCCAAAATTAAATGCATTCTTGCAAAATGCTTCTGTTTCATGCAGCACAACCTTGCTAGGTGCCATTTTTTTTGTTTATCTCATCATGGGGTTAAACTGACTACACCAACACGTCGGGGTGGGTGGGTGAATGCTAGGGGAGGTCTCATTTCGTGTGCCAAGCATCCCATTCATTTCAGGTTGTAAGCTACCAACAAAGTCGAAAGGTGCTAGGACTAAAATTTTGCATTCCATAGGTCATGGGGTCAAACTGACTATGCCAACATGTCTGGGTGGGCAGGTAAATGCTAGGGGAGGTCTTGTTTTGTGCACCAAGTGTCTCAGTCGTTCTGGGCTGCAAGCTATCGGCTAAGTCGAAAGGTGCTAAGAGTGAGATTTTGCATTCCACAGCTCATGGGGTTGAACTGACTATGCCAACACATCAGAGTGGGTGGGTAAATGCTAGGGGAGTTCTAATTTCATGTGCCAAGTGTCCCATTTAGTTTCATGCATCACAACCTTGCCAGGAGCCATATTTTTTGTTCTACTCGTTGTGGGGCCAAAATAACTGTGCCAACGCGTCAGGGTGGGTGGGTAAATATTAGTGGAGGTCTCGTTCTGTGTGCCAAGTGTCCCAATCATTCTGGGATGCAAGCTACCGACAAAGTGACTTTGCAGGTAGTTTACAGCCTAAAATGATTGGGACCCTTAGCACACGAAACAAGACCTTTCCTAGAATTTACCCACCCACCCCAATGCGTTGGCATAGTCATTTCAGCCCCACAATGAGTAGAACAAAAAATATGGCTCCTGGCAAGGTTGTGCTGCATGAAACTGAAGTATTTTGCAAGAATGTAATTGATTTCAGCATGATCAAATAGATTTGAGTTGACCAAAACTAAGAGAGGTTATTGTGGACAGACCCCACATGCACCTGTAGGTCTAGACAGAATGTTCCTAGTTGCCATGAATTCTGAGAACTACTCCGTCAAAGTTTGGTAGTTTTTTGCTCTTAGGAACTTAAGTGAGTGACTTTGTTGGTAGCCTGCTGCCTCGAATGACTGGGACACTTGGCGCACGAAGCGAGACCTCCCCTAGCGTTTACCTACCCACCTTGACATGTTGGCATAGTTGGTTCGGCCCCATGAGCTATGGAATATAAAATGTCACTCCTAGCACCTTTCCACTGCATGAAACTGAAGCATTTTGCAAGAATGCATTTGATTTTGGCACGGTCAAACAAACTAGAGTTGACCAAAACCAAGAGAGGTTATTGTGGATGGACCCCACTTGCACCTATAGGTCCAAACAGAACATTCCCATCTATCACAAAGTCTAAGAACTGCTTCGTCATAGTTTGGAAGTTTTTTGGTCTTAGGGATCCTAAGGGACTTTGCCAGTAGCCTGCTGCCCCGAATGATTGGGACGCTTGGAACATGAAAGGAGACCTTCCCTGGTATTTACCCACCCACCTTGATACATTGGCATAGTCAGTTCGGCCCCATGAGGAGCAGAACAAAAAATATGGCACCTACCAAGGTTGAGCTGCATGAAACTAAAGCATTTTGCAAGAATGCATTTGATTTCGGCACAATCAAATAGATTTGAGTTGACCAAAACTAAGAGAGGTTATTGTAGATGAACCCCACATGCACTTGTAGGTCCAAACAAAATGTTCCCAGCTGGCACGAATTCTGAGAACCGCTCTGTCATAGTTTGGTAGTTTTTGCTCTTAGGATCTTAAGTGACTTTCCCAGTAGCCTGCTACCTCAAATGAATGGGACCCTTGTCACAAAAAATGAGACATCCACTAGCATTTACCCACCCACCCTGGTGCATTGGCATAGTTCGTTTGGCCCCATGATGAGAAAAACATATAATATGGCACCTGGCAAGGTTGTGTTGCATGAAATTGAAGCATTTTGCAAGAATGCATTTGATTTCAGCACAACCAAACAGATTTGAGTCAACCAAAATTGAGAGAGGTTATTGTAGATGGACCCCACATGCACTTGTAGGTCTAAACAAAATGTTCCTAGCTGCCTCAAATTTTGAGAACTACTATGTCATCATTTGGCATTTTTTGCTCTTAGGATCTTAAGTGACTTTGCCAGTAGCCTGCTGCCCCGAATGATTGGTACGCTTGGCACATCAAATGAGACCTCCCTTGGAATTTAACCACACACCTCGATGTGTTGGCATAGTCGGTTCAACCCCATAAGCTATAAAATGCAAAATCTCACTCCTAGCACCTTTCCACTGCATGAAACTGAAGCTTTTGCAATAATGCATTTGATTTTGGCACAGTCAAATGGATTTGAGTTGACCAAATTGGAGAGAGGTTGTTGTGGATGGACCCCACATGCACCTGTAGGTCCAAAAAAAATGTTTCCAACTGCCATGAATTCTGAGAACTGCTCCGTCATAGTTTGGCAGTTTTTTGGTCGTAGGGATCTTAAGGGACTTTGTCAGTAGCCTACTGTCCCGAATGATTGGAATGCTTGGCACATGAAATGAGACCTCCCCTAGCATTTAATCACCCACCCCAACATGTTGGTACAGTCATTTCAGTCCCACGAGCTATGGAATGCAAAATGTCATTCCTAGCACCTTTCCACTACATGAAACTGAAGCATTTTGTAAGAATGCATTTGATTTCAGCATGGTCAAATGGATTGGATTTGACCAAAACTGAGAGAGGTTATTGTGGATGGATCCCACATGCACCTGTAGTTCCAAACAGAATGATCCAAAATGAACATTTGATGCCACAACAAGGTTAGAATAATGAAGAATCTTCCTATGTGTGTCAAAGTCCTTGAACAACCACAAATCAGACTTCTTCACTAGGTACCTTCTAAGCCACATTCTAATAACAACCACTGATTTTGTAGGGTACTTGATGTTTTCTCCATCTATAATAGGGGAATCTAATTTATTTTTTACGTCAACACAATGACACAAATAATAATGCGTTCCTTCTTCATTGTCTTCTGCTGCAATAACTGCATAAACATGCCCTGCATTGATACATGCATTCAGTTTGATGAATATAGTCAACAATACAAGAAAAACTACAAAATAAGATGGTATATTAAATTTTATTAAATTTGAATGCTGATAATACCTAGTTGAACTAGATCTAAAACATGGTCAAAATCAATCGATGATTCAATCTCTGTGATTTGTAGTGTTGTTGGTGGTCGATACATGTCAATTGGGCTTAGGCCTCTTGTACACCAATCATCAACCCATTCCTTTGACTCACAATCATACCAAGCTTCATATGTACATGAAGAACAAAATCATGCCATCCACAGCATATGAATACTCCATGAACCTACATTAGAGCTTCTAAAAGAGTGTAGCTTACTCGATCCTGTCACTGTACAATAGTCCTCATATTTTGCAATGTTAGTATCATCAACGAACCAAAAATATCTACAAACTGTAGACTTACCTTCATTACCTGGATCCATTGTAGCATTACACCATTTAACAATAGATCTTGCATCTGTCAACTTTTCATTGTCTTTGTACTTCAACTCTTCTTGTGCCAATGCTCTTTTGATACATGCTCCTGCACCATCATGCTCCCCTTTCCATGCCTGACCTCACAAAAATTCCACATATCACTAGTACAGAAACAACAATATATGATTAAAAAACTACTAAAAACTGCATATAAATGACTAAACATGGTCACGTGACCATTAGTAGTTTATTGCCAGTCATTTATAACATGACCGAATTGATGACTAAACCATTTTTAGTCATTTATTGGTTGTTTTGATTGATCGATTTGGTAGTATATTTAGTCATTAATTTAGTCATATTTATTCACTAAGCTTGATCACGTGACCATTAGTCATTTATTGCCAGTCATTTATAACGTGACTAAATTTTTGACTAAACCATTTTTAGTCATTTATTGGTTGTTTTGATTGATCAATGTAGTAGTATATTTTTAATCATTGATTTAGTCATATATTTAATCATATTTATTCACTGATTTCTACATACACACAAGAAAATAGTTATTGAGAAGGCAATAATAACATAATTTCATTGAAAAAGTGTTCTTACAGCTTGTACAAGTCTGAAATATGCTTTTACTTGCTTGAAAATGTGTTACAAAAAAGCTTTCTTAGTTGTTGTGACTGAAAAAGATGAGTTACAATGCACAGAAAGGTTAGAAAGAAGCTTTTTGGCAACTTACAATGTTTTTCCTAAAGTGAAAGAACTAAAGAGAAAATGAAAATAGGCGTGCTTATTATCCTAGAATAGTTTCCTATCCTCTAGTGGCTTGTTACAATGAATAAAGGACATGTGTCATAGCTTGAACAAGTCAAAACTCTCCTTGAGCGCCCAACTTAAAGGTCTGCAATGCTGACTTAAAGCTATAGACCTAGCTGTACATTAAGGAAGAGAATTGGAAGACCTCTCAGCTCCTAGATGCTTGCCTCCACTCTTAGATACTTTCAACTACTACCATAAGTGCTTCCAATTGCCCCTTAATCTTCTTCAATTAGTCCTCATTGCTTCACAACTACCTCGCTACAAATAGGACATGTGTGCAATTATTTTCCTTTACATTGTTGGGCATAGGAGTATGATATCCTGCATAATTGAAAGTAACTGCCACCTAAAGTCTCTTTACTAAGCCATACTTTGCTGACACATATTTACTTCCCCTACTCCAGCCTCATAGTCTCTAAGTCATGGTTGTCATTTCTTTATAGTGACTATCATACTCATAAGTTAATCAGTCCCTTGGCTAGTGTCTTTATCATGACTATGTCTTCTGCCCTTTAGTATTCCTTACATTTGACAGTGATTGTTTTTGCTATCTTATGACCAAGGTGTCCTTCTGAAACTCTCTACATGAGCATTGCCTTTTGTATTACATGAACACAGCCATAGCTTATGTTTATGTTTCCCTCTCTTGACTATCACACAGGGCCTTTTATGACTGTCTTTTTGTTACTGTCCTTTCTCTGCAATATTGGAGTCTTGTAACTGCCCTTTATGGTATCATGGAGCATTACTTCTTCTTCTTTGTTGCATCTCCTACCTTGGTCTGCACAAACAGAACCCAAGAATGCAATAAGTAAATTTTCCCTTTGTAACAGAAAGCAAATAAGTAACTTACTTTAAATGTTCTTTGAAAGAATATTTACCTTCTTGACTCCACGGATCTTCTTAGATCTATTCTTCCTCTCTTTCAATTGCTTCCTAGACTTCTCCACCTTAGTAGCAAGCCCATTCTATAGGATTCATGCAACATAACAACCATCAAGCTATAAAATAAAACACTTCTACTAGAGGCAACAAAATAAAAGTACTCACAATTGAAATAACCTTTACATATCATGGTTAGGAGATATTGACTATGCTTCTACCACAAAATACATAGATAACAAACAACACACAGCCAGACATTTGTTGAACATTGGCCCACATTTACCTTAACTCTACATAACTATTTCATATAGTACCAAAGAATTGGGAAGGTACTTCAAACTCCAAAAATGTGACATGGAGAATCGAACATACACCATGCTAGCCTCAGTAATAAAGTTCTATGATGGGCATGGTACATGGTACATTCATGTCAAGGATTTAACATCTACAATGGCATGGAACAACAGAAAAAATTGAGCACTAAAAAATTCACCAGGAAATTTCTAGAAACAATTAGGAACAAAACTCACCCCTTAAACTGTATTTTATAGTCTCCATCTGAATGAAAAACTTTGCACATAATATCACACTTAATTATCTTTAAGATTTCAGATTTCCATTTAACTGAGACAATTTGTAAAAAATCATAATTAGGAAATCATGTCCAAGGAGCCTCCTAGAATTAATCTTTGAGAATTGTAGTTTTTTTCTATCACAAGGTTTGTGTTCGTCTTCAAGTTCAACAAAGAGAAATTTGGAACCAGATGACCAATTGATAAAATTTAGGAAAAACTTGTGATTAAATTGTTACCTATTTTTACCTTCCAGGTTAAAATAGTGCTTAAAGGGGTCAATAAGTCAAATATTCTGGGTTTTACAAGGCCTCCATTTGGAAAATTTATCAAAAAGGGGAAAAATAATATTAAAAGCCTTGTTTTCTTTGCCAAGTTTCCATTGAAAGCATATTTTAAATAATAATGTCAAAGGTCGAGTATTCAGGTCAAAAGGGTTTAATTTTATGCCAAAACATTAGAAAAGGCATTTAAATGCCTTTTACAAGCCTGTTTTTATGAAATCCATGTGCAAATGGACAAGGAAATAAAGTTGCAGCTTTGAGTTTTGAGTTTGGAGGGAAATTCCACATGAGTTTCCATGTTTGGCAGAAGGTTTCCTTGATTTTTGACAAAAGAAAGGAGAAAGGCTCAAGTTGTGAAGGAAATTGCAGCTTTGCACAAGGAAATACTTTCAGGTCTGCAACTTTTCTTTTCCTTTTCACATGGTTTTGCTTTCATGAGAGAGATTTTCCTCTATCATGCATGGGTTAGGGTTTGTATAGGTTTCTTGAGAATGCATTTTCATATTCAAGCTACCTTTAATCCTTTGTTTAATAAGTAAATGTAGCAGCAGCTTTGAGAGGATAGTTTGCAGGAATAATAAAGTCATTTTAAGGATGTTTCAAGGTTTACCCTTGTTGTACAACCCCACAAAATGCAAATGAAAGTAATCCAAATGTGTGTGTGTAGGGGTGTGTAGGCATGTGTGTGGGTGCTGGTGTGCATGCATGTGAGTGTAGGTCACACTAGTTCTAAGGCAGATCTTTGACACCAATCCAATCAACACATCACCATTCATAATAAGAACTGGTTAAGGAAATAGAATCAGTTTGAACACAAATTGTTCAAGGAACTGAACCTAACAGTAACTGATCAAATGTTCTACAATCATAATCCAATTGCTTCTTATTAGATTGGACAATGATTAGACTTCAAATAAGTAATCATCCTCACACCATATATTTCATCCCTGGACTAGGCTCACAAAATATACAACATTGTGTCTCAGTCCAACATCGTAATAATATGTCTTTTACCATGTTCAAAATGAATACAAGAGTTGTTGGTTTAATATCATTCGATTTGAATATTAATGGTAATTCGCCTTTCTTTACATTTCCATTGCATGTTGAATTATAACATGTTGGTTAATTAAGTAGACTAATCTGCTAATCAATCTTCAGGTTATGGTCCTTGCAACTCCTGGACCTGGTGTGAATCACTAAAAACTGTTGGGTATGAAGCAATGAAAAATCCCCCTATACTAATCATGTTAGTGTTCTGATTGATCCAACTATGTCATGGCTGGATCTTGTGATCATTAAAGGATAAATATTGTCACCTCTTCATCTTAAGTAGGCTCCTTCCATGACTAAGGTTCTGTTAAATATAAGAAATAGAAAAACATATACACACCCAAAAAATAATGAGGGTACATCCAACTTTATAGGCAAACCTTTTTGACTTTGAGCTCTTTACCTACAAAAAATTCTTGCAGACTTCAAAGTTATTCTAGAACTCACTTGTGGATTGTGATAACTATCCCATTGATGTACCATAAAAACAAGGAGAGTGAAAAATTCAAACAAGAACATATTTGAATGCACAGAGCCAAGCTTTCAAATGTCATTGTTCTATTGAATGCACAGAGCCAGGATTCCTCTTAACAACAATCATAATAACAATCATGACCATGATGCATGGCATTCTTCAAAAGGATAGATGAGCAGTTATGGATTCCTATCTCATGGTGAAAATGATGCAAAGGGGGTAGGGTTTAAGGAGCAATAATCATGACAGAGTAGTCACCCCATGTTTAAAACAAAGTGACAGTTCAAAAGATTAAAGAACAGTCATCTCCAAATGCAAAAGGGGGTAGCAATCTCTTGACAGTTGGACAGTCATGAATGGCGAGTTTAGCCATCAAATATTATACATAAAGAGTACTAAAACTCTTTGATTGGATACCTTTGTCAACAAGCTCATTGCATAAAAGAGACAGTCATCTTTCACAAGAACAGTGATGCTAGAAGGTCAAAAGGGCTACCTTTTAGACCTCTTTTGTATGAGATGATGTAACAACAATCATAGGAAGTTTTTCATTTCTTCAAACCCATGGATTTTGAGTCTTTGAGTAATGGATTTGTCGATCTCTAAGCTTGGAAACCCTAGGGTTATAAAGAGGCAGCATTGTGACAGTTCTCTAGTTCAAAGCATCAAGTGATGTTGACAGTCAAACCTTTGACAATGTTATTAAAGATAAAAGAACACAAATTTAAATCATAAGAATGCAAGTGTTATCTCAAAGTGAGAAGGCAGTAGTGTCTAAGGCTTGATAGTGGGCAATGACAAGCTTACTGTTAAAAATATAGTCACAAATGTTAGCCTCATGACATCCAAACGCTGATAGGAGAGCCTAATGCATAGACAATAGCATCTTTAGCCTGAGTTTCATGATCATTAGGGTCATGTAATAGCAAGGAGAAACAAGGTTGTTTTCTTGCTTATGGAAAATATGAGACAGGCATTGTTATTATTGATTCACAACTGTGCTGCATTTGCTACTTAGCCTTTATCTTATGAATGTGATAACATATTCTACACAATGGGAACCCCAAGGTGTTGTGATTTGGTGTTGCAAATGATTGCATTGAAGTTGCAAGGAGACAATATCTATATGTGGTAGCCTTCAAAAATGTATAGAATTTCATAATAGAATATTGATGGAGAGTAGTGTGTGGGGTCACAATACAGTCATGTTTTGTACCTTGAAGGCCCTCAAAATGTTTCCACAAGTCCTACACTTGTGTTTATCTCTTTTATATCTTATGTTTATCTTTGTTCTTTCGAGATGGCATGATGAGATTCAAGGTGGAGAGCAGTCATGGCATCAATAACAGTGAGCAAGATAGTGATTTTACATGACTCAATCACAGTCAAGTAAAAGTAGGCAGATTTCAAGAGCGGGATAGTCATAAGAGTCTTCCAAGGGCAGAGTCTTGAGAGCAATGATCATAAAGAAGGGAGCATCAAATGAGAAGTTTGAGGGATAGTCATAAATGAAAGGATGACTATGCAAATAAAAATGTAGTCATGTTTCCTTCATAATCTCAGTGTTAAGAAGACAGTATGCTTGTTTAAGACCTCAATGCTTTGAAGGTTCACAAGATAGAGTTCCATGGCATTTCAATTTAAGTTACAGTTACTATGAAGTAGCAAAATATAAAGACAACAAGGTTAAGGTTATCAAATGCTGACCTACCTTGCAATGATTGACACAGGGACAGTCATAGGGAAGAATATATTACCAGCATTTAGATGGCAGTAAAAGACACAAGAGTACAACTAGTTATCATTAAATAATTTTAATCTAGTCCATGTTTCACATTGAGAATTCATCATAGACCTAAACCTGGCTATGGAGAATAGTCTTGAGTGCTTAGGGACAGTGACCCATGAATTTCATAAGCTTAGATAGTCAGTGTCAAGTGACCGAGGGACAGTTTGAAGTTGAATAATCACCCCTACCACGAATAAGCAAGAACCAGAAAAGATGGATAAAATGATAGAATAAATTCCAATTATATTATGTTGAATCAATCAATAAAATTCCTAAATTGGACAAAAATACAACAGATAAGAAGCAAATAAATTAATATTAAATTTGCAAGTCTGATGCTCAAAAAATGTTGTAATAAGAAAAATACTAGATAAAACTTCCCCTGCCATCGGTAGAAATATAAAGCAAAATCAATAGGTTAGTTCAACAATCATTGCCTTTCAAAGGACGAATGTATGATTTCAAGTATTCAAAAGATTGACCTCGAAATGGTTGAAGAAAAAAATAAAAGAGTTTTAATGACCTATATTTTTCTTTTAAGACTTGCAGAACATGCTATACTTTCAGTCTAAGAGGTATTATATTTATACTATTTTAAGAAGGTTACATTTTCTTATAAAAAAAGTGTACTTACTCTAATAAGCCTCTACTTTGAATCGTACTTTTTTGCGCTCTCCAGGCTGTCATAAATCAAGCCAAATTCGGTAGATTTCCCCCCTCCAAATTGAGTTATGAACCCAAAAACGAAAAATAGTTTGGGGATATCTAACTTCATAAAGCTTTCCTAGCTTTTCCTTAAGTTCAGCCTTCAAATACACACAAACAACCAATCAATGCCCAAATACACAACAACCCTACATATCTAGAATATTCAACCAAATGGCATACTCATCAAATAAATCCAAATACACAACAACCCTACATATCTAGAATATTCAACCAAATGGCATACTCCTCAAATAAATCCAAATACACAAATGCAACGAAAGGGATGAATCCATCTCATGAAAAACTAAAAAATTAGCCTACTTTAGAGACATTTGGCCTCCCAGGATGAAGAACATCAATCACCTACCATTGAGAACAACAGATACAAAGAACAGAATGAAACATTTAGAAACTTGATAGATTCGAGAGCAATACCCATGGTTTTCTGTGAAAATAAAGAAAACTTTTAGAAACCCAAAACACTTACAAACTGCTTCCTTGTGAGAAGCTTGTGGGTCATAAACTTTTGTGTTCTCACTGTAACAGCCTTACCATCCGCCATTCTTGATTGAAAATATCAAAGCTCTGTTTCACCTTCTGCTTCTCACCACTTCGCTACTGCCCCTGACAAAACTATTCACAATGGAAAACCCTAGGAAACTCTTTTAGGAGCCTCAAAATTCTTCTGTTTAAGACAAACCCTAATATGTAAACTGTAGGATAGATTTCTTAAATTTATTAGTATGTAAAATGGAGGGGAATTGCTATTTGGAAATAAATTATTAATAACATATATTGCTTAAGTACATTTGTAGTCCCTAAGGACAGACCAGGATTACTAATGTATTCCTTGGGTTCTATTAGTTTTAATTTACTAGTAATCACACCGTGTGCAATGGGTACGCCGAAGATTTGTATCACAAAAATTCTAAGGTGGAAAGATACAATTGTAGGATTTGAGATCAATTGGAATCAAAATTTGATGAATATATTCATAAAAATTTAGCCATTTAAAATAATCCATCCATAATTATTTATAATAAGAAATAATAGTTGTAAATGCAGTGTTTAAGGAAGTGTAACATTGTGAGAAATCACTTAGCATAGATGGGATTCACCAAACTATTGTAGCATCTTTTACTTTCAAAGTAAACTCTTGACTAAGTACAATCAAACAAGCATTTATTTGATCTTATTGCATAGGAATTTAAGGCAACATGGTTCACATCCGACTATCATGTCTTGCACTCATAAATGAAATGAAGATTGCACATATAAATGTGCCTAACCATGGCAGCAATTTGTAATCTTTTCTTCTTTTTTTGATAAGTAGATTTTACATGAAGTTTCTTGTATAGTTTATTGACAATACATATTAATGCACAATGTGTCCAGAGAAAGAAAGTAATGCATAGATTGACCTATACAGTATTTGATCACTTCATACTTGCTAGCTTCTAGTTGTGTCTTTAAAGGCATGCATCTCCTGTTGACAAATAACTTGATAGAAGGCATATTAGAAAGATTAATTGACCCATGAAAACCTGATCTAGATAATAGTTTACTCATAATCTTGAATACATGGCAATATAGGCTTACCCTAATAAGCTTATTTGTAAGATCTAGAGTTTTTGAGTTCTGCTTGGATAGTTCTTCTCATATGTGACTGAAAACTGAAGCAACATCTTAGTATAAATTTTCAACAAGAATAGTTAGAAGAGTTAATTGCTTCATCAAGAAATAAGTTAATAACCAAAACTCTATCAAGTTCAAAATATTGGAGCAGAAACATAAGCTATGTTAAACAAAAATAGAAAAGCACCCCTTCATTAAGGGTCCACAATCATTCACATTCAAGAAACTAAGAATAACTTGATCTCATAAATCAAGGTCTTTCATACATACCATACCAGCACATATCAAAAGCTTACACTTCTGCCAACAATAATCATTAGATGTGCAACATGACCGTTCAAGTTGTAACACTACTCAAATTTCATAGTAATGTTAAATACTCTATTGCATGATATCATCATAAAATTAGACGCTTTGGCCAACATTCTCTACTAAATAGATTAAAGAATTGATGTCTGAACGTGCTCTGCATACACTATGTGTCATTCCCTCAAACGAGATTGAAGGTAGCAAGAAAAATATAGTTCATGATATCATCATATCAGACATGTCAATACAAGTCAAAAGTAAAAAAAAAAAAGATAATTTGTGGTATCTCGGTTAGAAGTACTGATATCTCCATTTTTAGACTGACTACTCTGTGTTCAAACAAAAATATTGTTTGGTTCTAGGAATGGCAAACTATGAGACATCCTTTGAAATGCCAACATCACATTTAAATGACAATCTATGTGGAACCAAAGCACAATCCAAGTACAATGAAGAATCCAATATGCAACCCAGGAAACAATCCCTAAATGAAAGAAAACCCATAAGGCTCAAGCTTGACTTAATGGGCCTTCTCAACAACAGCAATTGGATAAGAAATAATTTTGTAATACTGGATACAATTGGATCATATTCACATTCTATTACTGGGTGCACTAGTTTTCATGATTTGTCCTCTGTGGAATGTGAAACAAAGATTTGTGAGAGCTATTTGTTTGAGTATTATGAACTCGCAGCACTTAAAAAGAAACTTGAGCTTGTGTGTTGGGGAACTGCTAGTCCAACTTATAGAAAAGAACTCCCCATGAGCAGGAAATCATGGATGGATCATGTCATTTGTCTTGACCTCTACATCAAGAATCCAAAGGCTAGGTTACCAAGGAATTTTTCTTAGGTGATGATTCTTGGATACATTAATGGTAGGGAAAGTTTGGAGTCTAAGAAGAAGCATCACCATTAGAGGTTTTGCCATTTGGAGTTTCCTCAACTCATATGTAGATTTGAGCTCAATTTGGTGTGGATTTACATTTACAAGAAAATAGTTCCAACTCTTATGTGGATTTAGGCTCCAACCTCCTTGAAGTCCTTGCCATGTTTGAAAATGTGAGACAATTGGACATTTGCAGGGATAGATGACTATTTCTGGTATTATTTCTAATGGCAGGGGCCTGGATCATGAAGATGGCATGTGTATCCTCTGCTAGAGAATTGCTTTCTTACAGAGCTTTGAACTAGAGGTTGTCCTTATAAATGTGGGTTAGTGTTTGATCCTTAAGCCTCATCCTCTCAAATCTGGGTCAAGGGGGCACCTGCACTGGTTGTTCATGGTTTCCACTTGAACTGCACTACCAATGGTCCAAGCCAATTCATGGCTTCTCTTGGACTGCAATGTAATAATGGTATGAATACATGATGCCTTCATGGTTGTTTTAAATGAAGTTGTCTTGTGAACTCTTTTGTAATTCAAATAGTTGAATATATGATTTAGGTAATGGTGTCCCTGATGATTGACAACACTAGGAGTGAACCGTATGATTTTTTTCCCAAGGACCACCCCTATAATTCTAGAATTGTTTGTTGTCAAATATTCTTATGAAATTTAAAACTCTAAAATTAGAATTGAATCTATGGACAAAATTTAGGGAGATGGTGATTGAAACAAAAAGTTTGGATAAGAAAAAGGTAATGGGTGCTCTAAAAACAAACATGTCCAACTAGACAAGAAAGGGCCTCATAAGACAAAGTAGGGATGCCCCACATGGGATTCCAAAGCATCAGAAATGGTAACTAAATGTACTAGGAATTGAAATGATTCATGCACTTTTACTTGAAGAAATTGTAGTCATTTGAACAGCTTTAATAATCCTTTATTTTTATTTTTTTTTTAATGGAGGGTTTTATGTCAAATCTAGATCATTTTCACTACCTGATATAGGAGCACCAACCTAAGTTAATACCTCTTTGGATGAGAGCCAAGGACAAAGAGGTATCAATTCTACTGAAGTCACCCAAGGCACAATACTAGCCTAATCTTGCACCTTTGGGGAATTTGAACCTTGGTGGATGGTATAATCAAGAAACATACCATCACCCTCACCAATTGAACTACAACTCTGTTATATAATTATCCTTTCAAAGCTCATTTGGAGTATGAAAATGAGAGATATGTGTTGATGGAGAAGAAGACACTCCCAAATACTACACACATGGAATCCCAAAGTTCAAGAAGATTGCTTATACATCTTCCTACATAAGATTAAATTCATAATCATTTTCTTGCTGGTCTGCATTAAGAATTGGTCTTTGCAAGCTCAATGCCTAAATTATGCTGTCCTTTTTCAATGATACTACAAAAAACATGTATGTGCAAGCAAGATGCACATCAACTATTAAATCCCATCATCCAAGTGTGTGGTGTTAATGATCCTGAAGTGAAATGGCAAAGATGCTACCAAACTATTTAGAAATAAAAAAACATCTTTCGAGTTGAAAGTTTTAAGGTGTTTAGTGATCATCAAGGAATCACTATCAAGGCAAGGTCATTAAAAATAGATATTCTAGACTCTTTCTGCATTCTTTATGGGAGAGGAAGCAATTGCCCATCTTCCTTGGATATGTCAATTAGCTATAGTTTTTGAAATTGGTGTTTTGGTAGTGTTCAATTTCTTCTTTGTTTCCTCTTTCTTGGTACATACCTCTTCTAAGGGGCACTTGGATGATTGGGGATAGCTACAAAATTTTATGTCACACAATTTGATTATTTGCCATCAGTTTTCTATGGAATACAATGCATAAAGGAACTTCTCAAGATGCTACTTGTGCTCAGATTAGGATAGCCAATGTCCCTAAACAAGACTTGTTGGCTCAAGATCAGTTCCATAGATATTTTGACTCCTTACCCATTGATATACAGGCTCAAGTGCTTTATTTATTTTCTTTCATAGGCAGATATTTTCCTTGTAAACATATTGCATTTTAGCATTTTATTTTGTCCCTTGTTGGACAACTCAAAATAGGACAGCGTGTGAGGACAAACCTTTCTTTGAAATAGAAGGGGAAGCTCCTTTGTAACTAAAAAGTGAAAACTAAACTAAAGTCTAGGACCTACAAAAATGACCTTTAGCTTTCTATAGCATGCACAAAGTATTTTGGGGGTTTTCACCATACAATACAAACAAACTGAAGAAAATACCTATCATTTTGTACTCAGATATAACACAAGACCACAACAACTCTTTTATAGAAGATGAGAGATTTTTGTTCTTTTGACTTGACATGAATGATCTATACAATGATAATTGACACATGCACACTTTTTCTAGCTAAAAGAAAATATAAATTGTTAGTACACAAGAATTGAATTGGAAACACAAAAGAATTTAGTTTGAATCAAACACAAGATCAAATAATACAACAAGAAAGTGTCCTTTTGAAACTACTTATCGACTACACAGGCTAAAACCAGAATACAAATACTAGACCTGGATAGCACTCAATCTACGATGTATATGTGCCACAATTTGTAGAAGATAGGCTCCAGAAGTGATGAGAAACACCAGAAAGGAACCCTTATGCACCCAGATCACACTTGCAACCTCATACGTCCCTCATACTATTTGATGCTCAAGAAATAAAACCCTCATCCTCGCCAAACTAGGATGATTCTCTGCTATGAGTCTCAGACCATTGCCAGGGAAGGTTGCTTCAATGTTTCAAGCCAGAAATGGATGTGCAAGACCTTGTAAGAGTTTCACTCTTCTTCCCACAATCACCACGCCCTTTCAAATGTCTCAGAATGCCCTCACACCAACCACGTTCTACTTAGAAAGACCAAGTATCTCAGGTGACTAGGGTTTTGATATGCATCTCGCCCTCTATGCGATTAACTCATAATAATTTGAAAGCACTCGATAGAGCCAACAGGAAGTAGTGAGAAACAATGCCTTTGCAACCTATTAGAATGATTTCAGCCAGTTCTCAAACCCTTGCAAACTAGACCAAAGCCTTCCTCTCCAAGCTTGTTATTAACATTAAAATCCCCAGTTACTTCTGCCAACATTTCTAATGTGAAGACAATTTGATGCTTGTTAAATAGCCCTCTTTCTTCATCTATATGAAAGAGAAAAATGGGTCAACGTCAAATACAACTGCACACCAAGAGTACATATTTAAGACCACAAAAATTCCAAAATAAATGGAATTATCACCTTCACTCTTTATCATTAGGGTTGTTGCTCTCCTTGAAACCCCATATTTTATTGGTCTCCATGTTATAAACAAACAGGCCACTACCCCGAGTAGCACGACTCCAGTTATTCCCAATATTATGGGAAATTTGTATAGGATTTCTCTATAGAGTAAATAAACATAGTTATTGATTGGAACTAGGGTACTAAGATTTCTTATCAGTATTTGCCCACTGAAAATTTGTTAAAGATATCTATTAAGAAAATAATTAAGAAGAATAAATAAAAATGATCAAAAAACAAGTTGTTGTGCTTACTCTTTGATATAGGATGATGGATTTCAGTAGGAGATGGCGATTTTGTGCTAGATTTTAGAAAGGGAGGTGGCGATTCCATAGGGGCAGGTGATTCTGTGCACTACCAACTGAAGAGTTTGGAGGAGTGGGAAAGCTACAAAAAGGGCAAAAAAGGCCGGGAAAATTTGAAATGTTTTTTTAATCACCCACTTTAATATCATATTGTCTAAATTACATTTGTATGACTAATTATTTGCTCATTTTTATTTGTGTGACTAATTATTTAGTTGTGTTTTTTACCCGATGATCAAATTAGTCATTAATTAGTCATTTATTTAGTCATTTATAGCTGTGTTGCAAAAAATTAGTAGAATTTAGTCATTTTTAGTTGTCGTGACTAAAAGTTTTAGTCACGTAGTCATTTATTTTCCAAAATTCTACTAGTGTATGTTGAACACCATTCATCGTATGCATCCTACTCAACCAATAGAACATCTACAAGTTTTTGAATTGTGAGGCACAATTATCTGACCATATGATATGCTAATGAAATGATATGCTCCTGCTAGCCAAATCACGATAGAACATCTGAAAATAACCTTGCATGAACTTCGTAGAATGTGTGCGATCATCACTAATATAAAAATGATATTCCCGCAAGATCTTCCTGTCATCTTCTGTACTATCTTCTACATGAATGAATGTTATTTACACAAATATAACAACCTACATAGAGTTGTAATAATGTGATTGTACCTCATTCTTTGGTTGTAGTGTGTAGTTCTCTGCAAAGTCAACAACTAAAATGATGGTACCAAGTAGAAATGTGTCCTTGCATAACTTGAATTGCAAGTCCAACCATTGAGCTCTATGGCTATGCCTTGCATACTCATAAACTATATTATCTCAGAAAATATAGATAAACTGATGCACTAAATCTTTTCAATGACCAATTCACACATTTTTTCTTCTTTGCCATCTTTCAGACTATATGCCACTGTCTTGTATTTACCAAAACTTACTAGCTCATTTCAAATTGCATGTGTATTATCCATATGTTGACAAATTGGCAAATGTTGCAACCCACCACAATGATCACACATGCCATCCAATTATAATCTATTGTATAATTGACCATCCACTATCTGGCATAAGATGCTTGATATGAAATCTCTTGAAGATCTAGGTGGACACTTTATATTACACTCCTGCAAAATATCTTTAGTATGCAAATCTACACATATATATCTATAAACATCATAATGATTAGAAAACTCAATATGTACTCTACAACAACAAGTTGTGTGTGTGTGATTTATTTTGACAAAAAAAGGCTTTACCATTTCAAAATACCTTTGACTAATTTTCACTTGAGGATACATCTCTTCAAATTTCTTGAAAAATTATGTTTAAGTCACATCCAAAAAATGATTTGGATGTGGCTCATAGTTTCAACAACTAATTCTCCTTCTTACAACATCTCTTGCATTAGGAGATACCCTTGTGTTATTTTTCCAAAATTCTTCGATGAGGGATCTCAAGGCTTCAACAACAACTTTATCTTTCCGTGGGAGTCTCCTAGAGAATGCCCACAATTCATTGGTATTTGGGTCCTCAACTCTCTCACGTCTTCCAATGGCTCTCATTGGAGTTTTTCTACTTATTTTCAATGTTTGACTTGTCTTTCTAATGAGGCGAGATTTCTTTGTTTGTTGGCTTACTATTGTCGATGTAATGACTCATCATGTGACATTACTATCCTTGGTGTGTGAGGTGGAACCCACGCTCTCATATGCACTCATTAGAGTCTTTACAATTGATTTTTCACTTGAGGCATCTGATGTTCTTAGGCCAAGAATCTTCATAATGGGCCTAAATTTTAGATTTCTCATCAATTCAACAAATAGTTGACATCTTTTGGTTTCATTTAAGTTCTCAAAGAATGATTTCCATATCTTATTCGCATATCTTTGACAAGTGCACTTGGGAATCGTATTCTGCATGGGCTTCAAAATATTCTCATCGATATCAATTAGAAACTTAAGCTTCCTATGCAAAATTCAAGGAGGTGTTTTCATTGGTAAAGTTGACTCAACACAAGGAATTTCTTCAATATTTACTTGAGATGGGATAGATGACGTACCTTCAGTTGGAGATAAAAAAGATGAAAAGGCTTGAAGTTGAGATGGAGAAGATGGTGTACCTTCAACTTGATGTGCGAATGATGGTGTGCCACCAACTCGAGAAGAGAATGAAGATGCACCTTCAACTTCACCTCTAAAAGATGGAGTACCTCCAATTTGAGAAGATAATGATGGTGTTCCTTCAACTTGACCTGTGGATGATGGAGTGCCTCCAACTTGGAGATTCAGTTTCCTTGTTAAACAGAGGTTTTGCATTCATTCCCTTTGTGCCACCAATTCTATCTCTCTTAGCTTAATTAGATGTGTTATGTTCCTCTTCAATTGGCAATGGTAGAATGTCTTCTTGTATGGTTGAAAATTGCCTACTTTCGCGAATTCGCCTCATTCTTTCTCTTTTCCTCTCATTCTCAGCTTCACACTCTTCTGGTGTTAGAGTCTTTGCTCATTTCCTCGGCATGATGATGATTTCTATATGCATCATGAATAAGACAATGATGATGTTAGAAGCATAATGAATAATCAACATATAGAAATTAGCATATGATGACTAATGAATAATCAACATATATGATGACTCCAAACTTGTTGATTTTGACATGATTAGATTCTAGAAGTGAAATATGTAATTAAAGTCTAGGTCTAGACGTTCTTGATGACATAGATGAGCACATGTTTATTGTTGATGTTAATTTATAAATGGTGGTAGGCACAATCTCTGGGTTAGTTTCACATTTTATTAACATATCTTCTCAAACTTGCTTTCTTAACCTCCCATGGATACACCTACTCAAGACAAGATAGAAGAAGTCACTTACACTAAGGAGAGTTGACAAGCACATTGTGATGGACCAACCATTCCAAATGGAGGCTCACAAGGTAAAACTAGACCTACTGGCATGTTAAAGGACAACCCTTGAAATTCTTATATTGTAGGTGGTGAATTAGTTAGAGTAGCGCATGAAGACAAGTATGAAGTCATGTATATGCTTAGATGTGATCATTGTTATCTCAAGTAAGTTGTAGTGCCCCTCCATTTTCACTTTGGTTGTGCAAGTAGTTTGGCTAAGGAACTTGAAGATGAAGATGGAACATGAGCTTCTGTTAGTACTTTCATGGGTATGATGCATATTGTTATGTTATTATTATTATGTAGAGATTTATTTGGATAGTCAAGTGATGCAATAGTATGTTGTTAGGATAGGTGGAAAGGGCGGCATCGTACCATTGAACGTATGGGGGACATACGGGAATGAGATATGAATGTTAGAGCTCCTTTCCAAGTGCTTTGGCTATTAAGAATATGTGCTCAAATTGGTATGCTTGAGTGAACAGGTACTAGGCTATGTCTCCACCTGAATTGACAGGTCTGAGCGTGCCTTAAAACCAAAGGAAACTGTTGAACAGAGATAACATATGGTCCCCTAGCTAGCCAACATCCTTGAAAAGGATGAGTATCTAGTTTTGCACCAGTCAGTGTTGTCTATATGGGCGTGATAGTCAGTCACTGTCGTTGTGGTTATGCTTTTCGATTGTGCATGGTCATCAAGTATTGTTCAGCATTGGATTATTTAGGTTATAATTGTTTGATTAATGTTTTGGTTAATTGCTTTATTAAAATAAAATTATTAAGTCAAGAGGGCACTTTGATAAATAAATATAGATGCTTTTATGTAAATTTAAGTTTATGGGAAATTATATTATATTGTAATCTAAGGTTAATAAATAATAATAACTATAATGAGGAAAATAAAGTGTTGTTAAAACGGGAATATAATTGATAAAATAAAAATAAAAATAGTATATAAGCAAGTAACTATTTTCTTAGTGGAAATAAAAATAAATTTATAACATTTATGAGTTGTCATAAAAACTTATATATATCACAAATTCTAAAATCAATAAAATCAGAGAGAAATTATTGTCTGGTTAAAATAGCAAATTGTAAGAAAGTAATAAAGGCGGAATTTATTGCCTTTAGTAAGGAGAATCTTTTGGAAGAAATTATGGGGGTGGTTATGCATGCTCAACTTTATTTTGGAAATCTCAAGACATAATTTGGGGAAGGAGTGTGCATTTCAAAGAGCAGAATATGTTTTATGTTTTCAGGATCTCTCTCTCTCTCTCAGGAAGTTTTCATTTTTTCTTTTCGCACCATAAACCATAGCTTCCAGAAGAAGAGACTTGGGGGAAAATGGATGCAAGCTCAAAAATTTTGTGAAGATGTGATAGAACTAATATTCCAGGTATGGACTGAAATATGAAACTGATTTATTGTTGCATTAGATTTAGTAGTATGCAAGCTTTATATTATTCTGTGAATTCTCTTCTACCTATTCTGAACCAAGTCTGTTGTGTTAGCCATAGCTTTATTTTTACGAACTGGGTTCCTCTAGAATTGTTATATATGGTGCATGACCTAGTTATCCAAATCATATCGAAAAATCAGCCTTACCCAGTTTGTCATTTTGGAGATATGAATATTTTGTGACTGTCTATCTCTCACCCATTTCGTCTCTATTTTAATAGTCTGTTACGTTAACCATAACTTTATTTTTACGAACTAGGTTCCTCTAAAATTTTTATATATGGTTTATGACCTAGTTATCCAAATTGTATATGAAAATCATCCTTACCCAGTTTGTTATTTTGGAGATATGAATATTTTGACTGTCTACCTCT
Source organism: Cunninghamia lanceolata (assembly GCA_027924645.1). NCBI lineage: Eukaryota > Viridiplantae > Streptophyta > Pinopsida > Cupressales > Cupressaceae > Cunninghamia > Cunninghamia lanceolata. The sequence goes on along the minus strand of BSBN01002024.1, from coordinate 633,875 downwards.
CACCTATTTCGTCTTTGTTTTAATAGTTTGTTACGTTAGCCATAACTTTAGTTTTATGAACTGGGTTCCTCTAGAATTTTTATATATGGTGCATGACCTAGTTTTCCAAATCATATCCAAAAATCAGCCTTACCCAGTTTGTCATTTTAGAGATATGAATATTTTGTGACTGTCTACCTCTCACCTATTTTGTCTTTGTTAAAACAGTTAGTTGCGTCACCAATAACTCTATATTTTCAAACTGGGGTTTTCTAAAATTTTTATATAAGATTCAGCTCTTACCTATGAAAATCATATCCAAAAATTAGCATTACCCAGTTTGCCAATTTAGAGATATGTATCAATTAGTGACATACATTCCTATGCCATCTTGGTTGTTATTAAATCTACAAATTCATTCTGTGCGTATCCTGTAATCATTTCGATCCAAGTGATGATGTCTCTTTGAGACAATTGTCAAACAGTTCATAGACCTTGTCTATGCCTCAGTCTTTTGCATAACCATCTACTTGTTGGAAATAGTCCAGACAACTGAGAGGGGGGGTGAATCTGTTGTCTCGCAAATTTAACCTTTTCTTCTTTTAATCTTCTTTATCAGCTTATAATCAGATCAATAATGTAAACATTAAAGCATGAATCAACAACACATGAGCAGAAATTAACTTAACACACATAACACCAAGATTTTCACGTGGAAACCCGGTTAAAGGAAAACCACGGTGGGGGTTAACCCACAAGATTCGTACCTTGTTAAAAGTACTTAGAAGAAAAGAGAAGGCACGTGCCTTCAGGCTCATTGCCCACAGCTCACTGCTCAAGAGAGGCTCACTGCCTACAGAATTTATGTTTAATACAGAAAGAATTAACTGATAAATAGCATATCCTTCATGCCTGATTTAGTTTCATTGAGTGCTCACAAAACTTCTGCTTTGCCCCAAATACTTCTTTTCTAACTCTTCATCAAAATAGCTCTTGTTCTTCTGCTTCTCCTCTCCTCTACTCTACCTTCGATCCTGTTGGTGCCTGAATTCACTGTCAGTTCTTAAGCATTTTTCATGCAGGCACCTTCCCTAAAATCCAAAAAAATTTTAAGTGTTGGCACCCCTTCAGTGTTTTGCAGCATCCACATCACCTTTCTTGATGGAAGGGGTCATCATGTTCTGCCCATCGGCATGAGTTTTCATGTGTCTTTGCGATCATACCAATAGCATGGTGTGTTCTTTGTTTATCGCCAAGACTTTGTCCTATCGGCTGGAGTATTTTTTTTTGGTTCCACCGATGTGGTGGAGATGTGCCATCGGGATGACTTCTGTCATCGGCGTGTCTTCTTTCTAGTTTCCCGATGGGCATATGTCTAGCCGATAAGGGGGCAGGGTGAGGCTTGTTGGTCATCGCTGTGACTAGTGCTATCGGCCAGGGTTCTTTTTGTTGCTCCGACGATATGTGTCTGGCCGATGGGAGTGAGGGTTCTGATGTGCCATCGGCACGACTTTGTATAACAGGTGGACGGAGAAGTGTTGGCCTGACAGTTGGGGTCTCGCCGACGGAGGCGGGCTATCGGTAGGAGTTGGGCCGATGGCTCGATGGGGGGTGTGTTTTATTTGTTGGCGTCGGTGTGACATTCTTCATCGGTGGGGAGACTTTTAGGTTGGCCGATGGTGTTGGTCACACCGACGAAGGGGTGTTCTGAAGGTTATCGGGATGATCGGCGTCATCGGCATAAGTATGAGATGCTGCTCCGACGGTGTAAGTCACACCGACGGAGGTGGGAGGACAGGGTGCTGTCGGTGTGACTTTGTTCATCGGCAGAGGTATTTCGTGTTGCTCCGACGGTGTTGGTCTGGGCGATGACGAAGGTGGCGTCAGCGAGACAACTGGAGTCAGCGAGGGATCTTTTGGATGGGCCGATGGTCAATCTCTGGCCGATGAAAGGAATGTGGAGTTTGCGATCGGCCAGACTACTATTGTCGGTGGGAGATTTTTGAGGTAAGCCGACGGCTTAGGTCTGAGCGATGGGCTTTTGACGAAGGCATGTGTGTCGAGCGCGGCAAAAGCGCTCGACACTTGATGTGTATGCGATCAGGCTTATAAGGTAGTGAAGGGCTCTCCACGCCATGCATGTGGGATTTTTCCCCTTGCATTATTTTGAACCTGCGAAGAGGCGTTTTGGCGGGAATTCCTTTTTGAATGCAGCGATAGTTTTTCAGGCGACCGCGGGTGGTTGAGACCCTTAATGGCGACTGTAGCAGGGGCATGGGCAAGTTGTTGGACAGTCATGTACCCGATCTTTGGCATGAAGACTCCCAGATGGCGGCGCAGGGCTCGAGGGTTCCTTCTGTCTCTGCAGTAGTAAATTTTGAGCGCCATTCCTTTGAAGGATCTGTATCTGGCAGATTTTGTAAGAGTCATGTAATTAATTGCTGTGGTACACTCTCTGTCTGTTATAAGTAGACTGTGTTACCATTGTTTAGGTTGTTGAAAACTGGACATTTTGGCTCTGTAATAAGATACAACTAGTTTTGGTTGCTCTGTGCAGCAAACTTGTGAGTTTATGTATCTTCTGTTGTACGTTTTTGCATGAATCCACTAATTTCATGGTTAATCTTATATGAATAATGCTATATTTGCATGTGTTATGCTAATTCTGTCTCCAGTTTTGCATGTATCTTTCTTCTGAGTCCAGGTATTCAAGGAATGTCTGAGATTCTAGAACATAGAATTCCTGTGTTGAATGTTTAATCTTTTAACTTCTGCTCAAGGGGTAGATTAAATTGTTTTCAGATTGAATATTGGGAAGGGTATACTGCAATAGGGATGCCATAAGTATCGACAGTTTAACACTCTGTATTGGGAGATATCTGTAAGGTAGGTATCATGTGTATCCCCCTGAAATCCAGGTTTAGCTGTTCATGCTGATCATTCACAGGTGTATGTCTACTGACTCCAAGCCCTGGATAGGCACCAATCTAGCTCTGTGTTGAGGTTATACACCAGGTCCAGGTTTGCATCCAAACATCAAATCAACTCATTTCATATCTTCCACCTGTTAGTTGTAGGAGTAGGATTAGGAAACCCCTGCATGCTCTCATACTTAACCAGACATTATGTCCAAGAATGTTGCCAACCTTGTGATTTGTTACACAAATCTTGGTCCATACATGAGAGTATTATGCCTGTTGCTGTCAAGTTAAATCCTTCTGTCATTGAGCTAGTCAGGGTTATACTTTTATCAAATAGGGACACCCCCCTTGGTGCGGCAGAACCAGAAGTGAAGGGGAGGAGCTCACGCAACCTCCTGTATTCAGTTGGCTGAATCTACCTGTGCATTAGAACTGGCAAACCCTAATGCTGATTCAGAAGAAAAACCAACAGATCCTTTCTTCAGATTATATTATTGTCGCACAAGGATAATTTTCCACAACTCATCAACAAGTACTTATATGCTTCATCAACCTTGGAATGAACATCAAGGTCGACACTACAAACATCTGACTTAATGTGAATCACTAAGCTGTCGGCCAGACATAACTGGGACTCAAATATTAATCAACACACCATGCTCCATAGAAATTCTCTTAGATCATCCGCAACATGCTTGAATCATCCGGTCGACCAAGACTAGGAAGAACAGCAACACCAAGAAGGAAATCTTCATTGACAAGCTCAAACTTCAATGCGGACCTCCAACATAGTAGTTATACAATCCAAAGACTTCCACAAGCACATTGAATTCAAACATCCGCACTCCTCCAAATCATCAAAATCACTTGCATCTTCCTTTGAAACCTCAAAAACACTGTCTGCCATCATTGTCACTTTAGAAAGATTGCTTATAGACCTCCAAACTACGAACAACTTGAATGAATGATACACACTGACTTTCCAAACATGCCTCCAGATCTACAGATCATCATTTGACATATCTGGAACAATCTGGACCTCTTTCCTATCGTTTTGTCTCTTTTGAACACTTCAAAACTGGTTCTACTTAGATGGCCATAGCTTCTTCAAATCTTCATGCGAACCCTTCAAAGCTTAACTGGAGCTTCTTTAGACAATCCTCTACTCAGCCATATGGTCTGTATACATTCATCCTCATTAATTTTTTCAATATCCTCAACAATCTAGTCTTCTACACAAGCAGCAAAATAGGATACAGTTGACACCAATGGCAACAAGGATATGTTGACATCAATGACAACACCGCTTAGGCACATATTTGAAAAAATTTTCCCCTTCGTCATTGATGGCAACATATGATGTGAAAAACTGATTTGACCATCAAGACAAGACCTTCTCCCCCTTTCAACAACAACCAGTTTTTCACATGAACTTCTCTCCCCCTTTGACATCAATGGCAAAGGGCACATATTTGTAGTCTTTTCTTCTTATTTTTGTTTCAGACCAAACTCAAAAATTACATGCAGACTACTCCCCCTGATGTTGGGAATTAAGGTGTCTCAACCTTGGTAATTCTCTGCATTTGTAATGTTTGTATTTATTATTCATTGCCTATGTTGTAAATACTTGGAAATTCCACTTTGTCATATTGTGGGACGTGGCACGGTGATGTGTCAATCCTACATGGATTATGACAACTTGTTATTTTGTCCTCACATGAGGAGATAGGCATCCCACTTAGTGGTAGGAATATTCTGCCATGTGTCGGCATCTTCTATGTTGTGTAAGGAATGTTTGACCGAAACGGTTATGACGGATTCCTATGATGAATCTATGACATGTAAGAGTCGAGAATAGAAGGTTGTACGACAGGTAATGACATGTGTCATGTAGCATCTTTGAATGACGCATATTTGGGTGCCCCAAGGTGGAATATGATGTGTTGTAAGAGAATATGCTATTTATAGCATGTGTATGACAGATTCTCTTACCGCTATAAGTTGTAACCGCTATGACAAATTCTATGACGGTTGTAAGTGTCGTAAAAGCATCTGTCATAGCCCATTTTGGAAATAGGTGACCTCTTTGGGATGGGAGCTATGGACAAGTGTCAGACACATTCTACAATGTTGACCAAGTGTCCCTAGGCATGGGTTTTAGTCCAAGATGCCATATTGGACGCCCATTCCAAGAAAGGTCCAATATTGCCTTGTAATTCCTTTACATACAGGTGCTTGGAGATGGAGTTTGTATCACAGGTTTACAGGTATTATTATGCTACCGGATTGACTCCAGACACGAGTGTCGAAGACCATTGAAGCTTGCATTGCAAGTGTATTGTAAACATTCTTTCAGATTTGTTAATACATTGTGCAGGTTTCTGAGTGTGGGGTTTTTCACTTGATAAGGGTTTTCCCCACCATAAATCTGTCTCTATTCTTCTATCTACATTCTGGTTCTTGTGTTTTGCTGCAATATCTCATGTTAATGGTTTAACATCGCTGTAATAGTTAGGATAAAGTTGAATTTGCATAGCCCTCTCCTCAATAGATTAGTGTAGGAAGCGTTTCCACACACCTAGCTTCCTTTCACCTGAGTAGTGCCTACTTGACATCAATCCGGATCACAAGATGTGACTGTGAATTCTACCAGACTGATGCACTCTAGTGCATCTTAATTCTGATCAAGAGGGGTAATAACTCCCAACTTCTCTCTGAGATACTCAAAAGTATCCTTGGGAAGAGGCTTAGTGAAAATATCTGCAATCTAATCCTTTGAAGATACAAACTCCAACTTGACTTCATTCTCATTTACCTTCTCTCTCAAGAAATGAAACTTGATGGATATGTGCTTTGTCTTTGAATGCAACACTAGATTCTTTGAGATGCTTATTGCACTTGAATTATCACAGAAGATTGTGACTAGCTCCTCAAACACAATTCTAATGTCCTTCAACATTTGCTTCATCCATAGAACTTGAGTGCAATTGTTTGCTGCTACTATATACTCTGCCTTTGCTGTAGATAGGAATATTGCCTCCTGCTTTTTGTTCAACCAAGAAACCAATCTACTTCCCAAGAAGAATGCACCACCACTAGTACTTTTCATGTCATCCACATCTCCTGCCCAATCAGCATTTGTATATGCATGAAGAGTAAAGTCATTGTCTTTTGGATACCACAAGCCATAATCAAGTGTTCCTTTGAGATATCTGAAGATTCTTTTGACTTCTACAACATGGGATTTTTTAGGATCAGCTTGGAATCTAGCAACAAGCCCTACTGCATTCATGATATTAGGTCTGGTCTGAGTCAGATAGAGTAGTCCTCCAATCATTGATCTATACCTTTTCTGATTTGCCTTAGGGGAGTCATCATCTTTACTCAACTTACATCCGGTTACCATAGGCTTACCTACTAGCTTTGAATCTTCCATTCCAAACTTCTTCAACAATTCTTTCACATACTTAGACTGAGATATAAAGATACCTTTATCTGACTGAGTGATTTGCAGACCTAAGAAGAAATTCATCTCACCAAACATGGACATCTAAAATTCACTTTGCATCTAATCAACAAATGTTTTGCACATGCTCTCATTTCCACCAAAAATGATATCATCAACAAATACCTCAACAATTAGAATTTTCTCATGATCAATCTTGAAGTAGATATTACTGTCAGCAGTGCCTTTGTTATATCCTAGCTTTAGCAGATACTTATCTACATACCAAGCTCTTGGGGCTTGTTTGAGTCCATATAATGCTTTCCTTAATCTACAGACCATGTCTTTCTAATTAGACAACTGAAATCCTTCTGGTTGCTCAATGTAGACTTCTTCTAACTCTCCGTTTAGGAATGCTGATTTGCCATCCATCTGATAGACCTTGAAATCTTTATAAGCAGCAAATGCAAGAAATAACCTGACTGCTTCTATTCTTGCCACTGGAGCAAAAGCTTCTTCAAAATCAATTCCTTCTACTTGCGAATATCCTTTGCATACCAACCTTGCTTTGTTTCTTACAACTTCACCATCTTCATTTAGTTTGTTTCGAAAGACCCATTTAGTTCCAATCACATTTTTGTCCTTAGGTCTAGAAACAAGATCCCAAGTGTGATTCTTTTCAATTTGCATTAATTCTTCTTCCATTATCTTTACCCAATTTTCATCTTCACAGGCTTCACTTAGTGTTTTTGGTTCAATCTTTGAAATTAGACAAATCTCTTCTTGATCTTCAACAATTCTTCTCCTAGTTCGAACACCTTTATTACTATCTCCTATGATTTGATCTTCAGGATGATTCATCCTTACATACCTAGGAGTTTTGGGATTTTCTTGAACTTCTGATTCTTGAGCTTGTTCCTTAACTTCTGCACTAACCTCTTGAATTACTAGATTTTCTAGATCAATCTGGATCTGAGTCTGAGTTTGCAGTTGCCTTTCTTGACTTGGATTTTCATTTTGATCATCATAATCATATCTGCAAGACCTGGAATGTCCTTCCTTGCTTTCATCAACTTTGACATTAGCACTTTCAACAATCTTTTTCAACCTCTTGTTGAAGCACTAGTATGCTTTGGTTTGAGTAGAGTAACCCAGAAAAATTCCTTCATCACTTCTTGCTTCAAACTTTCCTAGATCCTCATCTCTTTTGACATAGCATTTACTACCAAAAACTTTGAAATATCTTACAGTAGGAGGATGGCCAAACCTGAGTTCATAAGGAGTCTTACTAGAATTGCCTTTGATCTGCACCCAGTTAAGAGTGTAGATAGAAGTACTCACAGCTTCTCTCCAATAAACTTGTGGAACATTTGTTTTCATCATCATGGTCTTGACAGCTTCTTGAATGGTCCGGTTCTTTCTTTTTACAACTCTATTTTGCTAAGGAGTCCTAGGAGTAGATAACTGTCTTTTTATTCCATGCCTTTCACATAATGTATCAAACTCGTCAGAGGTAAACTATCCACCTTTGTCGGATCTCAGACACTTTATCTTCACACCAATCTCATTTTCCACCATAACTTTGAACACTTTGAATTTGTCAAGAGCTTCTGATTTTTCTTTTAAGAAAGCTACCCACATCATCCAGGAGTAATCATCAATCAACAACATAAAATATATATCTCCTTGCACACTCCTAATTCTAGCAGGACCACATAGATCAGTATGCACAAGTTCCAATCACCCACTTGAAAATTGATCTTTACTTTTGAATGATGTTTTGTTCTATTTACCCAATTGACATTCTCTACACATGCTATCAGGTTTGACAAGTCTTAGAATATCTCTCACAGCCTTAGTAGAACTTATCTTGATAATGTTATCAAAATTCACATGACACATTCTCCTATGCCATAACCAACTTTGATCTGTCTGAGCAATCAAACAACTTTTACCAGAACTACTTAATTGAAAGATGTTACCTCTAGTTTGTGTACCAGATGCAATTTCAGTTCCGAACCTTTCCAAGATTCTGCATTTGCCATCCTTGAATTAGAGATCATAACCCTTGTCAACCAACTGTCCAACACTGAGAAGATTATGCTTCAGCCCTTCCACATACAAAACATCATTGGTGTTATTCTTACCATCAAAAGAGATGGATCCTCTGCCATGGATTCTACCAGTTGAGTTATCTCCAAATTTTACAAGTCCACCTTCATATTTTTCAAGGCTTACAAACTTACTTTTATCACTAGTCATATGATGAGAACATCCACTATCAATCACCCATTCATCCTTTTCAACAACCTGAGCAACCAAGGTACTTTCCACATTTTCATAGCTAGCAGATTCAGTAGACACCAGATCTTCTTCTTTGATAGAAATGAACACCCAATCATTTTTAGTGGAACCTCCATGATCAGATTCATCATCTATGACTCCTTCTTCTCCAACTTCTTGGACATAGTAACATTTCTTCTGAGCTTTATATCTGTTAGGGTTTTGTTTTGAAAACCTCTCCAGACATCTTGAGGAAAAATGACCAATCTTATTACAAGCAAAACATTTGATTGGCAACTTTCCTTCATACTTACCGGATCCTCTTGGCATTCTTTTGGCAATAAGAACTTCAAGATCTGCAGTCTCAATTTCATCATCTTCAAGATCCTTCCTTGCCTTCACAAATCTGTTTGATCTTACTAAAGAGCTTTCACCCAGATCATATCTTTGTTTTCCATATACATTGGCCTTAAATGCAAATTCATACTTAGGAAGAGAATCACCAAACTCACTTAATTCAAAAGCTAAAATTTTGCGAACCAGCTGATCTCTTGTAACTTCTAAGACAATCCTGATCTCCTCTATAGAAACAACCTTATGTTTGTATGAATTAGGTAAAGATCTGAGCACTTTTGCTACAATACCTAATTCTTCCAAAGTTCCACCAACACACCTGATACCACACACAAGTTCATTTATCTTTTGCATGTAGATTGCATGATACTTTTGTCTTCACTCATCCTCAGATTTTCAAATTTTCCTCTCAAACTTTGTAGCTTGGAAGATTTGACAAATTCATCACCTTCATACAGATTCTCCAACTTCTTCCAGATTTCATGAGCAGTTTTTAGTCCAAATACATTTCTCATTTCTGAATCAGTTAGGGCACTTGTAACAACCAGTTTTGTTTTCACCCTAAAAACTAAGTTTTAACCAAAGGAAATAATTTTCTTTTTTTTCGTTGAAGGTATAAAATAGAAAAGTAATTTGTTTTCTAATTACTATAAACAAGTAATTCATCCATCGACTAACAATAATCATGAAATTCTAGCTCTTACAAGAGGATATAATCATCTACAACATTAAACAATATGTTATCAAAAGTTACTTATAACAATTCCAAAATAGGGACTTACCAATGTCACTACATCTCGATTTTCGACCATCCAAATTCAAGTCTCGGCAATCCTCAAGAATTAAGAAGGGAAAGTATCTTCAAGGAGTTTAACCTCCAACCACAGATCGTCGGTCTCACACACTCCTTCCCTTCCAGAAGTGGCCCTACCCTACTCAAGAGGATAGACTTAGGATAACCAATGGTGTTTTCCATCTGAGCTCTGGTGTTGTGACCTACGTGACTTGTTATCATGCAATCCCCTAGATACCCTCTATTCAAGCATGACCACTCCACAAGCTATGCCATCCAGTCACAATGAACAATCAATGCACTTGAGGATCATGCATTATCTTGGCCAAAGGATTTGAATATATAATTAGTGTTGTAGTAACGCATGAATAAGTTCACCCACCCCACTCGACTTGAATTAATTGCAATCCTACAGTTACCTATTTATAAGTTATGTATAACAACCTTGATAACCTCAAGGTGTTTGAAATTCATCATGCATTAACGCATGGCATTGAGGTTTACTCTCTTTCTACAAGCTCATGGAAACCTCTCTGTCTTCATGATAAAAGAATGGTTTCCTAGCAAATTGATTATTCAGATAATACTAAAAGTTATTTCAATGTTCTCTAAGCTAGCCCATTGCTTAATTTATCCACTTAAGAGTGGTCACTAAACTCAACTCTGTTATTTTGGAAGGGTTTCTCTAAAAGCCAATTTAAAGAATACAACGTTCGAAAACCCTACGTTAAAATTTAACACTCACAATATACTACTTCAACGTGTCGAAAGCTTCGACATAGCTTAAACTTTGTCGATCTAAACATTAGAAAACCTTGTCATATCGTTTCTTCTAACAATTTAGATTGCATGTAAGTCTAAGCTTGAGACTTGACAAAATACTCGTTACATTGTTTGTAAAAACTTCATAATAATAATTGGTATAACAATAAGGTCTTCTCTAAAAAAAACAATAGTTTAAATACTTCAATAGCAAAAGAATCACCTTCAAAAGAAAATAGTTTAAAGCTTGTTATTATTCGCAGCTAGGTTAACAATTTCACCATGGTCGACCGACTAGTTTTAAACTCAGAAAAAGAGGATATCTGTGAAGTCTTGCATGTTATGACTTGCACCTCTTCACTAATAATAATCCTCCGTCGATGGTTGACACAAACAAGTCTTTTACTCTAATACTAACTGACCTTTAAACTTGACAAAGCCAAGGTATTGTATTCGACTGTCCAAAGAGATCTTATTCTCTGTCGACCAATGTTTTGCCACTGTAGTTGTAATAGTGGTGAAATGTTTTACGACCAACACATACTCAGATTTGCACCCTACACATAACTTTAAACCTTCTAAGGTTTAACCAATGACTATACAGTTATTCTCAACCTTTGTCAAATAATACAACAAACTATAGGTTTCACATCTTTGGTGCGGTGTAGTGCAGTGTAGAAGACATAAACAAAGCTCTCGTTTTGATGATGACAAAAACACACAGGCTACAATTATTAACAAAATAACACTTTATATCATGAAGTAAATTCTATGTTCCATCGAAATACTAGTGAAGACATTCTCATAACAAGAAAACCATGACTGTGCAGCGAAGAGAAAAAGAGAACATGAAGATAGACTTTTGAGTCCGCTTACAGACTGGTCCATGGTATTAGCTATTCTCTCAGCCGTTCCCTTGTTGCTCCTCACCCACAGACTTGTTTTTTGCTTCGCCCTCCCTGAAAACGGACCCTTACTTCTCTAAATCTCCCCCGTTCACTGCAAAGGAATAACTGTCTCCTCCACTAACCCTACCATGCCTATCGATAAGGGAATCTAACCGGTCATGCAAAAATGTTTTCCCAGCTTATGCGACCTCAACCAGAAAATGGTTTGGCCACTCCCACAAATCATGATCATTGTCCAAGATGGAGCTCCACATAGGCGAGGTGGCGGTTACCACACTCAACAATCCATCCCACTACTCAAAACAGTTAACAATATAAAACAAATGCAAACATAATAATAAAGGCTAGGCCGAAGACTATCTTGAGGTTTAAAGCATGAAAGCAAAAGACTATTTGAAATAAAAGACCTCTTAATAAGAGCTTAAGTGTGATCCTCTCGAGCTTCTGCCTGATTATCGACATCACTAAAGAATAAAGGAATTTATCTCAAAATGACACTAACAAAATATTACATGTTCCAATATCATACGACCAAGGGTACTACACACCATGATCTCTAGATTTAAACATTATTTAAACCCTTTAGTAATCGATAATAGCCCAATAAAGAACAATTCAACATCCGTCAAATTTCACAAGGAGACGTTTACGTCATACACTCGTAGCGCTTTACGACGATAACGACGAATTGAGCACAAACGCCAAAACAAGGTTTGGGATCGACTTATGCACAATTTCAACTTTTGCGCCGAACCAAAAACAAGATAAGACTTACAATTCGACCACAAGTATATATATATGAACATATAAACAATATATATCAGTCGTTCATGTTTGACGACACAATTCAGAGTATTACGACACTAATGTCGATTTCCCATACTCAATACGACGACTTACGAAAGGAGAAAGACCTATTCTTGCAAACCTTGACTCTCGTCTAAAAATGACTTAACCCGAACTCAAAGCATCTAGGTTTGTCTACCTGATATGTGTTTTTGAGTGGCAAGCACCCATGGTTATTCCAGAGTCTATTCTCTCTTTCTCAAAGATACTTTCTCTTCTTCTTTCTTCTTGGTGAACATGTTCCATCTATTCTTGTCATTGACAAACTCACATACAGTTTTGTGGTCAAAGCACCAATATTCTACTCAAAACACATTTATATCAAATCATTTCATTTTCATATCGAAAAGACATTCTAATTCATAACATCATATTGATCATAATCAAATAGCTTCCATAATTTCATAAAATTAACCTTCTCTATTCATATCATCAGTTCCTATGATGTTAAAAACATATCCACATAATTGTACTATTTAAGAAAAGGTAAATAGTAATATTGAATCCAAAAAGGGGATGTAACATATCTTTCCCCTATAGAATCATCGTCCCCGATGATTGAGTTTACCAAGTAATTTTAAAAAAATAAAATAAAATAAACTTTTATAGTTTAACATTAATGTTTTTGAAAAGATAAGGAAATCTTTGGTAGATGTCATTATAGTCTTCCCAAGTGGCGCTATCCTCGCCATATTGGTCCCACTAAATTTTGCATTGCAAAACCTCTCGATTACGTAAACGAAGTTTATGCATTTCGAGCACCTTGAGTGGCTCGATCACAACCACTCCTGGCTGTTGTATTTGTAAAGAATTCCATTTAAGAATGTAGTGATTACCTACAAAATATTTCTTTAGGTATGAAACATGAAAAACATTATGCATTTTGGACAAGATTGGAGGTAGAGCAACTTTGTAGGCCACTGGATTGATAATCTCAAGGACTTCAAAAGGTCCAACATATCAAGGAGCCAACTTTGATGATTTACCAAATTTGATTGAGCTTTTATGGGGTTTCACTCGCAAAAGAACTTTCTCACCAACAGAGAAATGTCTAGGCACCCGTTTACGATCTGCATAACTTTTTTGCCTATCGTTGGCTTCTGACAACCTCTTCCTAATCATTTTCACTTTTTCTTCCATATCCGCAAGCATTTTAGGTCCAATGCTTATCCTATCTTCCAGCTTATCCCAGCTTATAGGAGTTCTGCATTTCCTTCCATATAATGCTTCAAACAGTGCCATCTTAATGGCAGAATGATAGGAATTGTTATAGGCAAATTCAACAAGAGGTAAATATTCCTCCCATCTATATTGCTGATCCATGCAATACATTCTTAAAAGATCCTCTAAGACCTGATTAACCCTTTTTGTTTGTCCATTGGTTTCAGGATGGTAAACGGTGCTCACATTGAGTTTAGTCCCTAATGCTGAAAATAAAGTTTGCCAAAACTGAGAGGTTATTCGAGCATCTCTATCGGATATAATCTTTTCAGGTACCCCATGCAATCTGAATATTTCTTGCACAAATTTCTGAGCCAAAATTGTGAGCTCCATCTGTCAAATTCCCCGGTATAAAATGTGCTACCTTGGTTAGTTTATCTACAACAACCAATATTGCATCATGTCTATTCTTAGACATTGGTAACCCTTGAACAAAATCCATACTAACAACCTACCATTTCCATTCTGGAACATCATGCGGGTATAACAATCCAGCAGGATGTTGGTGTTCTTCCTTCACTCTCTGACACTCCAAACAACTTGCTACAAACCTTGCAGCGTCACTTTTCATTCCTTTCTAGAAATATAGCGGCTTGACATCAGCTAAAAGTTTTGTTACTCCTGGGTGTCCAGAATAAGGTGCACAATGAACTTCCTTCCAAACAAGGTTTCTAAGTTCTATAGAATTAGGAATGTAGATTCTTCCCTTAAATCTCATCAATCCATCTGACTCAAAACAGAATCCGTCATATCTTGGATCCTTAGGGTTTAATTGTAGAGCTTGTTTCACTTGCTCATAATATTCATCTCCAGATAAACTTTGCAATACTAAATCTTTAAAATTAGCATGAATAGAGATTATAGAAGCTATGTGTCTTCTTCTGCTTAAAGCATCAGCTACTCGGTTTTCTTTACCTTTGATATAAGAAATCTCAAAGTCATAATCTGATATTAATTCTAACCATCTCCTTTGTCTTGCATTGAGATGAGGTTGTGTAAATATGTAACGAAGACTTTGATGATTTGATTTTAGTGTAAAAGTCTTTCCCAACAAATAATGTCGCCACATCTAAAGGGCGTGAATCACTGCTGCTAGTTCTAAGTCATGAGGAGCATAATTCTGCTCATAGTTTTTCAACTTTCTTGATTCATAGGCTATTACAAGCCCATCTTGCATAAGCACACCTCCCTTCTCCCAAGGCATCAATAATAACCTCAAATTGTCCTTCAGGATCAGGGACCTTCAAGATTGGTACTGTTGTTAACTTTTCTTTTAACAAATCAAATGCCTTTTGACATTCTTCAGTCCAAACAAACTATTTTCCTTTTCTCTGCAAAGAAGTAATTGGACTAGCAATACTTGAGAAATTCAAAACAAATTTTCTATAATATCCGGCCAATCCCATAAAACTTCGTACCTCTGAAACATTGGAAGGTACAGGCCATTCCATAATTGCTTTAATTTTAGCTGTGTCAACTGATATCCCTTTAGCTAATATTGTATGTCCCAAATACTGCACTTCTTTCTGAAAGAAGGTGCATTTCGAGAGTTTCCATACAATTTGTGTTCTCTTAATCGTTGCAAAACAATTTGAAGATGTTGTCTATGCTCCTCCTCATTTTTGGAATATATCAGAATATCATCTATGAAAACTAGGACAAATTTATCAAGACAATCTCTAAAAACACTATTCATGAGATTCATGAAAGTGACTAATGCATTAGTTAATCCAAATAGCAACACAGTAAACTCATAATGACCATATCTTGTTCTAAATGCAGTCTTGTGAATATCTTCATCTTTCAACATCAACTGATGGTATCCAGATCTCAAATCTATCTTAGAAAAGACTAATGCACCACACATTTGGTCAAATAAATCATCAATACGTGGCAGTGGGTACTTATTCTTTATTGTTGCCTTATTTAGCATCCGATAATCTATACACAGTCTAAGGGTTTCATCCTTCTTCTTGACAAAAATAACCGGAGCTCCCCATGGTGATACACTTGGCCTAATTAGATCTTTAGACAATAGCTCCTGCAATTGAGCCTTCAATTCCATAAGTTTAGTAGTGGTCATTCGATATGGAACTTTAGATATTGGCTTAGATCCTGGTTTAATATCTATGGAAAAATCAAAGGTTCTTTTTGGAGGCAAGCCTGGCAGTTCCTCAGGAAATACATCACTGAAATTGCAAAGATATGGATATTTTTCCTCAAATGTTTGCTTCTCTAAGGCTTCCTCTACTAGGTCCATTTTGACTACAAAAAGTTGACATCCCTTACGCCTAGCCCGCTTTAATTGTTTTGAAGAAATAGATCTGATCCTTATTTCCCTTTGAATACCTTGAAAATTTATTGTATTTCCTTTATCATCCAGACACTCAATTGTTTTATGAAAACAATCTACCTTGGCCCTATGTCTCCACAACCAGTTCATTCCTAAGATGACATCGTAGGACCCTAAAGGTGCTACATATAAATTTACCTCAGTGGAGAAGTTTGAAATATCAATCTTAGGTTCGAACAAACATTGCTCTACCTGAGCCTTTGAGTGATTTGCATACTCAACTATCCATGGTTTTGACATAAAACCAGCTCTTCTAGGAAATTTACTTAAGACTCTAGATGACACAAAATTTTCTGTTGCACCAGTATCAAACAGAATAGAAACAGGAACTCCAAATAATGTACCTGTCATCTCAATGGGAGTAATCTGATACTCATCTTGTTGATTGTCAAGGGCGGCATGAATCCTTTGTTGAAACGCTTCCTGCTGCGAAGGAAGTACCGTATTCCTAGGCTACCCATTCTACCTTTTATTAGGACAACGGTTAGCATAATGATCTCCCCCACAAGAAAAACATCCTCCAATTGGTCCTCTCTTCTCGGATGGTCTACTCATAGCATCATCATTCTTCTTAAAATTGTCATTTTTCTTATAGTCTTCATTTCTACGCTCATTACCAAATCCCCCTTTGTTTTTCTGATTTCCTTTATCGAACCTCCTCTTTCCATATCCTTTATCATTCTTCCTTTTATACATCTGATCATTGAAGTTCTTATCAAATCTCTTACGTTTCTTTTCACGGTAAGAAGAAATGGATTTGATCTTCTGTTCCTGCTTAATTGCTTTCTCATACACCTGGTCCATTGTGTTTGGACCATGCACCTCCACCTCCCCGCCAATCTGAGGATTGAGTCCCATGATAAATTTTGGATACCAATAAATTGGACAGAATTCTTAATATGCTCACTGAAACTAAGGAAAGGTTGGGCAAATTGGAAAAGAAAGTGAATGAAACCAAGAATACTGAGGGTGAAAATGAGTATTCTAATAATGCAAGTAAAAGTAAACAACGGGATCATGGCACGTCAAGTGAAAACCAAGATGATAGTGAAACCTAGAAGAAGACAAAGGGCAAACTTAAATTGGAACTATCTAAGGATATGAAAAAGATTATCCCTCCCAAATTTGATTGAACGAAAACTGGCGATGCAGCAGAAGCATGGTTAACAAAAATGGAGAAATACTTTGAAATCAAAAATTGCTCTAAGATTACAAAGGCAGTGTGGGGAGCATATTAGTTATCTGGAGAAGCATCCACTTGGTGGATGAACAAGAAAATGAAACTGGAATTAAGCCCCTTGAAGGTAACATGGAATGAATTTGTGGAACTTTTCTAAAAGAGGTGATTACCACAACTATATTTTGATCAAAAGTTAACAGATTTCCAAAACCTCAGGCAAGGTGATATGTCTGTGGTTGAATATGTAGAAAAATTTACTAGATTGTTGAAGTATGTTCCTCAATATCAGATGAGAGTTGTGACCTTCCTGATCTTCCCCCTCATTAAACTTTGATTGATCCATGATTGTTTGTTTTCTCACCTACTTAAGCAAGTACTAATCAGTTCTATGATTATCATTTTGTATGTTATCAAAGCATAACAATTGCTCATAACCATAATTATTCTCAAACCAAAATTTGTTTTTATTATACTTTGCAAAACTGTATATACATTCTTTAAAGATAGACATATCTCATGTTTCACTCAGTATTTACAAGAGCGGTGTAACCTTTGGATTCATTGTATGACACATATTCACGAGGTGTATAACCCTCAGACTCGCTATCAGATGATAATACAATGATTTCAGCTCTAGGTGGTATACGGGGATCCCTAGTGATCATTGGTACACTAATAGGTACACTAATAGGGCAGCAATTGACCATGATTCGAGCTGCCATCCTAGCTGTCTCTAGGAGTTCTTTTTTCATTCGTTTGAGTCGTGACAGAGCATTGGCAAAAGTTTCCACATCATCTAGCCAAATGTCATCTTCATCATTCATTTTCTCAATAGTCTTAATCATCGCAAGTCGTTTCTGCTTAGCTTGCAGATAACGTTCCTTACCAGCAAAGGACTTCCTTGCGGTTTTCTTGATATGTACCATCCTGGCACAGTAAATCAAATCATTAGCTACCCGCATAATGTTGATTCCTAATCAGGTTAGTGGACTCATCAGCCCTAGTGTTGAACCTGGTTAGCTCTGATACCATATGTAACACCCAGTTTTGTTTTTACCCTAAAAACTAAGTTTTAACCAAAGGTAATAAATTTTTTTTCTTTGAAGGTATAAAACAAAAAAGTAATTTGTTTTCTAATTACTATAAACAAGTAATTCATCCATCGACTAACAATAATCATGAAATTATAGCTCTTACAAGAGGATATAATCATCTACAACATTAAACAATATGTTATCAAAAGTTACTTATAACAATTCCAAAATAGGGACTTACTAATGTCACTGCATCTCGATTGTCGACCATCCAAATTCAAGTCTCAACAATCCTCAAGAATTAAGAAGAGAAAGTATCTTCAAGGAGTTTAACCTCCAACCACAGACCGTCGGTCTCCCGCACTCCTTCCTTTCCGGAAGTGGCCCTACCCTACTCAAGAGGATAGACTTAGGATAACCAATGGTGTTTTCCATCTGAGCTCTGGTGTTGTGACCTATGTGACTTGTTATCATGCAATCCCCTAGATACCCTCTAGTCAAGCATGACCACTCCACAAGCTACCCCATCCAGTCACAGTGAACAATCAATGCACTTGAGGATCATGCATTACCTTGGCCAAAGGATTTGAATATATAATTAGTGTTGTAGTAACACATGAATAAGTTCACCCACCCCACTCGACTTGAATTAATTGCAATCCTACAGTTACCTATTTATAAGTTCTATATAACAACCTCGATAACCTCAAGGTGTTTGAAATTCATCATGCATTAACGCATGGCATTGAGGTTTACTCTCTTTCTACAAGCTCATGGAAACCTCTCCGTCTTCATGATAAAAGAATGGTTTCCTAGCAAATCGATTATTCGGATAATGCTAAAAGTTATTTCAATGTTCTCTAAGCTAACCCACTACTTAATTTATCCACTTAAGAGTGGTCACTAAACTCAACTCTGTTGTTTTGGAAGGGTTTCTCTAAAAGCCAATTTAAATAATACAACGTTCGAAAACCCTACGTTAAAATTTAACACTCACAATATACTACTTTGACGTCTCGAAAGCTTCGACATAGCTTAAACTTTGTCGATCTAAACATTAGAAAACCTTGTCATATCGTTTCTTCTAACAATTTAGATTGCATGTAAGTCTAAGCTTGAGACTTGACAAAATACTCGTTACATTGTTTGTAAAAACTTCATAATAATAATTGGTATAACAATAAGGTCTTCTCTAAAAAAAAACAATAGTTTAAATACTTGAATAGCAAAAGAATCACCTTCAAATGCAAATAGTTTAAAGCTTGTTATTATTCGTAGCTAGGTTAACAATTTCACCATGGTCGACCGACTAGTTTTAAACTCAGAAAAAGAGGATATCTGTGAAGTCTTGCATGTTACGACTTGCACCTCTTCACTAATAATAATCCTCCGTCGATGGTTGACACAAACAAGTCTTTTACTCTAATACTAACTAACCTTTAAACTTGACAGAGCCAAGGTATTGTATTCGACTGTCCAAAGAGATCTTATTCTCTGTCGACCAATGTTTTACGACCAACACATACTCAGATTTGCACCCTACACATAACTATAAAACTTCTAAGGTTTAACCAATGACTATACAGTTATTCTCAACCCTCGTCGGACAATACAACAAATTGTAGGTTTCACATCTTTGGTGCGGTGTAGTGTAGTGTAGAAGACATAAACAAAGCTCTCGTTTTGATGATGACAAAAACACACAGGCTACAATTATTAACAAAATAACACTTTATATCGTCAAGTAAATTCTATGTTCCATCGAAATACTAGTGAAGACATTCTCATAACAAGAAAACCATGACTGCGCAGCGCAGAGAAAAAGAGAACATGAAGATAGACTTTTGAGTCCGCTTACAGACTGGTCCACAGCATTAGCTATTTTCTTAGTCGTTCCCTTGTTGCTCCTCACCCACAGACTTATTTTTTACTTCCCCCTCCCTAAAAACTAACCCTTACTTCTCTAAATCTCCCCCGTTCACTACAAAGGAATAATTGTCTCCTCCACTAACCCGACCATGCCTATTGATAAGGGAATCTAACCGGTCATGCAAAAATGTTTTCCCACCTTATGCAACCTCAACCAGAAAATGGTTTGGCCACTCCCACAAATCGCGATCATTCTCCAAGATGGAGCTCCACATAGGCGAGGTGGTAGTTACCAGACTCAACAATCCGTCCCACTACTCAAAATAGTTAACAGTATAAAACAAATGCAAACATAATAATAAAGGCTAGGCCGACGACTATCTTGAGGTTTAAAGCATGAAAGCAAAAGACTATTCGAAATAAAAGACCTCTTAATAAGAGCTTAAGTGTGATCCTCTCGAGCTTCTGCCTGATTATTGACATCACTAAAGAATAAAGGAATTTATCTCAAAACAACACTAACAAAATATTACATGTTCCAATATCATGCGACCAAGGGTACTACACACCATGGTCTCGAGATTTAAACATTATTTAAACCCTTTAGTAATCGATAATAGCCCAATAAAGAACAATTCAACATCCGTCAAATTTCACAAGGAGACGTTTACGTCATACGCTCGTAGCACTTTACGACGATAACGACGAATTGAGCGCAAACGCCAAAACAAGGTTTGGGATCGACTTACACACATTTTTTACTTTTGCACTGAACCAAAAACAAGATATGACTTACAATTCGACCACAAGTATATACATTTGAACATATAAACAATATATATCAGTCATTCATGTTTGACAACACAATTCAGAGTATTACAACACTGATGTCGATTTCCCATACTCAATACGATGACTTACGAAAGGAGAAAGACCTATTCTTGCAAACCTCGACTCTCGTCTAAAAATGACTTAACCCGAACTCAAAGCATCTATGTTTGTCTACCTGATATGCATTTTTTAGTGGCAAGCACCCATGGTTATTCTAGAGTCTATTCTCTCTTTCTCAAAGATACTTTCTCTTCTTCTTTCTTCCTGGTGAACATGTTCCATCTATTCTTGTCATTGACAAACTCACATACAATTTTGTAGTCAAAGCACCAATATTCTACTCAAAACACATTTATATCAAATCATTTCATTTTCATATCGAAAAGACATTCTAATTCATAACATCATATTGATCATAATCAAATAGCTTCCATAATTTCTATGATGTTAAAAACATATCCACATAACTGTACTATTTAAGAAAAGGTAAATAGTAATTTTGAATCCAAAAAGGGGATGTAACAACACTCAACAAGGCTTCTTTAGCTTGAAGGTTATTTTCAGCATCTTTGAGTTGATCTGGAGTTGAAGGACCTTTCTCCAGAGGTTTATACTCATCATTGGTTATCACCCAATAAGCATCACCCATGCATTGCAAATGGAACTCCATGTGACTCTTCCAAATAGAATAATTTGTTCCATCAAATCTCAGACTATCCTTCTTGTAGGTCAACATCCTAGATCTCCTCAAGTGGTCAAGCTTCTTTTAGAGGATCTGGCTCTGATACCAATTGTTAGAAATAGTCTGGACAACTGAGAGGGGGGTGAATCAGTTGTCTCACAAATTTAACCTTTTCTGCTTTTAATCTTCTTTATCAACTTATAATCAGATCAATAATGTAAACATTAAAGCATGAATCAATAACACATGGGCAGAAATAAACTTAACACACATAACACCAAGATTTTTACGTGGAAACCTGGTTAAGGGAAAACCACGGTGGGGGTTAATCCACAAGATTTGTACCCTGTTAAAAGTACTTAGAAGAAAAGAGAAGGCACATGCCTTCAAGATCACTGCTCAAGAGAGCCTCACTGCCTACATAATTTATGTTTAATACAAAAAGAATTAATTGATAAATAGTATCTCCTTCATGCCTGGTTCAGTTTCATTGAGTGCTCACAAAACTTTTGCTCTACCCCAAATACTTCTTTTCTAACTCTTCATCAAAACAACTCTTGTTCTTCTGCTTCTCCTCTGCTCTGCTCTGCCTTCGATCCTTTCTCCAGATTATATTATTGTCACACAAGGATAATTTTCTACAACTCATCAATAGGTACTTATACGCTTCATCAACCTTGGAATGAACATCAAGGTCGGCACTACAAACATCTGACTTAATGCGAATCACTAAGCTGTTGGCCAAACATAACTAGGACTCAAATATTAATCAACACATCATGCTCCATAGAAATGTTCTTAGATCATCTGCAACACGCTTGAATCATCCGGTCGGCCAAGACTGGGAAGAACAACAACACCAAGAAGGAAATCTTCATTGACAAGCTCAAACTTCAATGCAGACCTCCAACATAGTAGTCATACAATCCAGAGACTTCCACAAGCACATGGAATTCAACAAAAACATCCACACTCCTCCAAATCATCAGAATCACTTGCATCTTCCTCCAGAACCTCAAGAACATTATCTACCATGATTGTCACTTTAGAAAGATTGCTTGCGGACCTCCAAACTACGAACCACTTGAATGGATGATACACACTGACTTCCCAAAAATGCCCCCAGATCCGTAGATCATCATTTGACATATCTAGAACAATTCAGACCTCTTTTTTGTCATTTTGTCTCTTTTGAACATTGCAAAACTAGTTCTACTTAGATGGCCATAGCTTCTTAAAATCTTCATGCGAACCCTTCAAAGTTTAACTGGAGCTTCTTCAGACAATCCTCTACTCATCCATATGGTCCACATACATTGATCCTCATTAATTTTCTCATTATCATCAACAATCTAGTCTTCTACACAAGCAGAAAAATAGGATACAGTTGACACCAATGGCAACAAAGATATGTTGACATCAATGACAACGCCGCTTAGGCACATATTTGCAACACTACCAAAGTATTTTCAACTATATAAGTTATAACTTGCATATTAGTGGCATCAACTTATAAAAAGATTGTTAATGGTTGTTCATCTAATGAGGAGTTGAAAGCTTTATCTTGATCTCTTCCTAATATGAACTGAAGTAAGTTTAGAAGGACATAAAACCTTTATTAGAACTTTTATTTAATCTGTTTGGCATTAAAGATTTTGGTTATATATTCTAATTCAAATCAGAATTTTAGGATGTGTTTTGGAAAATTTTGTAAATAGTATAGAAATGTGTTAGTGTATCAATAGCTAGGATCCATATTTATAGTTCAATATATTATCAAGATTTAGAAGAATATTATAGAAAAGATCATCCTTAGACATTATCTATATTGTGCACATGTAATTATCCTAAATGTATGGATGAGTGAGTCTACTTTTAGATCATGATTGGAGGAGATAATTGGTTTGACAAGTATGTCTTGGTTAGAGTCCTTTCTTAGGGTCCTCTTAAGTAAATTATTTAATTATTTTTACATATTATTTTGATTGGTCTAATAATTGCAAAGTCTTTTGTTAAGGACCATACAGGTAAGTATCAAGTAGATACCTTAATTATTATATAATACCTTAGGGATGACTTTGATAACCTTTAGAATGGCTAGACCATTGATTTTCATTTCTAATTGTAAACCTTGTAGTTAGTCTAATAAAGGTTTGTGATATTATCTCATGGCATTAACGTAGTAGATGTAGTATTAGTACTAGTTTATGAGTAATACTTATGATTAATTATATTGTAGTTATCTTTTAACAAAGCTTAGATAAATCCATAACATTTAGGTTATGTTTATATCTTACATAGATACCAGGATCAATATAATATTTGAGTCTAAAAAGTAGAGAATGTTTTGTTGATTTATGGGTAGCTTATGATTAAAGTTACATTCTTAAAGACCCATTTTTAATGCATCGTATCATATGTTGCATTTGTGGTAATGTAATTGAAATATTGTTGAAGGATCTTAGTTTATGATGTGCATTTGAGAGTGGATGTGATGTGAGACCATTGTGTTTTAGTGGTGTCAAGTGTTTGTGTCATTTGGGAAGTTGATTCCAGAGGCCTATGATATTATGTTTTGATTTCATGCAACTGTGTTGTTAGGTGTCCTGAGATAATGATGTCTCTTGTTTATGTATGTGGGTTTTGGTAAATGATAATGTGAGATGATCTACATTTTGTGTTGTAAATACATCATGATGAGGTAATAATCTCCTTTAAGGATGTAATGATATCAAACTTGTGTTAAGTATTGTGTTTGATAATGTGGAGATCTCGGTAATTGTAAAGAGGAGGTATTTTGTTTATGGTTGAGATTTGGGAGTAAGATGGCCCATGCCTTGCTCTGGATAAGTGTTGTTTGAGTTGCTTTTGATGTTCATATTGACCAATGTTGTATTGGAGTCATGTGTAGTCCTTGGACCTATTAGCCCGTTGTCTTCTTGACTGTTTGCTTAGTGGGACCTTATTATTATCTCCTAGCACAGGGGGTGGACCTTAGGGTTCCACATGGTCAGGTGGTTGTGCTTTATCTACATTAGTTTCCCATGCTGTTGTTCGTGTGTGAGAAGGATGTACCTCTTATATCAGATTTCAGATCTTGTTCTAGCTTGAGGAGACAGATACTTATGTTCATATTCTAGTTCTATATATCAGTTGAATCATGTACTGTTATCTTGATGTATGTACTCCAATGTAACCAGGAAAGTGATATTGTAAACAATGTAATGGTGTACTCTCTTGTAAAGGAAATTGTATATGTACTTGTAATCCTATATGCAGGATCTTGATGATTACTTATCTGATGATATAATATGGAAATGTATGTGTTTATTCATTTGATGCAATTAGATTTAGAATGAACCATAGTTGTTAGTTAATTCATAATGTTGGTTAGATCATGTTAATAGTTGTTAGTAATGCAGCCATGGAATCCCTAGAGGATAAAGCTTAATTAGATGTTTGAATACATATGATTTACATTTCTTCGTTATTTTTTTCTTTAAATTTTTTTTCCCTTTTTGGTTAGCATAGTCAAGTTGTTCTCTAGGGTTTCTTGGCAGGGCGGTACACCTGATATCATGGCCAGGTTGCAGCACTGGGATCTCTGGTTAATGTTGTTGCCCATGTCTAGATATAGTAATTCTTCTTATGCATGTGATAGGGACTCTTATGTTGGATACCATGTTTTAATCTAAACACCCAGCTTGATGTGTTGGATAGATGATCAGATGCCTTGTGTATTCTCCTGTTGTGTGTGATACCTTGGATGCGTGTAATTATTGACCCTCCTGGTGTGGCCTTGATTCATTTCCATGACTTCCAGTTTCTTAAAAGTGCAAATTTAGTTTGGAATGTATGTTATATGGTTTTAAAAGAAAATCTTGGCCTGAATGTGTCATCCCTTCGTATGTGCTCCTGGTAGGTAACAGTGTTTACATCCATATGTGGTTCAGTGCATTTTCATAATGATAAGAATATGTTTCTTGTAAAAGGGGTTGCTTGGTTAGACTAAGGAAAAGCACCTAGGTAGTTAATAAATAAATTATCAGTTAGTCTTTTCATGATTGTTACAATATAAGCAAGATGGTGTAATGGAATTCTGTTCATTTAAGAGTTGACCTACAGGAAGAAGCAAGAGTTAAGTAGAGGGTTATTATCATTATTTTGTGAATATGGAACTTGTGTACAATTTGTTGAACTATGGATACATATATTAATGATTCTTGGATGCATTTGGAAAATCCATAGTGCTTATGTAAAATTCTTATTGTGTGGAAGAAAAGTTAGTTTGCATATGCATATGTTATGAGGATATAATATTAGACTGAAAGAATAAAAGTGAAGGAGAATTTATTAAGTGGAGTTGTCAAGTGATCATGATGATCATGATATTGATATTTGAAACGCCATGTGATATAGGGAAATAAATGTACCCATGGTATGTGATCTTTTGAAAAGGAATTGTGGATATAAATGTAACTCCCCTGTACATGTGAGAAACTAGTAACTGTGCATTGGTTGAGTGTTGTGGATACCTTGTACTTTCTTTGTGTGCCCATGGGATGGTGATAATGTGTACCCACCTATGGGAAATATGTTGTATTTTAGGTGTGGGATTAACCATACCATCATGTGTACTTGTATGTTTGTTACCTGATCGAGGGCCAACCCACGTGTGGTTGAAAATTATATATAAGAGTAGCCAATAGTTAGTTTTGTAGATTCTCTTCTTTTGGTTCTCTAGTTCCTCATTCCATGAAGGGGTAGTTGCAGCCACAAAGTTCCTTGGGTGGAGTGTGCAACGTACGCATATTGCAACGCAGAGCGGTCCCCACTCAACCAAACCTAAGAAAAGTACTCACTACTTCCCCTTATGATGAATCAGGGTACTTGATCCATATGTGTTAGCCTAATCCCCACACTTCTGAGTATAACAGCATTGGTTGGTTAGTATATGCCTGGCCACCTATAGGGGCGTTGAGCTGGCAGGAGCGAGTCGACCTCACCCTTATGAGAGGTGAAGCTCGAGTAGCCCCATATTGATATACTTATATATATATATATATATATATGCATTATATATACCGTATCTGCACATGTTTCGATATGATGCAATGGATACGATGCCACGCCTCACTGATGTTCTGACACAGTGCAGGTGATGATGCCATGTTGCCGTTGGTAGCGAGCTGGGCTTGAGGACATGATGCCACATACATAAACACATGAAGGTGCACTATGAGATTGTGTTATGATAACCTACTTGTGTGATGAGCATAATGGGGCCTCATACACTTGTAGAGGGATACTCATGTTTGCTTTTGATAGTGTTTGGGTCAGTTAGCATATGGGTATGTCCTAGACATGTATACCTCTAGCTATGGTGAGTACCTGCGTGTGCCTTCTCCACGAGATATCACTATGCGGGGTGTGTTCTGCGTGTGCCTACTTCTGCAGAGCCATAGACACACTGCCATGTTACATACGACTAGTACATGCCTTCTTCACCTGGCGTATGACCATACCGTGATGAGACGTGATGCGGGATGTGGTCGAGGTGCACATTCCATGCGGGCAGCCAAGGAGTGCATGGGCCACTTGGCTAGTCCATGCCGTGTGATGACGCAAAGCAGGGTGTAGCCGAGGAGTACACTCTAAGCCATGTGGATGGCATGATCACTCCACACCACATGGGGGCTACTACTATAGCCTGACATTGTTCCCTCCTTGCTCATTTGGTGGCTAGTATCTAGTCACACAGTGTTGTACAGTGCAATTTCAAAGATTGTGGACTTTCTTTATGGTTATTGATGATTTTCTATTGATTGTGAAGGCCGTCACTTTGTTTATATTTGATTGTGATGGTTTACCCACACTTTGTGATCTTATTTGCAAGTAGTGAAGAGACCTAATGTCTCAAGTTATTGCTTGGAACCTCATTCATTCGTTGGTTTTGTTCATCGTTCATCGGCAAGGTTTGAACTGTCGATGAACTCTTGAACTTTGCTCGTCGGGTTCAATGGTTCAATGGGTTCAATGGTTCAACAGGTTCAACCGGAAGACTTGAACTTCACTTGACAGGTTCAATGATTCAACAGGTTCAATTGGAAGTCTTGAACTTCACTCGTCAGGGTCAATGGTTCAATAGGTTCAACCGATGTTATATGTCTATCGGCATAAGGTTCTGATAGTTTCGAGTTACTCTGATGGAAGGTTAGCATCAGAGATCAATGTATCGGCGTGAGAAGCATTGTTGGTCTGAGGTTTGGAAGTTTCTCCGATGTTAACAGTCACCCCAATGAAGGTTGAAGGTTTGAGCATTGGTGGGACAAGGACTCATCGCTGTGAATGGTGGAGTTGTCACCGATGGTTAAGGCTATACCGATGAGGCTTTGACTAGCATCATCGGCAACAAAATTACCGACGATAGTCATACAGTGTGTCCGGGTATATAAACTTGGATGTCCAACATGACCTGGTGAATGTGGGACTAAATTTCTCACATGAATTTTGAACAGTTACGCAACGGTTGAGAGAAAGCGATGCTGGGTCAGTTGAAATGAAAAGTTAGGGCAGAAGTTTAAAAAATGGTTTTTTGCTCTTGAAGACTATGAATATATAAACATATCTGGTGGTGTCGTCTAAGTTGATGATGAGATTCGATTATATTGTTCATTCTGTAAATGTGCAGTGAAAGTGAACAATTTATATAATTTGAGAATCAATACCTAAGTAAGTGAGCTAAGATCTTTATTGTAATTGTAAAGTTTACTGTAATAAAGATTGTCTCTTGTGGTGGTGGGTTTTTTACCCGAAAGGGTTTTCCCACGTACATCTGGTGTTGATCTTTGTTATCTTGAATGTTTATTCTATATTTTCTAGTGTATTTATCTTTGTATTTGAATTAAACGTAACCTGTCTGCATTATCCCCTTTGAATTGACATTAGGGAAGCTGTATTCCGCACCTTTTCTTTCCTTACAAGTTGTATCAGAGCCAGGCTAGGAGCCCCAAGCACCTGCAGTGTGGCTTAAGGGGGGTGTTGGAAGTAAGCCACACCCAGACCGACGATGGGCTGGCCACAAGGGGCTAGTCGCTCAGTTGGTAGAGCACTCCAATAGCAAATGGAAGGTCCTAGGTTCGAGTCCTAGTTGGTCCATATGAGCAGCAACTCAACAAGTGGTATCAGAGCCTGGCCAGTTGTGTTATCCTTGTTGGTAGGTTGGGTTTTTTGTGTCAGTTCTGGGAATGGGAGTTCTGTAGAGGTCTATTTTATTAAATTAGATGGCAAGTTCATCGAGAAAAATAGACATTGAAAAGTTCAATGGCACAAACTTTGAGTTGTGGAAGCTTAAAGTTGAAGATATGCTAGTCGACAGAGATCTTTGGGTTGCTGTGTCTGCGACTCAACCTGCAGTCATGAAGCAAGAAGACTAGGACCTGGCAGATAGGAAAGCTAGACGATTGATAAGATTAAGTTTAGCGGATTATGTTCTATTAAACATTTATGAAGAGAAAATTGCAAACCTTTTGTGGAAAAAGTTGGGAGATATTTATCAGGGCCAGTCCTTGGTGAATAAACTTTTCCTCAGAAAGAAGTTGTACTCTCTGAAGATGGATGAAGGAGGATCTATAGTAGACCATCTGAACTTATTTAATTTGATTGTTGTACAGTTGACGTTTGTAGGTGTAAAAATAGAAGAGGAGGACCGCTGTATGCTTATGTTATGTTCTTTACTTGACTCATGGGATCATCTTGTGATGGTTATTGGAAGTACAACAACCACGTTTAAAACTGAAGCAGTTGTTGCCTCGCTGTTATCTAAAGAGATGTGGAGGAAATCTTCTGAGATGGCCAAAGAGGCCCTGTCTGTTCGAGGTAGATCAAAGGAAAGAGGCAAGAAGCAAGACAAGAAGTCTAAGTCCAAATCAAAGGGGAGATCAAAATCTCCTGGCAAAAAGTTCAAGGTGAAGTGTTGGAATTGTGGGCAGAAAGGACACATCAGAAGAGACTGCAAGGAGGAGGAAAAGAAGAAGAAAAAAAACTTCTCTGACACCGATTCTTCTCAGAGTGATGCTGATGCCTTTATTACTGCCTTGGCAACGCCTGCATCTGAAGATGTATGGCTGGTGGATTTAGGAGCATCTTTTCATATGACATCTCACAGAGAATGGTTCACTAAGTATGAACCATATGCTGGTGGGAAGGTGTTCCTGGCAAGTGATTCGTCACTGGAAATTGTTGGCCGAGGAAGAGTCAGAATCCAGTTCCCATATGGCAGAATAAAGGGAATGAATGGAGTATTACACATACCAGGTCTGGCTCGAAATTTACTCTATGTTAGTAAGCTTAATGATGTTGGAGTGCAAGTTACTTTTGTGAATGGTGGTTGTAAGATGACTAGAGGTTCTATTGTACTGGCAAAAGGAGAACGCATTGGAACTTTGTATAGGTTAGATGCTAAACCAGTGTGCTGTAATAGTGTCTCTGTAAAATCTAAAAAAAGCTACTATTGTAACACATGATGCAAACTCTATGGAAGTTAAACTTCCTGCAAAGAAAATAATGCTCTGGCATCATAGACTTGGTCACATAGGTGAAAAAGGTTTAAAAACCTTGAAAAACAAAACCCTGATAGATGGGTTGATTGATTGTAATCTAGAGTTTGATTTCTGCGAACATTGTATATATAGAAAATAGAACTGTGTTTCTTTTTACTCTAGTTCTCATAAATCTTCTGGTGTTCTGGACTATGTACATTCTGATGTTTTTGGTCTAGTTGATGTTCCTTCTCTGTCTAAATCAAGATACTACGTATCATTTATTGATGATTATTCAAGGAAGGCATTTGTATATTTTTTGAAAAATAAATCAGAAGTGTTCAGTTGGTTTAAAGAATTTAAAAATCTTGTGGAAAATCAGACTGGTAGAAAAATAAAATGTTTGAGAACGGATAACGGTGGTGAATATTGCAATGCAAATTTTGATAAATATTGCATTGATCATGGAATAAAAAGGCATAAGACTACACCTTATACTCCACAGCAAAATGGAGTTGCTGAAAGGTTAAATCGATAGTTGATGGAGAAAGCAAGAAGTATGTTGAGTTATGCTGGTCTTGAACAGAGATTCTGGGCTGAGGCAGTTGCTACAACTTGTTACTTGCTGAACCGTTCTCCTACTTCGGCATTGGTTGATAAGACGCCTATGGAAGCATGGTCTAGAAAGAAGCCCTCTCTAAGACATCTTCATGTCTTTGGCTGTGAGGCATATGCTCATATTCCTGAGGTAAAAAGATCTAAGTTGGATTACAAGGCAATCAAATGTATCTTTATTGGCTATGGAGTCGGTGTTAAAGGGTACAAGCTTTGGAATCTTGAAGCTGAAAAAGTAATTTACAACAGGAATGTAATTTTCAGAGAGTTGAAACCTTTGGTTATTGATCCTCGGCCGGAGAAGACATAAGAAAAGAAAAAAAAGAGTGTTGTTAATATTCCTTTGACCCCTGTAAAAGAGGAACAACAAGCACCAAGTGTAAATGATTCAGAAGTGAGTTCGAGTAGCTTCGAAGATCCAGATCCAGAGTAAGAACCTGAACCTGCACCTCAGCCATTGAGGCGGTCTACATGTGAAAGAAGACAACTAGATAGGTATGGATTTTCAGTACTTGATTCAAGTTGTGCCTATGCTTTGCTTACTGATACTGATGAACCTAGGACTGTGAAAGAAGCTATTAGTTTATCTGATTCAGATTCTTGGTTGGAAGCCATGGATAACGAAATGTCATCATTGGAGAAAAATGGAACCTGGAATCTGGTACCCTTGCCTGAAGGTAGGAAACCTGTGGGCTATAAGTGAGTATTTAAAAAAAAATATGGTCCAGATGGTAGTATTGATAAGTACAAGGCAAGACTGGTTGCTAAGGGGTATTTTCAAAAGGAAGGTATAGATTATGGAGAAATCTTTTCTCCTGTAGCTAAGCTGACATCCATTAGATTTCTATTGTCACTTGCAGCTGCATATGATTTTGAAATTGAGCAGATGGATGTGATGACAACATTTCTTCATGGGGACCTTGAAGAAGAAATTTATATGTCCCATCCAGAGCATTTTGTGGAAAAAGGTAAAGAACATCTAGTATGTAAACTTAAAAAGTCTATGGTTTGAAGCAATCTCCCAGAATGTGGTATCAGAAATTTGATATGTATGTTTTATCCTTGGGATATGTGAGATCTAAATCTGATCATTGTGTCTATTATAAAACTGATGGTGATCAGATTCTTATAATTGCACTATATGTGGATGACATGTTATTCATTGGCAATGGTAAGGGGATGATCTCAGATTTAAAATCTCAGTTGTCCTTGAAATTTGAAATGAAGATTCTGGGGGTAGCGAAGTACATTCTAGGAATGGAAATAAAAAGGGACAGATCTAAGAGAAAGCTTTGGCTCAGCTAGAGCAAGCATATTACCAATGTTCTTAATAAGTTTAATATGTGTGTTTGCAAACAGTTAGTTGTTCTAGTTTTGCAGGGAATGAAACTATCTATTGAAGATTGTCCAGAATCTTTGAATGAAATTGATGACATGAAAAAAGTGCCTTATGCAAGTGTTGTTGGTAGTTTAATGTATGCAATGGTCTATACCAGACCAGACATTGCCCAGGCAGTGGGAGTTTTGACCCGATTTATGGCAAATCCAGGAAAGTCACATTGGGATGCTGTGAAGAGAGTTATGAGGTATCTGAAGGGAACTTCTGACTATGCTATTTTATATCATGGAAACTCAGTTGGGTCTTAGAGATCTATCAGCGTTCAGGGATATGTTGATTCTGATTGGGCAGGGGACATTGACAGCAGAAGATCCACCAGTGGATATGTATTCATGTTAAATGGTGGTGCTATCAGTTGGATGAGCAAGCAGCAAGC
The DNA here is from genome assembly GCA_027924645.1 of Cunninghamia lanceolata. Lineage (NCBI taxonomy): Eukaryota > Viridiplantae > Streptophyta > Pinopsida > Cupressales > Cupressaceae > Cunninghamia > Cunninghamia lanceolata. The sequence continues at coordinate 601,484 of BSBN01002024.1, read as the reverse complement.
TGTAGTTGCTTTGTCCACAACAGAGGCAGAGTACATGGCAGCTACTCGCGCATGCCAAGAAGTCGTTTGGTTGAAGAGGTTGTGTTCTGAAGTCAGTTTTGATGCAGAGTGGTGGTGCCTACATAAACATTCAAGTTTCAAACATTCAAATATGCAGGCCCCTTCCCAAAAAATCCTAATATTTTGGCCTCTGTAGATGTGAAAATGTAAGAAATCAGTTAAGGTGCAAGTCAAAATATGCAGTGGCGGGTCAGAAATTGCTGTCAACCCCTGAAAAATGTTAGAAATTGGGTCAGATGCATAAAAAAAATGCATATTGGGTCGCAGCTTTAGTGTCGAAATGTTTCTAACTGTGGCTATGAGGGTCTTGTTTTGCTAATGCCGTGGGATCCACCAAGCATTGAGTCACAGTTCAAGCCACACTTTTATTTCTAACTGTGTAACTTTAACGTGGAGTGTTCCACGTAGCGGGAAATGTTTCTATTTTGTTTCAAGTTGCATGCGCATGGAAGCGCCACGTGTCAACAGCCATGATGCTCCCCTGAAGATTCCAGCTTGAGCACGGAAGGCGCCACGTGTTGGCTTCTGCCAAGTTTCAACACAGTTTCTAAGTGTTTCTGAGAGTGGAGCGCGGAAGGCACCACGTGGAGGCATCCGCCAATGTTTCTAAAAGACTCTCAAAGTTTCATTATCTCCGCCAAAGGCTTCGAAGACCCTAAGTGTTTCTCAGGAGAAGCATAGAAAGCGCCATGTGTCGCTTTCTGCAAAGTTTCTAAAAGGTTTCTAAGCAGGGGCAAAAGGTGCCACGTGTCTTTTGTGGTTGTTGCGGAAGCTGACACGTGTCTACTTCCGCTTTAGTTTCTATTTGTTTCATGTTCAGCGCAGAAGAGGTGGGTCCCAGTTAGCAGTTACTGCTGCGGATGGTGCCAAGTGGCAATTTCCGCCTGAGTTTCAAAGAGCCCCTTTATAATGTTTCAGTGTGGTGGAAGGCGCCAAGTGTCGAACTACAGGGGCATTCTTTATATGTTGCAACGGGCACGTGGAATGCGCCATCTGTCCCTTGAGGTTGCCGCGGAAGCCAACAAGTGTCAGCTTCCACGTTTGTTTCTTTTTGTTTCAATGTTAAGTGAGGCTGGAGGTGGGACCCGATTTGAATATCAAGGGGAGCACGGAAAGCGCCGAGTGTCGCAGTCCGTGAAGTTTCAAAGAGGAGTCTTTTGTGTTTCAAGAAGAGCGCGAAGCTCGACACATGTCAGCTTCTGCTGGGGTTTCTCAAAGGGTCTCTACAGTTTCTAAGATGTTGCGGAGCTTGCCAAGCGTCTGCTTCCGCGTGCCTCTCCCTATTTCCCAACAAAGTTTCAAATGTTTCTCAAGAGTGGTGCGGGAGGTGACATGTGTCGGCACCCACATGAGCTTCAAGGAGGGTCTTTATGTTTCAGAGACACTGCGGAGGCCGCCACATGTCCCTTTCTCAAAAGTAAGAT